>VDFB02252616.1:187606862-188117158 GCA_007258455.2 Sequoia sempervirens | reverse complement strand
TGATTGGCTTCATTAGTGGAAATCTTGTTAGGGGCGATGGAACAAACTTGTTGTCTGAGGGATGAGGCATCCTTCGAATCTTCAGAAGCAAAAAGGTTTTGGTAAAAATTAACAAGGGCTTCTTTGATGTTGTCTATGTCAGTTAACTCATTGTTATCCACAACAATCCTTTCGATGTTTTCGTTAGCATGTTTGCTTTTGAGGAGATTAAAGAAGAACTTCGAACCCCTATCACCGAATTGCAGCCAGTGTGCACGGGATCTGACCCTAGCACCATTGATTTTAATCTGTTGGTGCTGCCTAAGGGCATCCTTGGCCTTGACAACCTGGGAAACGAGGTCACAGTCTGAGGGGTTGGTTTGAATGTTGGTCTCGGCAGACTGAAGAGCAGAGGAGAGACATTTTTCGGTAAATCTATAGTCTTTAGCTCTTTTTTGCCCGATGGTCCTCAAAAGCTTCTGCCAAGCGAGGAGATTTTTGTCCCATCTATCCAGATGAGAGCAGGAGGGAGAGGTATTTCTGTTAATAAGCTTAACGAGGTGGATGGCAGCGAGAGTGTCTTCATCTTTTAGGAGGCTAGTGTTGAGAGAAAATTTAGGGGTTGATCTCAAGCAACGGGAAGGAGCTAAGTTCATTCTAATGCAGGCAGATATGGGATGGTGATCGGAGAGAGAGGTGGGGGTAACGAGGACAACATTGCCGTTTATGTCAGGCAGAAAAGAGAAGCAATTTTTGTTGGCGTAGAAGCGGTCGAGCCTGGAGTAGATTCTGGAGTGCCCCTGTTGTAAATTACACCAGGTATGCCAAATCCCAGGATTAGTATCCTTGGTGCCAGCCAGGGGATCAAAAAGGAGTTTAGCATTTACCATTCTATTCCAGTGCAGTTTCTCAAGGTCTTTCCAAGCAAAAGGGAGGCCACCAAGTTTGTCCTCTTGGGACTCGACCATGTTGAAGTCCCCCCCCATAAGCCAGGGGATATTAGGCAGGGCAGCACACCAGTCCCATAGACTTGCACGCTCCCTGAAGTCATTCGAGGCATAGACAGAGCAAATGCCAAAGGTCTGATTGTTGCTATTCAAGATAACCCACACCGCTCTGTTGCAGGGGGAAATCCCATAGCTAGAAATAAGAGTCTCCCATCTGGGGCTAATCAGGAGGGCAACCCCACCCCTACCCCTCTGGTGGTTGGTATGGATTTTAATTGCATCTTTCCAAAGGAAATTAAGGCAAGAGTCTAGCGTGTAACCAGTAGACTTAATTTCTTGCAGCATAATGAAGTCCATGGGTTTGCAGATGTCAAGATAATGTTTAATGATCCACCGTCTATCCGGGGACTCCAGACCCCTAATATTCCATGAAGTGCAGTTCATGATGAAACAATTGGAGAGGAGTTACCGGTGGGACCTTGAATTTGGGCTGGGACATTGCTATGGACTTCCCTTAGCACTTTCTTGGAGGGGTTTTTATTCTTGGAGCCAAGTTTCCTGCCCCTGCGTTTGGACAGGGTGCAAGCATCTTTAAACTCTTCTTCGTTGTCAGATTCATCCGGAGATAAAAAATTCATATCCATAATAATCTTTTCGGTGCGGGTATCAGGGGCAGAGGGGTAGATGCTAGCAGGGATGATCTCGAGCAGGCAGTCCTCATCAAGCTCACGGAAGACTTTAGGGGGGAGGCTTTGAGGAGGCAGAGGGTCCGAGCAGCTAGCAGAAAGATCTGAGAGGGCGAGATGCGAAGGGCGGGTGACAAAAGGGGTTTCAAATTCTGAAGCTTCGCCGAGGAGGGCAGGAAACGAAGAGGGTTGAGGGCAGAGGGAGAGGGGGTTCTCTGCAGAAGAGAGTGGTTGCTTATTAGATTTCCGCTTGCGCTTATTGGAGGTCTTGGACAATGAAAGGGGCTCTAGGTTAGGGTCCGAACTTACCAGGGGCAGAGAAACGGCTTGGAGGGACGCAGAGGAGGGGACAGGGGGAGGAGGGGTCGGGGAGGGTTTAGAGGGAGCAACGGCAAGGGAACAATCATTCGAAGAGGGATTCAGACTAGGCTTTCCAAGATCCGGCGTATCGCGGTTGTCCGCGGGCTTATGCTGCGAGGGTTTCTTCTTGACGATGGGACAGTCTTTTCTCAAATGGCCTTCTCTTCTACAGAGGAAACAAGCGTTTAGCCCCCCGAGGATTTCAATAGGGCAAGAGAAGTTGTCTTCCGAAATGCAAATGTTAATCACAGAAGGAATTTCTAATCCTGGATTCAGCGAGATGAGTATTCTAGCATCCATATGAGGGACCAGCCGGACAGAGTCATCCATACGGATGACCTTACCAAGTGGTTCAAGCATTTGCGAGAGAAAACACCAAAGGAAAGGCGGTAATTGTTTAACCAATATCCAGCGAGGGGCCGAGAGGGCAAGGACCTCCTCGTGTATTGCCTCGGGCGACCAAGCCAAGGCCCGAAAGGAGGTAGAGCCAACAGACCAATATTTCCTTTTAAGAACTTCAGTTTGAGCTTCATGCTTGTTAAAGAAAATAATAAAAAGCCCCTTCTAAATCTGACGACAAAAGGAAATGTGATATCCAAGTTTCAGGTTCCAGTAATTATGAAACCAGTCGTCAAGGAATTTCCTAGGAGGACATTTGTCCACCTCAACAGCAGAAAAGAAAATAGCAAAATTCCTTAATCTATTCTTCTCCTTGCTAATTTCATCAAGCATTTCTGGATTAGGAGAAATGGAAAATGATAACGGAGCAACACCAGTGACCTTACTGGAACCGGCGGCTTCATTGGAGTTGGAGAGAGAAAACTTCACGCTTGCGTTGATGGGGTTAGCAGTGGAGGCCACTGCTTCGGAGAAAGACTTAGGTTTTGGATGCAACGGGATAGAGTCAGAATTATCTAGAGGTGGTGATCCGAAGTCCATCGAATCCCTAGGAGCCATCGCAGATGAATTAGAGGGTACGGCCTCTGCCAAACGGTAGAGGAGTGGAGAGGGGGAAACATTCAACATTTATTGCATAATAAAGGAAGAGGAGAAAAGAACGCTCACACCTATGCAAGCCCGTGACCGGGGGTAGGCAGTAGCGAGTCACCAAAGAGCACCAGAAGACCGAAAGAGTTGGGACGGCAACCCTTTTTATATATTTTAGTATATTTAATATAAAAATTTAATGTAAGTTATAGTTAAGGGTCAAACATGTTTAGGTTCAAACTTTTATTAGGGTTGGGATTAATTTTATTATTGGGAATAGGGTTAGGGTTAGGTTTAGAGATATAAGTGGTATCAGGGTTGGAGTTAGTATTACGGTTAGGATTAGGTTTAGGGTTAGGGCTACGGTTAGCATATATAAAAAGGGTTAAGTTTAAAAATGTGTTTAGGATGAGTGATAGGGTTAGGGTTCAATTTAGGATTATGTTTAAGATTAGCAATAGCATTAGGGTTGGAGTTAGCATGTATAAAATGGGTTAGGCTTAGAAATAGGGTGAGGGTAAGGATTAGGGTTAATTTAATGTTAGAGGTTAGGGTTGGGGTTAAAATTAGGGATAGGGATAGGGATAGGGTTAGGGTTAGGGTTAGGATTAGGATTAGGATTAGGGTTGAAGTTATGAATAAGTTTAGGGTTACAATTAGGGATGAGAATAGGGTTAGGGTTAGAGATAAAATTAGGATTAGGGTTATATACCTTATAATTTTTTTTTAAAACTATAAAATCTTAGTTATAAAAGTTTATTTATTTATTTATTTATATACATATTATTTATTATAACATATCATATTTTATTTTATATATAAGATATATGCTATTTATAGTTATTTTTTAATTTGAAATGACTTTATAAAAGAACTCTCAAGAAAATAAAATACCAACAATCAATTTCTAACATATTACAACAAAACTAATTCTAATAGCACTTATTAATAATATATTATAAAATAAGTGTTATAACTAATTTTCACTCACAATTTTTTATCCTTATAATAGATTGTATATAATATAAAATAGTATTATATAAAATAATATATTATATATAAAATAGTTTAGATTTTTATGTTATTATTATATTTTCCTTTTAGAATTTAGTTATTTCTAATGACACATAGAATAACTTGTTTACTAATTTTTGGGCTTAATTTTTGAAAGAATTTTCACATAACTATCATTGTCTATTCAATGTTTGAAAATGTGATGTGTATTCCCTAAGCAGCAAAACAAGTTTTATTTCACCCTTTAACCATCTTGAATTCATTGAAAATTAGTTAGATTGTTGGTTGAAATCATCCCATACTTGAAAACAAATTTTCACTCACAATTTTTAACCCTATAACACTATTTTAAATGTAGGATAATAATATCATATAAATATATTATCATAAAAATCATATATGTTATTATAAAGAAATCATTATATAAATTAAAGACACTCATAACAAAAATATATTTAAAAAAATAAAAAAATAAAAAAATTTAAAAATAATTTATTATATTAAATTTGTTCAAAATCTTTTATTATATATATTTATTATTAAATATTTTTTAATTGCAAAACTTTTTCATGATCTCTCATTATATTTATTATTATTAAATCATTTTTTAATTCATTATTTAAAATTTGATATTATTTAAATAGCTTTATGGGCATCTTTATTTAAACTACCCTTACACTCAATTCGTCTCCTACACATAAGCGCAGAGTTTTATTTCAAAATGATGTGCCGTACTATCACTTCAGCGGAGTATTTAGGCACTGTATATGCGGCCATTGATTTGACTGCAAATACTGGCATATACGACACTGGTAGACGGTTAGCACAGCAGGTACGGAGGGAGAGAAAAACGAGGCAGCAGCATCCATGCCATGCATCCATGGCCCGGTAGAAATTGTTGCCTCTATAGCCTTTGCCCGATGCAAGCCGCTTACACTATCGTTTTGGGGCTGGATAGCCTTTGCCGAAGGCGTTCCCTATATGAAGTTTGTCCGGGCTTCTTCAAAATCAATGGCGCTAAATCAATGGCGTGTAGTAGCGGATAACAAATGCAAGACGATGGAAACGCATCTGACCGTTTGTCATGTCAGTTTGCTTTATCTACTCACGTTTTTCCATTTATCACGTATTCATTGCGGGTCCCTACTTCGACCATTTCGGTGTGGCTAGGCATCTACGGCTACAAGCATTTAATGCCATTGTTTCCGGCGACTATTTTTCTGAGCGGAATCCTGTTGCGATATAACGCAGTAAATTTTTGAATATAACTGAAGATGACAAGCGATTCTTGAGGAAGCGTAATGGAGGAGAAAAACACCTACACACCATTACCAGCGCTCCTCTTTCAGTTAAAAACATTGTGACAGGATTGCCTACTCAAATTAGCCATTTAAGACATGTAACTTTTTTCAACTTCTGCAGGAGAAACAGCAGTATGGCCTGTGAGCATGACCGCTCTGATCTTCCTCTTTGAGATGAATGCACGAAAACCGACATTGAATCTGGTTTAGTGTGTTCAATTTTTATTGGATGAATGCACGAGAACCAAAATTTCCGAATGGGCAATCAAAACAAATGCGAAAACGATTCACACAGAACTGGCAGAAGATTGCAATATCTTCGCTAGGATTACAAAAGGCACGACAGACAAGAAGAACCCCCAAAATGTTATAAAGGAACAAAGAGTTGAACGAATAGAGTAAAATGGGAAACTAGAAGATTTTTGAAATTGAGTGCAAGTGCATAGAAGAAGATAAAGATACTCAGATAAAGAGGCCTTTCAATGCAGAAGAGAACGAGATCAAGGAGGTGATCATCAAAGTAATCAGAAGGGAAAAGTGGTCAAAATGGCCACCTGCATGACGAGAGGGTCTACCAAATATTCTTGACCAATATGGTGCAGTTGTTAGGCAGGAAAAGTTGGGGTCATTTACTAACTGAAAGCCTTGAGAAGAGGGACAAAAGGAGGCGGTGAAAAGAGCGATACCCACCATAGTGAAATCTCCAACAGTAGGGACATTTGCTAGCATTTTTTATGCTGCTGCCACTAGGAAGCGTTACAACTATTCAGAGGTGTGGAAAGGACAAACATGGAGCCTTTCAGCTTCTACATAGTTGTGGAGATTTTTTTCCGTTCTCCCCTGCCCCCAATCAAGTGCCTATCCAAAGTAACGGAAGGGATTCTCGTGATAAGATCTACTACTCAGACCCGCTTACCTAATCCTGCCAGATAAAAGATTGCCAGCCGTATCCACAACTGCCCTATCTATTCTATGGGGGTCAGGGAATAGAATGTATTGGTCGGGCCTTGAACGCCAGCGGTACAGGTGAACGCCAGCAGTACAGGAAAATCAATTGTTCATTAATAAAGAAGATGTACCAGCTCAACTCATGGTATCACTATCCGATAATGAATAGGAATAAGATGTAACAACGAAATTTGCATACCAATGCAACTCAGGGTGAGTTTTGGGTTTATGTTCTGATCAGTGTGTATGATGACGCGACACACTTTTGTATGGTCTCATCTGTCAGCCATCTTACAAATGCATCCAATATGACAGAAAAGAAATCAAAACCATGCATACTACTTTATATGTATATTTCAATTAATTATCTCAGCTAAAAACATTTTAGTTCAAAAAGAACAATATCAAATAATCTGAAAAAGATGTTATCTCATGCACTGCAATGATTGCAGGATATGTACAAAATGGATTGTTGAAAAGGCTTTAGAAACTTTCAAGCAAATGCAATTGGCAGGTGTAAAGCCAAATTCCACAACCTGGGCCAGCATCCTCCCTTCCTGTGCCAAAATGGAAGCGTTGGAACAGGGTATGGACATCCATCAAAGCATGGAAGGAGGATTTTGGTAGAAATGTATGCAAAATGTGGAAGCATAAAAAAGGCACGTGAACTGTTTGACAGAATGCCTCACAGAGAGGTTGTCTCATGGAATGCAATGATTGCAGGATATGCACAGAATAGATTTTTTTTAAGAGATTTAGAAACTTAAAAAAAAAATGCAATTGGCAGGTGTAAAGCTAGACTCTGCAACTTTTGCAAGCATTCTCCCTGTTTATGGACATCCATCAAAGCATAAAGAATAAAGGAATTTTATCAAATTTTACATCCATCAAAGCATAAAGAATAAAGGAATTTTATCAAATTTTACAGTTGCAACTACCCTGGTGAACATGTAAGCAAAATGTGGAAGCATAGAAAAGGCACGTGAACTATTTGACAAAAATGCTCCAAAGAGATGGCATCTCATGGAATGCAATGATAGCAGGATATGCATAATATGGATTTTGCAGGGATGCTCTCAAAATATTTGAATTAATGAAGCACTCTGGAACATATCTAGACATTATAAGCTTTGCTTCTGTTCTATATGAATACAGCCATGCAGATTTAGTGGATGAGGGTTGTACATATTTCAATCACATGAGTAACCCTTATTGCATTACACCTACAATTGATCATTAAACTTGTTGGGTTGTGTGGATGTGTTTTCTGGATGACTGTAAATCTCAATCTAATTCTTAAACTCTCATTTCATATATATACATGTTCTAATGTCATATGCATATCAATGAAATGGGTATTTAACAGTTCAACTTGTTAAAAATATAAATTTAGTGAATATATATTCCTTTTTATATTATATCCATACCATATACATGTATAGAAGAAAAGAAGAAAACTAAAAATCCTGTGAATATACATATCCCTTCTTTTATATATATAAGTGGGTATTTAATAGTCCAAACTTCTATGAAACTTTTCAGCACTAAACAAAACTATAGATCTTGTAATTGTATTCAATTTTAAAGACTCAATAAAATTTCCTACAAGTGGTATTGTTGAATATTCATTTCATTGATATACATATGGGCACAAGTCTTTAAGTCTATTTTTGTGCGTATGTATGTGTATAATATGTATATATATTGGACCTTGTGATTAGCATACACAGTATGTTCAAGGCTTTGATGAAATCCTTGTAAGTCTTTTTTTTTGTTTTCTTCAGTGTTGGATAGAATTTTTAGTGAGTCTTATTGTTGAATATCCATTTCATTGCATATCCATATAAGCATTTGTATGTATGTCTCTACCTATTTATATTTATATGTATAATATGTATAAAAATTGAGCCCTTAGAGTACATATGGTATGATTCAAGACTTTTTTTGAATCCTTGTAAGTATGGTTTATAATTTTATTCAGGATAGAATTTCTTACAAAGTCTTATTCCTAACTACCCATTTCATTGATATGTCTAGATTTGTGTGTGAATAATGGGTATGCATATTGGGACTTGTAATTAGAGTGCACATAATATCTTTGATAGAATCCATGTTAGTTTGGTTTATGAAGATTGATTTATATAAACACATCATGTACATTTCTACATATACAATTTGTATACACATAAGATTTTGTGTATATACTTGTAGTTTGCTTTAGGGCATGATTGGATTATCTGTAAGAATGATTTCTTATTATAGATTTCCTTGATATTTCTCAAAAGAGGCACCTACTCAAATGCGAAGGGGGTGACACACCTTGTTGAAAAATATGTAATATAAGTGGAAAACAATGCCCTTGTATACATTGTGGATATCACAAGTGGCTATGGAGAGAACACATGGTTTAGTAGCCTTGATAGGAAATTATGTCTACTTTTTGAATATCCATTTGGTTTAAAATTTAAATCCACATCTACATACGTGCGCACACACATCGGGTCCTATGGTTAGTTTGGTAGAAATTATAGTGATTTTGGCTTCTAAATACACATTTTATTGATATCCCTCTCTTTCTCAACCCCTCTCTTTGTTCTTTTAGTCTTACTCTATTTTTTCCTCTATCTCCTCACCCTCCTCTCTCTCTCTCTTGCTCTTCCTCCCTCTATCTCTCCCTCTTTCTATGGGTATCACCCCCTCTATCTATTGCAAACATAACATGAGCCTATTGGTAATGGAGCTTTTATCTTCCTCATTAATAGGTTTTGGTTTAGATGTGTTTGGGTCCCTATAAAAGGATGCATAGTTGATTTGAAGCTATGCATAGTTGATTTGAAGCTCACTTATCCATTGAGACCTTTGTTGCACAAACAACATCATTTGCTAAATGACCTACCAATTGACCTCATGTAGTGCAAAATGTTTTTAAAAAATAGACCAATTTTTTTCCTAATTGACCTTCCACACCTCTTCGGCGTACCCATTGCACACCAATGTGCCATTGCTAGTTATTATAAATTAAAATTATATAAAAATAAAGCATATGATTGAATAAAAAATAAAGGTAGGTATTTTAAATATTTTGGACATCTCTATTTAACATTTTTAATATTTATGTCAAGAATTTTAATATAAATTCTATGTGGTTGTTATAAATTTAATTAATTATTATTTTTGAAAAAAATATTAAACATATTTAAAAACAGATATTGTATTTTTCTTATGTTTTTAAAAATATTTGTATAGTTTAATAAGTTTAACAATTAAAGTATTATATATTTTATAATATTAATTTAAGTAATTATAATTTATTTTTATTTTTGAAATATAAATTAATTATTTATTCTCAAATTTATTTTTATTATAAATTAAAATTATATAAAAATAAAGCATATGATTAAATAAAAAATAAAGGTAGGTATTTTAAATATTTTGAACATGTCTATTTAACATTTTTAATATTTATGTCAAGAATTTTAATATAAATTCTATGTGGTTGTTATAAATTTAATTAATTATTATTTTTGAAAAAAATAATAAACATATTTAAAAAGGGATATTATATTTTTCTTATGGTTTTAAAAATATTTTCATAATTTAATAAGTTTAAAAATTACAATATTATATATTTTATAATATTAATTTAAGTAATTATAATTTTTTTTAATTTTTGTAATGTAAATTAATTATTTATTCTCAAATTTATTTTTATTATAAATTAAAATTATATAAAAATAAAGCATATGATTGAATAAAAAATAAAGGTAGGTATTTTAAATATTTTGGACATGTCTATTTAACATTTTTAATATTTATGTCAAGAATTTTAATATAAATTCTATGTGGTTATTATTAATTTGATTAATTATTATTTTTGAAAAAAATATTAAACATATTTAAAAAGGTTTGTTTGCTGCAAAGTTCTTAGGAGCAGTTTTTGTTCTTTGAAGAGAAGAAAAATTGTGAGTACCTAGTTGTGGTTTTGTTTTGTTTTTTTTAACAATGATGAGGAAAGGTGATTTACATGTCAAAAATGCAAACCCTTTGATCACCTATGTATAATTGTTTTTTTGGCAATTTTTTTGTATAAACAATTATTTTCCTTTGTATGAGAAGATATATTAATAACAAACATTTGGTTTAGTGAACCATAATTTTGAGTTCAATTGTTCATTTATGGTTAAGATCAAGGTCCAATTAAGGTTATGATTTAATTAGGGTTCATAGTTAAGGTTAGAGTTCAATAAATGGTCAATTAGAATTAGCATTAAAATTTATTAGGGATAAGGTTGCAATTACATTAGGGCTAGAGTTAAATAAGTTTAGTATTACAATTCAAAGAGATTTCTTTTATAATTTTCTTAGGATAATTGATTAAATAAAAAAATATTATTGTAATAAAAAGATTGAGTAAATATGAATAAACAAGTTAAATTTACAAGTATTTATCTCTAAATTTAATGAAGATGTTATTATACAAGTATGAGGAATGTAAAATGTACAATCATTTATCTCTAAATTTAATGAAGATGTTATTGTACAAATATGAGGAATGTATTTCTTCATACATTATTATTTAAAAATTTAATGATTATCACCAATTTATGAATTTGATTGTGTACTATTTTGGTTCATTTTAATGTCATCTAAGGATCTCTATGTATTTAGAATTGAATTTGAAGTTTGAATCTAAAATTTTAACCTCACATATTTGATCTCACTAAAATTAAATTGTTTCAAAATTGTTTGTCTCTATATATGTGCTCCAAATTTGATAGGGAACACATGTTGGATTTGAATTTTTTATATTAGTATAAGGGGGTCACAGGAAGTACAAAAAGCTCCAAAGAGTGAACAGTTCAGCTCAAGAGAGGCCGAGCCTCAAATCAGGAGCAGAGAAATGATCAAATCTGATGCAAAAGATAAATAATCGTTACAAAGTTACATAATCGTTACAAAAAGTGCAAAACAGAGCACCAACGACCAAAAGGCTAATGAAGGATGTCATCCAATTTATCAACCTAGGTAGTCCACCCTTTGGCATCTTCCATCCAGACTATGCATTTCATCTCCTGAATCTGAGCAAGCATACGAGTCATGTCCTTGCTGGAGTTCCTGTTGTTCATCACCTCCTGGGAGAGAATCTTACAAGTATTTTCAAATAGCTGCAGATTATTTAGCGTGTCCCTCCAAGCGTAGCCTCCCTTCATCTCGTAGATGAAGAAAGTGGCATATCCATCCTTTAGAAATCTTTTGAGTTTCTTCCTTTCTATTATCATGGTAGTGCGCACCTGCAAAAAAATTTTAAAGAAGGTGAGTTTCCGAAAGGACTCAGTAAGATCACGGGGGTTATTCTGATATCTTTCTTCATTTCTGTATTTCTAGATTTTCCCTAAAATGTTAGAGGAGAGAATCTTCCAAAAGAAATTAGAATCATGCTTTAGACCATCAATATGACCAGTAACAATATCAAGTATAGTAAATAACATAGGATAGGTAACACCAAACATGAACCAAATTTCCTTCGCAAAGATACAGTCAAGCAGAATGTGTCTAGCCATTTCGAGGAGTCTACAGAATTTACATAAGTCAGTCTCGGTATGATCCTTTCTGACAGGGAGTCTATCAAGCAGCAGGAGCCAGTTGAAGCACTTAAGCTTTGGCTCAGTGGGACCTTTCCACAGAATATCAAAGTACTTCTTCCAAGCATGAGCATCCAACGTGGCGTACCAGACCGAATTAACATGGTCAATGATGGCTTCTGAATGACCAATAATATTGTATATGTTCTTAGCTTTGATCTTGGATAGCATAGTACCATCAGCCCACTTACAGCCAAGGAACCTATGAGAGTCCACATGACAAGAGGGGGGGAGGTCCTTAGCGGCTTTGACAATCATATTATACGTTTTCTTTTGGGAAATGGGGAGGTCAAATTTGAGTCTGAGATCCTCCCAACTGATTAAGACGTCATGCTCAAAGAGGTCAACAAGTTGGGAAATGCCTTTATTCGACCAGTGTCTAGCAGAGCAACCTTGGGAGAGGGCAAGGGGTTTGCCAGAGGAGCATAAGTTCCACCAAATGGACCTTTCACCAAAGAGGTGGCAGTCATCATGGAAAGCCTTGCTAGAGACAAACTTTTTAACTTGGCCCCAAGCTTTCCATATGGATCTAAAAACCGCAGAACCTTGAATGAGAACAGGAAAGTTGCCAATGACAAGGTCAGTAAAAGGAAGATTCTTCCAAGACTTCGCATTTTTGGGGAAGCCTCTTTCAATGTTGCTCCTAACAAGGACCTTCCAAGGATCATTGCCATCAAGGGAGTGAAAGATCCACTTGGCGGCAAGGGCAATCCCTTGGAGCCTGAGATCCTTCAAGCCAAGCCCCCTAAGGAGCTTATTGACATGGCACCACTCCCATTTGACCGCATGCATTTTCTTATTTCCTTTCCCATCAAACCAGAGAAAACTCCTGACAGCTTTTTGAATTTCTAAGATTTGATAATTGTTGAACATCCAGGCAGAGGAATAATAGATGTTATAAGAGGAAAGAATTTTTTGACAGACTTGCATTCTGCCAGCCAAAGATAAGGTTCTATTGTGCCATTTGCTTAGCTTTTTGGTGATCTTCTCTTTGACCCACGACCACATGTCTTTAAGGGAGGGGTCAACAGAGAAGGGAATACCTAGGTAACGCACAATCTTATGCGGACCACCCCACTGAAAATCATAGGCTTTGAACCAATCAAGGGGCTGCTCATCCCATCCAAGACAGATAGATTTGGCATGGGATAATCTCGCCCAAGAGATAATACAAAAAAGATTGAGCTTGGAATTTAGGGCCTCGAAGTTGTCAGGTCTAGCATCAAAGAAGATAGCAGTATCATCAGCAAATTGGTAGTTTAAGAGCTCATCGTTATTAGGGAGAGTTATACCCTTGACTGCCGAGGAGAGAGAGTTGTCCCTTAGGATGTAAAACAGGGCTTCTAAAGCTATCACGAAGAGGGCAGAGGCCAAGGGGCAGCCTTGCCTGATGGATCTACCAAGGGGGAAAGAAGCGAAGAGAGATCCGTTAACATCAATCTAGGCCGAGGCATCTTTGAGAAGAATATTGACAAAGTTACAGAATTTCCTAGGAAAGCCGAAAGCCTTAATCATCATAGTGATGAAATTCCATTCCACCCTATCATAGGCTTTTTCGAAATCAAGAAGGAACATGGCAGAATTTTGCTGGGAGTAGTTGGACCAGCACATGGCTTCCCAACTAGTAATCAAGTTTTCCAGAATAAATCTACCTTTGATAAAACCATTCTGGGTAGCACAAATAAACTTGGGCAGAATCTTCTCAATTCTCATCGCCAGGAGCTTAGCAAAGATTTTGTAAGAGACATTAAGAAGGGTAATCGGTCTCCAATTTCTGATGAGGACTTTATCCCCATCCTTGGGGATCAGCTTAATTATACCCCTATTGATGGAGCATCCCAAGGATCGTCTATCAAGGGCTTCCGAGTACAGATCAAGAAGATCTTGGCAGATCCAAACAATGTTAGCCTTATAGAACTCCGCCGGGAGACCATCCGGACCCGGGGCCTTGTCATTGCTAAGAGAATTAATAGCTTTTTCAATTTCCCCCAGAGAGAAATCTTTGGATAGCTGATTGGCTTCATCAGTGGAGATCTTGTTAGGGATGAGGGAACAAACTTGTTGTCTGAGGGATGAGGCATCCTCCGAGTCTTCAGAAGTGAAAAGATTTTGGTAAAACTTAACAAGGGCTTCTTTGATGTTGTCAATGTCAGTTATCTCATTGTTATCAACAACAATTCTTTCAATATTTTTGTTAGCATGTTTTTGCTTGAGGAGGTTAAAGAAGAATTTAGATCCCCTATCACCAAATTGCAACTAGTGCACACGGGATCTGACCCTAGCACCATTGATTTTAAACTGTTGGTGTTGCCTAAGGGCATCCTTAGCTTTGACAACATGGGAAATGAGGTCACAGTCTAAAGGGTTGGCTTGAATGTTGGTCTCGGCTAACTGAAGATCAGAGGAGAGACATTTTTTGGCAAATCTATAGTCTTTAGCTCTTTTTTTCCTGATGGTCTTCAAAAGCTTCTGCCAGGCGAGGAGGTTCCTGTCCCATCTTTCTAGATGAGAGCAGGAGGGAAAGGTATTTCTGTTAATAAGCTTAATGATGTGGATGGCAGCAAGAGTGTCTTCATCTTTCAGGAGGCTAGTGTTAAGGGAAAATTTAGGGTCAGAGCCCTTGCAGCGGGAAGGATAGTTGTTCATTATAATGCAAGCGGATATGGGATGGTGATCAGAGAGAAAGGTGGGGGTAATGAGGACAACATGTATGTTTATATCAGGCAGAAAAGAGAAGAAATTTTTATTAGCGTAGAAGCGGTCGAGCCTGGAGTAGATTCTGGAGTGACCCTATTGGAAATTACACCAAGTATGCCAAATCCCAGGATTAGTAGCCTTGGAGCCAGCCAAGGGGTCAAAAAGGTGTTTAGTATTTAACAATCTATTCCAGTGCAATTTCTCCAGGTCTTTCCAAGCAAAAGGGAGGCCACCAAGTTTGTCCTCTTGGGACTCGATCATGTTGAAATCCCCCCCCATGAGCCAGGGGATATTAGGAAGGGCAGCACACCAGTCCCATAGACTCACACGCTCCCTGAAGTCATTCGAGGCATAGACAAAGCAAACGCCAAAGGCATGATTGTTGTTGTTCAAGATAACCCACACCGCTCTGTTACAGGGGGAAATCCCATAGCTAGCGATGAGATTCTCCCATCTGGGGCTAATCAGAAGGGCAACCCCACCCCGACCCTTATGGTGATTGGTATGGAATTTGATTGCATCCTTCCAAAGGAAATTGAGGTTGGAGTCCAGTGTGTATCCAATAGACTTAATTTCTTGCAGCATAAGGAAGTCCATGGACTTGCAAGTGTCAAGATAACATTTAATGATCCAACGTCTGTCAGGGGATTCCAGGCCCCTAATATTTCATGAAATGCAGTTCATGAGGAAACAATCGGAGAAGAGTTTCCGGTGGGTCCTTGAATTTGGGCCGGGACATTGCTATGAACGTCTCTTAGCACTTTTTTGGAGGGGTTTTTATTCTTGGAGCCAAGTTTCCTACCTCTGCGTTTAGTCAGGGTGCAAGAATCTTTAAACTCTTCTTCATTGTCAGATTCATCAGGAGACAAAAATTTCATGTCCATGCTAATATTTTCGGTGTGAGCATTAGGGACAGAGGGGTAGATGCTAGCAGGGATAATCTAGAGCAGGCAGTCCTCACCAAGTTCGCGGAAGACTTTAGGGGGGAGGCTCTAAGGAGGAGGATGGTCAGAGCAACTAGCTGAAAGTTCCATAAGGGTAAGATGCGAAGGGTGGGAAACAATTAGGGTTTCAATTCTAGAAGCTTCGTCGGGGAGGGCTGGGACAGAGGAGGGTTGAGGGCGGAGGGAGAGGGGGTTCTCTGAAGACGACAAGGGTTGCTTGTTAGATTTCTGCCTGCGTTTATTGGAGACTTTGGTCAAGGAAAGGGGCCCTAGGTTAGAATCAGAATTCACCAGGGGCAAGGAGTCAAACTGGAGGGATGCGGGGGAGGGAACAGGGGGAGGAGGGGGCGGGGAGGGCTTAGAGGGAGCAACAGCAAGGGAAGAGTTATTCGAAGAGGAGTTCGCGCTGTGCTTTCCAAATTCTGGAGTATCGCGGATATCTGAGGGTTTAGGCTGCGAGGGTTTCTTCTTAATGATGGGGCAGTCTTTCTCAAATGTCTTTCTCTTCTACACAGGAAACACGCATTCAGCCCCCCGAGGATTTCAATAGGGCAAGAGAAGTTGTCTTCTGAAATGCAAATGTTAATCACAGAAGGAATTTCTAATCTCGGATTTAGCGAGATAAGAATTCTTGCATCCATATGAGGGACCAAACGGACAGTGTCGTCCATACGGATGACCTTTCCAAGTGGTTCAAGCACTTGCGGGAGAAAACGCCATAGGAAAGGCGGTAATTGTTTAACCAGAATCCAGCGAGGGGCCGAGAGGGCAAGGACCTCCTCGTGTATGGCCTCGGGCGACCAAGCCAAGGCCCGAAAGGAAGTAGAGCCAACAGACCAATATTGTTTTTTTAGAACTTCAGTTTGAGCTTCATGTTTATTAAAGAATATAATAAAAAGCCCCTTCTGAATCTGACAACAAAAAGAGATATGATATCCAAGTTTCAGGTTCCAGTAATTATGGAACCAGTCATCAAGAAATTTCCTAGGAGGACATTTGTCCACTTCAACAGCAGAAAAGAAAATGGCAAAATTTCTTAATCTATTCTTCTCCTTGCCAATTTCATCTAGCATTTCTGGATTGGGAGAAACAGAAAAAGATAACGGAGCAACACCAGTGACCTTACCGGAATCGGCGGCTTCATTGGAGTGTGACAGAGAAAACCTCGCGCTCGCGTTGATGGGGTTACCAGTGCTAGCCACCGCCTCAGAAAAAGACTTAGGTTTTGAACGCAACGGGTTAGAGTCAGAACTATCTAGACAAGGAGAGCCAGAATCCATCGAAGCCCTAGGAGCCGTCGAGGATGAATTAGGAGGTACGGCCTCTGCCGAACGGCAGAGGAGTGAAGAGGCGGAAGCATTCAACATTTAATGCATAATAAAGAGGGAAAAGAAAGGAACGCTCACACCTATGCAGACCCCGTCACCGGGGGAGGGCAGTAGCCAGTCGCCAATGAGCACCAAAGACCGGGGGTCCAAATAATTCGTGGTTGTTAATTTTTATTATGAATATATTTTAATATTTATTATTATGTTGGATTTGAATTTTGAAAATTAAATTTAAAATTTTGAGTTTACTATTTAAAAATGTTAAAGCTCAATGTAAATCTTTTTTATTATTTACATCTATATTGTTTTTTTTTTTTTAGTATATTTATTTGACTTGTGCATATGTAACATTTAATTTTACTTTTGAAAAAGTCAGTATTCAAGTAAAGTTATTTTAAAAAATTTATAGATTTATTTGTTTCTTATTTTCCAAATATTATATTATTAATATTTGAGATGTCATTGTGAAATTCAAGAAAAGATGTCAAAAAAATTAAATTAATTATTAACAAATTTGATATATAAATAATAAAAAATGCACTTATATAATAAATTGAATGATATATATTTAATATTTATATCATATAATATCATATAAATATTGAAATCTATTTTTTTTATCAATATATACATTATAAATTTAATTAATTTAAATTAGTTTTAAATTTTTTAATCTAAAAAGTAAGAAAAAATATATTTAATATCTAGATTATATAGTTATAGGATAAAAATATCTAGATTATGTTCTACAAAATATTTGTAAATTAAAAAAATTAATATTTTAATTAATTCCATATATGTATATAATGAAAATGTTCTTGAATTTTATACGAAGGAGAATGTAAAATATTCCATTAACTCAATAATTAGGATTTAGAATAGAGATATTGGATCAAGAAAATATTTAGTGATTTTTATTTGAGAAAGAAATTGCCCCCAAAAATAGGAGAAAACCCCCTGAAATAGGAAGTAAACTAGAAAATTTAATCACTAGTTACAAACTGCCCCTTGCTATAATTCCATAGGGAACAAATAATATCTATTTTGTTGATCATGACTATTAAATATATGAATCAATAGTCTATTCAATTTATACTGGTAAAATTTATATATCTTATATTTTTTGTGGTATGCAAAATGTATAGAGTATTTGTGGTTAAGTAATTCTAAACTAGAAGTAAAATGCAAATTTGTGACAACTTATTGTAGAAAATACTAATTACCAAATGAAATTTTCAATCTAAATATTTATAATTAGACTATTAATTCATATATTTAATTATCTTGATCATCAAAATATATATTATTTAAATATGTTTAATATTCTTTTCAAAAATAATAATTAACTAAATTTATAATAATCACATAGAATTTATATTAAAATTCTTGACATAAATATTAAAAATGTTAAATAGACATGTTCAAAATATTTAAAATACCTATCTTTATTTTTATTCAATCATATGCTTCTTTTTTTTTATACTTTTAATTTATAATAAAAATAAATTTGAGAATAAATAATTAATTTATATTTCAAAAATAAAAATAAATAATAATTACTTAAATTAATATTATAAAATATATAATATTTTAATTGTTAAGCTTATTAAATTATACAAATATTTTTAAAACCATAAGAAAAATATAATATCTTTGCACTCTATATATAATTATTTCTGATTAACTCTAGAATTTATTTAAATTTGTATCATCTCTTTAGAATTAAATAGTAAATTTTTTTATGAAAAACCCAAAGGTTTACATTACATAAATGGCTATCCAACGAAAATGATGAGAGAGAAAATACATTTGTAGAGGGAAAAACAACAGACGAAAAAATTACATTTGTAGAGGAAAAACACATCAAACGAAAAATACATTTGCAGAAAAAAAATATTGATACAGAAAATGGGCAGAGTTTGCACGTGGAAGCCTGACGTTGAGAGAAACAAGGAATGATGGCGGGAGAAACGAAAAATTGTAGATACTGCATCCATGCCCGGTGCATTCTTGGGGCTGGATAGCCGTACTGGAACGCCTTCGGCGTAAAAATAAATTTGAGAATAAATAATTAATTTATATTTCAAAAATAAAAATAAATTATAATTACTTAAATTAATATTATAAAATATATAATATTTTAATTGTTAAACTTATTAAATTATACAAATATTTTAAAACCATAAGAAAAATATAATATCTTTGCACTCTATATATAATTATTTTCGATTAACTCTAGAATTTATTTAAATTCGTATCATCTCTTTATAATTAAATACTAAATCTTTTTATGAAAAACCCAAAGGTTTACATTACATAAGCGGCTATCCAGCGAAAATGATGAGAGAGAAAATAAATTTGTAGAGGAAAAAACATCAGACAGAAAAAATACATTTGTAGAGGAAAAACACATCAGACGAAAAATACATTTATAGAGAAAAAAAAATGACACAGAAAATAGGCAGAGTTTGCAAGTGGAAACTTGACGTTGAGAGAAACGAGAACTGACGGCGGGATAAACCAAAAACTGCAGATGCTCATGCATCCATGCCCAGTGCATTCTCGGGGCTGGATAGTCGTTGCCAAATTTCATGGTTCTAAATTTGTTTTGATTCCTCCTTGAACGAGACCCGATCCCGTTCCTTAATTTGTTCCGATTCTACCCTCATCAAGACCCGATCTTGTTTCTGAATTGGTTCCTATTCCGCCCTCATCAAGGCTCCTATCCCGCTTCTAAATAAGCTCTGACTCTGCCCTTGATGCAAAAATTAAATTCTTTGAGAAATATAACCTCGCAGGAATGTAGTTTCTGATTGGCTTGTCCGCGAGGCATGAAGGAATTGCAGGATGTGGTTAGAAATGAAGCGCCAGGGTGACAGGGACCTGATCAAAATTAGGCACTCGAAATTCTTGATGAAGTGCCTTTAAAAGTTCAAAGAAAAATGTGATTTGCATGTATAACCCCTACTTCTGAACCTTCACTATCATTCTCTCAGCTGCGCACAAAAAGTAATGGAAGGGCAGCAAAATCAATAGAGTAACGGGCGTAAAAGAGCATGCAAAGTGTTGGCACAACATGGCAAGTGAAATGTTGACAAGATACCTCCATTAAAGGCAACACCATGAAATGATATAATTGTAGGGAGCATAAAATGGATCTGTTGAAAAGGCCTTGAAACTCCCAAGCAAATGCGATGGGCAAGTGCAAAGCCGAATCCTACAGTCTTTGCCGACATCTTCTTTGTTGTAAAAAGTGAAAGCATTGACAAGACGCATGAGCTATTCGAAAGACTGCTTCAAAGGAGATTTCATCACATGGCCATTAAATATGCAAAAGAAAGACGCACAAACTTTTTAATATGAGACTTCAAAGACATTATCCCATGAACTACAATGCTCGAGGGATGTGCACAACAATGTGCAAGCATTGACAAGGTGTATGAAACGTTTGACAAAATGCATCAGAGAGTTGTTATCTCATGGTAGAAATGAATTCAAAGTACATGAGAGCAGGAAAAAAGTATGAGAACTATTTTACACAGAGCCTGAAAGGAATGCCATCTAACGGGATTCAATGATTGCAGAAAATGCATATAAATAGATTTGGTGAAAAGGCTTTAGAAACTCCCAAGCAATGCATTTGGCAAGTGTGGAGCCAAGTTCCTCGCCCGCGCCAAGGGTGAAGTGGCACGTGAACCATTTGATAGAATGTCTCAAAGAGGATTTCACCTCATGGGAATACAATGGTTGCCAGAGGTGCATAAAATGGATTTGGAAATGAGGTTTTGAAATCCTTCGAGCAATTGCAACCGGTAGTTGTCAAGGCTTTGTTGACATTGCCCTTATCCACAGCCATATGAAAGCTTTGAAATGGAATTTAAATGCCTGTGAGACAAAATACAAGTGTGGAAGCATAGATGAGGCTGTGAACCATTTGATTGCCTAAAAGAAATTTAGTTTCTTCGGATGCTATAATAGTTGAAAGTGTACAGAAAGGAATGCAATGACTGCAGATTTTAATGCAAAATGTGGAAACATAGACAGAAGGCGAGTGAACCATTTGATGGAAGCATTTGTTAAAGAGGCTTTACAAACTGTAAACCAAATGCCAAGTAGACACTCACGCAAAACATGAAAATTTCAAAGCGCATGCATGTAAAATATGGAAGCATCGACATGTATGTCAAATGTGGAAGCATCGATATGGCGAGTAAACTGTTTGACAAAATACCTCGTATGAGAATGTGGAAGCACAAACAGCGATCTATAGAAAAATGTATTGTTGAAATCCGCACCAAATGTGAAAGCACAACCAAAGCATGTGGACTGGTGAGGAATAGATATAGTTTGATGCGTGAAGGGATTCTTTGGAGAGGATACTGTGAGAGTGAGGGCTCATATGAGTAAATTAAATTTCCAATTCTTGATGGTACTAAATTGTATGTGGGTAATATTCCCTTTGACATTACCAGTGAAGAATTGGCTTGAATTTTCAAGCCAATTTAACAAGACGGTGGAGGTAATTTATGATAAAGCTATTGAAAGAAGTTGGGGATTTTCCTTTGTTATGATGAGCACTTTGGAAGAAGCAAACGCATCCATTCCAAGGTTTAATGGTTCTGAAGTAGGTGTACATTTGCAAAATGGGTGAAAGGATGATTGATTTCTTAGTGGTTTATGCTTATAAGGTCTATGCTAGTGATTGGTTTCTATGTTCTAGAAAGGGACAATGTATCATTACTTGGAGAATAGAAGCTGAGTATCATATCTGTCCTTGTGATCATAAGGCACTCAAATGACAGTAGTTGGGAATGTTCCTCAAATAGTACTGGATTGAATGTTGGGAATGGTGGAGGTCACTAGAGTGGGGAATATTATCAGTTTGCATCCCAATAATTGATAGCATCCTTTGCATTTGTATTAGGGAGGTGAGTATAATAGAAAGGTAGAGTGAAAACTCAAACATGGAGTGAGTTGATCTTGATATGACAAAGTACAAGGAGACATTCAATAATCTCTGATGGTTTCTGTGAATCTGGATATTTCAAAATTCTCTTAAAACATGGTTACACAGAAGGCTTAAAATGTCATTAGTTTTAAAAAGAGGTTCTATTATTAGTGTGGGAATTTAAAGTTTTACATGCATTTGTTTGTCCTTAATTAATTCTTGAAATTAGTTTTTAATTGGTTAATTTTATTTATTAATTAATCTATTATGTTTACAAGTTCCTTTTTGATGATTATAGGTCATATTAATAGTGATTTACAAAACTCATGTACAAAGAGGCGAGATTTTTTGATAAGACTATTTACTGGGAGTAAGCTGAAGACAAGGTGGGCCCACAAGACACGATTTCTAGAAAATTATATTTCTCTACATTATGCAACAAGAAGAGAACTCAAAGTACAGTTGGAAAGTGTAATTGCTAACCTGAATCACCCTAGAATATAGTTTCAAACCGAAGTTAACTGGAGTGAAGCAAGGGTTGAAACTGAAAGTTTCCTGTAAGAAGAAGGCCATGTATACAAAGCTACAACTTTTGATGAGCTATTTGAGCATAAATTATGGGATTTATTGAGCTATTTATTATCAAATCAGGCTCATTTGAGAAGGAGAGAATTTTAGGAAAGCCTGTTAGACATTTTGGTTTTAGAGTTGATTATAATTTAGCAAGATAATAGATGATACATTTTTCTGATTTTCTCAGTTTAGCTGAGCTAACTCAAAGATATTGGTTTCTGTGCACTGGTGAAGCTTGCCAAATTTGTAAATGTTGTTTATATTTGTTTTGCAATCGTAGAAGCAAACAGATTTAAACCTATTTTAAGTTGTTCTATGGAATGATATTTGTTTGGTTAATCATTTAATTTGGAATTTTTTAGGGAATGAGTAAAGTTTTATCTTTTCTTTTGTTCAAAATTGTGATTTGTGATCTACTATTAATGTTTTCATTGTGAATGAATGGAATTGTATTGATTACAGGTTGATTTTTTTTGCAGTTTTAGTTAAAGAATTCCTTGAAGAGTAACAGATCTAGTTAACTGAATGAATCAACATTCTTTTCTTTCTTGTGTCCCTAATCTATCTTTTTCTTATTTTTATACCCCTTGATTAGAGTAGGTTTAGATATGAGTTCGATCTTGCAACAACAAAAAAAGCTTAATAACCAACAAGACCCTTGAACATTACAACCTCATTGACCGCTCAACAAAACAACAATGTTGTGACCCAACATCCAAGACCTTGGAAGGTGATTGATTTAACAATCATTTGTCTTTTTAAAGAGAGGTAAGGTGATTACATCTTGCTTGCATGTTGCTATGTCAATTTGGCCATCAATAGAATTAGCACTAGAAAGAGGGCCACTTGAGCAATTTTGGATTGTTGTGAGTTGGAGTGGGTTGGATTTTGGAAAACCTAGCTCTAATGGTTATCCCTTTGTGTATTCCCAGGATTCTTAACAAAATTCCTTATCACATGCCTAATAGGCTTCCATTATTTTTCACTAAGAGTGGACAAATTGCTAAAGATCATGTTAAGATTTGCAAGGATTTGATGGATTTTCTCCAAATTCAACATGAGGATATCATTTGTCAATTGTTCATCAAAACACTCCAAGGCACAACATGGCAATGGTATGTTAATCTTCCACCAAATTCTATTTGTTCATGGATGCAATTAGAAATTTTATTCATGAATTAGTTTGACCCTTATGCACGAAAACAAGACCCATCATTTGAATTTGCAGCTACAAAAGGGACACCATTGGAATCAATTTACCAATTCAATCATAGGCTTTTGTTGATGTATCAACAAGTTCAAGCTTTAAATCTATTTATTAATGATTATATGCTAAAACAACATTACTATATTGAGGTTTGAATCCTTCATTTATAGCAAAAATTAGACATTGCGGGGAAATTACCTCCATACGTGATGTATTGAACAAAGCTCTCTTACTGGCACAAGCTGGACATGACATGAGAAATTAAACTAGCCAAAATCAAGATTGTAATACCTATGTGCTTGCAAGTTGCCATCCTTTACATCCATATGCCAGTTTACCCACCATCCCTACATAGATGCAATCATCCTCACCAAGTAACTACAACCTTCCTAATCTTCCAAACACCACATTTTCCAATGATTCAAATCAATTCAATCCCATGCAAGGCTGATGGAAGAATCTATCTTTGCAAAATCCAACCACAGAGGTAAGTATTCCACTTGTCAATGAAGTTGTGACTATATTATCTCTTTTCAGTCATATTCCAAAGCATAGTCCATTACATCATACTGAAGTTGTAAGCAAAATATTTGATGAGAAAGTATATCATTTTGATGTTCTATTTGACAAAGAGCATGAAACGGATACAAATTCAGAGTATAATGGAAATATCAGGTTAGAATCTAGTTTCATTGGAAATGTTAATAGTATTGATGATATTGAAAGAGATGAGGTATTAATACAAGACTGCTGTCATGAGAAATCAATAATACCTTCCAATGCTTTGAACATTTCTTTTGAGCAAGATGGACAAAAAAATGAGGGATGGACAAAGGAGGGTGGTAGATGTTGGATAGATATCCCACGTGTGCAAAATCAATTAAGGGAGAAATTGGAAGAATTAGGAGATCCAAAGCTATCATAGCTTGTTAGGACAAGTGGATGTAGTATACATCGAACAAATCAACATTCTCAAATGGATTGCCATGTTTTCCTTGGTAGGATGGAATTATATTTCAGAAAACTGATCGTTGTCAAATAAATACTTATGGGAGATCCCTGGGGTACCTATACACTAATGAAGAAGATGAAATAGTTAGCACACATGAAAATGATAATGACTACTCGAAATGATGAGAGTGACTATGATGACATGTTGAGCTCTTCCCCACCTTCTGATGACCTTAATCCTTGCATCGAGATGGATTGAACAATGGATGAAGCTTCTCTTCCTTGTGCAGATCCACTTGATGTGGAAAACAAGTTTATCGATACATTCATAGTGTAGACATCTAAATTTTGACACTTACATTTGTCCAAATTTATCCCTTTTCATCTAAATATCCTCTTATTTGTATTAATTAAGTAATATAGCTATTATTTAATTAATACCCTTAATTCTTCTAAATCCCTAATGTATTTAGTTAATAATTAAATACCTTACCCTTTATTCACCTCTTCCTCAAAGAATTAACTAAATAAGACATTTATTTAATTCCTTGCATGTCACATCCTCCATCACTTTTTATTAATCCTAATCCACCACCTAATCCCATCATTAGGGATGTGCACATTCCTAATTCATGATTAGGATGTGTTACATCCTCCAAATTTTGCTAGTTGGCTCCTAACCTTCATTAGCCAATAATTGTCCTCTAATCATTGATTAACTAGTTTAATCAATACCTTGGTCAACTCTCTCATCTCTCAAGGAATATTAAATTCCTTTTATTATTCCCATGTCCTTCCTAATGGAATTTTAAATTCCATTTTATCCCTCCAAGATTCTCCTTTTCCCATGCAAGTTGACTAGTCACATCACTCACATGTGGAGTTCTAGAACTCCTCACTTGTCACATCATTCACATCTGGACAAGTACTTACCCCTTTTGGAACCCTGTCTTATCCTTAGGACATTCCCCATCATGTGAATTTTAAATTCACTTTTATTCCCCCAACAACCTCTCTCATTCCCATGCACATTAAAAAGGAATTTTTAATTCCTCTAGACAACTCTTCACTTCAACCATTGATCTTACTTGTCCTCTTTCAATCTCCACTGTCCATTTGGTCTCCCTAGGTTAAATGGCTAACACTTATCCATTTTGCAACAACAAATTCATTCACCAACACACTCGTTTTCACAATCAAGCATTCAACAACTTTCAAGCTCTCATACTTTGCACTCATCCACCATTGTTTCTCATCTTCAAGCTATCATCACACTCATTTTCTTGCATCTATCCAAACTCCCACGTCTCTCATTTGAATCTCCATCAAATCCTCTTCATCTTGCATCCACTTTTATCATGTTTTCCATCAAAGGGAGCACACACTCAAGTTGCATCAAGGGACAACCAAGGATCAACACAAGTGAAGGTATATTTTCATTTTTTAATCTTTCTTTTATTTGTGTTTAACGTAGCCCAATCTTGAGGTGTTCTTGTGTTGTTTTATCTTGCATTTCTTAGGTAGTTTTGGACATTTAGGATAGAGAAACACTTGCACACATTTCTGGAACATTTGGTGGGACCCACAAATGGGTCATTTTTACTCTTACGTTTGTTATTTTTTGACATTTTGCAAGTTCAGGTGACATAGAGGGGCGATCTCAACTTGAAAGGGGTGATCCTGACCTAACACAGACGCTTATCTGGGACACCACAGTGAGTTTCACTCTCTGTTTCAACAAATGGGAAATCTCGACCAGTAGAGGGGCGATCCCGACCTACAAAGAGGCAATCCTAACTAGCAGAGGGGTGATCCCGACCTGCAAAGGGGCGATCTCGACCAACAGAGGGGCGATCTCGACTAGCAGAGGGGCGATCTTGATCAGCAGAGGGGCAATCTCGACCTGCAAAGGGGCGATCTTGACCAGCAAAGGGACAATCCCGACCTACAAAGGGGCAATCCTGACCTGCAAGGGGGCGATCTCGACTAGCAGAGGGGTGATCCCGACCTATAGAGGGGCGAACCCAACCTGACAACAACCTATGTAAGGTAAAAAATAGTGTTTTGAGTCATTTTTGTAGACTGATTTCTATCATTTTCTTTTCTTTTGATTATTATTAACCCCCTAACTCATCTTGTTGGTGATTGTGAAGGTTTTTACTAATGTTTATGTAGTTATTTCACGTTTTGATGAAGAACAGAGGTTAAAAACTACTAACATGTTTATTGTAGGATGAAAAGGCCAAGACTTTAGTTATTTGTTTACTTTCATTTTTACACTAAGTAGGCACATAGTCTAAGTAGGAGGGAGTCAATAAAATTTGTTTGTTTTGCTTGTAAGTAAGCTATTGACATATCCAATCCCCTTGCATCATTTGGCGATCTTGGGTAACGAGAAATCATAGCTTACTTAGTTTTTTGTTTTACCCAAGGAGGGCGTTATATTGTTCAAGCTTTCCCCTTGCACTTTGTGTGAGCCTAGGGAGTAGCCAAAAAGGGTTAACATTCCCTTCTTAGTGGGACCTGCTTGGGGTTTTCATCACCCTAAGGGATGATCCCAACCATGTGTACCGACAAGGTATATAAAGGGGGGAGAGCCATATCTTCACCCCAGTCCAGTCATGTCATGTTTGGCAGAGCATCAAAGCTAGGGTGATACCTAAATAGATGTGAAGAGTTGGTCCGAGCCTTCAATATCTCACCAAGGTTCTTGACTCACGCTTGTGACAGGCTAGTGTTCACGGTTTGGGCCTCACGTACTGATCGTATATTGAGGAATCCCTAGATCACCTTGTTTAGCCTAGTTAGAGGACCGTGTTGGCCATACCTTTCACACTAATCATAGGATTGTGTTGCTTGAACTGTCTTTCTTGTGCTAAACCAGTGAATTTGTGTTCAGTCAAGTTAACCATACACTTTTCTTGTTGTTTGGAGTGTTTTCTGTCCTTTGCCATAGCCTTTTTCCTTAAGTTTTTTTCTATCAAGAGGGGTGATTTTGACCTTAAGAGGGGTTACCCTAACCTGAGGAGAGGTGACCAGGCCCACCAATAGGCATCCCTGACCTTAGAACATGCGATTTTGCTTGTTGTTTTAGCCGATTTGCTAGTCATTCTTAGTCATTCTCAATCATTTTTGATCGTTCTCACCCATTCCCTAGAATAGGTAGCCTTGCCCCCTAGTTGGGTGACTACACCCTCAACAGGGGTGGCCCTGTCCTTAGATAAGCATCCCTAACCCTAAAACGAGCATTTGTCCTTGCTTTTTTAATCGTTTTGTTAGTCGTTCTTCATCATTTTTGATTGTTCTCACCCATTCCCTATAATAGGAAACTACACCCAGTTTAGGGGTGACCACACCCTCACTAGGGGTGACCACGCCCTAAAACGAGTGTTTTTCCTTGCTTTTTTAGCTGTTTTGTCAGTCATTCTCTATCGTTTTCGATCGTTCTTGCCCATTCCATAGAATAGGTGACTAGGCCTAGTCCATGGGTGACCACACCCTTAACAAAGGTGACCAGGCCCTTAGATAGGTGTCCCTGACCCTAGAACGAGAGTTTTTGCTTGCTTTTTTGACTATTTTGTCAGTCATTCTTTGTTGTTTTTCGTCATTCTTGCCCATTATTTAGAATAGGTGACCTTTCCCTTAAGTGGGGTGACCTTAACCTCTAGTTAGGAAGCTTTGCCCCTTGGATGGGTGATTTAGCTTCAAAAATGACCAATCCTATCTTCCATCCAAGTCATTCTGTTAGTCAAAATCTGTCGTCTTCTGTCATTTTTTCCCATTTTCAGTGAATATGCATGTGCCACCTTTTTGAGCAAGTATTCCATCAATTTGGATGAATTTTCTCCCTGAGTAATCAATCCATTCATCCATTCTGCGCATCTATCTCCTCGTCTTGAGAGTCAGTCTCCTCTTCCAAGCATCCATTCATCCATTCTGAGCTTTCGTCTCCTCATTCTGAGTATCCATTCCCTCATTTCAAGTATCCATTCATCCCTTCTGAGCATTCATCTCCTTGTTCTGAGAGTCAATCTCCCCTTTCGAATATCTATTGCCTATTTTTGAGCATCCCTTCCCTCGTTTTGAGCATTCGTTCATCTCTTTCAAGCTTTCATCTCCTCACTCTAAGAATCATTCATCTCTCCCGAGCATCTGTCTCCTCATTCTAAGTATCCGTCCAGACATTTCGCGAGTCTTTCTACTCATTCTAAGGGTTTTTCTAACTATTCTGAGAGTCTGAAAGCTGAATAGGTGACTAGGACTAGTGCATAGGTGACCAAGCCCATTTCATAGGTGAGCACACCCCAAAGATAGGTGACCTTGTCCTCCAGTCCATTTATCGGTAGTCTTCACTTTAGTCCATCTGCGGGACACATCTTAAAACGACTCTAGGGTACGTATCCATCATTGTTTTCTCGATCCAAATCTCCTAAACCTTGCTTTAGAGGTTATTAATCAAATTGACCTAAGTTTCTGAATTCGATCATCATCCTACACATCAAACTTAACTTAGGCCCAATCAATCCACTTCCATCTTGAGGTGGATTCGGTGTCGTAAGTCATCATCCTCAACCCAATCAATCCATTTCCATCTTGAGGTGGATTCGGTTCCGTAGCCATCTATCCATCACTCTGATCAATCAATGCCTTAAGTCACCTAGAGTGATCTTTGAACTTGGTTTAGAATCCCTTTCATCATCCTATCTAATCCATCATCTAATCTTATCAAATCATCTCATCAATCGATCTTATCAAATCTAATCCCATCACATCCTCCAATCATCCTAATTTGAGCTTCAATCCAATCCCAATATGAGCATAATTTGAACCCCAATATGAGCTTTAGTCCATCTACATCCAAGATCTTCTAATATCGAAACAAATCCTAAGATCCCTTCTTCCATCCTCTTCCAATTCATCCTATTTATCCTTTCATCACCTTTTCTTTCCTTCTACTAATCCATTCCCATATTTTCAATCCGTATCCATCCCATCTAACATAATGTATCCTTATTCTTCATCAATCCAACCAAATACTAGTCTAGGGAAATCCTAATTACGTTGACGATGATAGTGAGAGCTTTTTTGATCAAGAGGTATATGACATAGATCCCCTTGAGGCTATCATTGCTAGCAAGATCTCCCCAACCACTTTCCAAAATCCAATTACCCCTCTGAGCCATCCTGTTACATCTTCATCCCCACCTAACAATGCTCCTTATGTTACCTTTGACAAGGGATATCCATTATCTTCCTCGCCTACATCTCCATCATATCCTTCCTCCACATCATTTTCTTATCCAACATGCACATCCTCTTATCCCAATCTATCATCCCAATCTTCTCATCCTAATCTACCATCCCAATACTCCTATTACAACCCCTGATCCATGTCCCCCTATCATAATCCTCCTTACCAGTCTGCCCATCCTAATCCAACATCCACACCTTTTTATATTAATCCTACACCCCCATCAACCTATCCTGATCCAATATCCACATCTTCCTATCCTAATCCACCATCCACGTCCTCCTATCTCAGTCCACCACCTCAATCTTCCCATCCTAATCCGCTACCCAAATACCTTTATTACAATCCACCACCTACATCCTCTTGTCCTACTACACCACCCGTAGCCTCTTGTCCTAATCCACCATCCATGTCCTATTCTAAATATTCTTACCTCAACCCTCCATCGTATCCTAATCCTTCACCTACTCCTAGTCTTACATCTAATCCCATTTCTCTATCTCATCCTAGTCCACCAAGCCCTAATCCTAGTCCTTCACCCATCCATACCCCTTCATCCACTCCCACCGCCCTATCTAAGCCTAGAATATGCGGGTATGTGCAGGATCATGATGGGCCAAAAAGTGGCGATATCATGGGTATTTGTAGGGTATGTGGCTGACGATTTTTTTTAACCCAAAATTGATGAAATGAAAAGGGTTTTTAAAGAAGATTCTCAACTTTCCACCAATATAAATTAAGCTTTACTTTGAATTTAATAAATTATTATTATTCATTTTCTATTTGAATTACGACTAAAGTCCTAATTGATAGGCTGATTGAAAAACATCTATAACTTTCAAACAATATCACATTTTTTGAATCCAAAATATGCATGACATTCTATGCTCCGCATACTATAGGATTAAAAAAGGAAAAATTGAATTTCATGAAGTTTTGACCAAGTTAAGGTGGTCACATGTTCAAGTTTTTATGTTTTTAAAAAAATTTAATAAAAAATTCATAATTAATTATTTTCTTGGAAAAAAATTACAAAAAATATGCATCACATCCCATGAGTCCTCTACTTATGTATAAAATATTATAAAAAATATCATCATTTTATTGTGGTTAGGGTGTTGGTACCTACTTATTTTTCCAAATTTAAAGTACTACTATATTGAAATTTCAAATTTTCACCAAATAGTTTTGTTTTGTTTTAAAAACCTAGTAGTTTAGAAACTACATTCAATTTTCTATAGATTCTATTTTTACATATTTTTGAAATAATATAGATAACTTATTCAAATTTTTATGTCAAGTTTCCTAATTCTGATTTTTTTGATTTTTTTGCCACTTAAGGGCCTATTTTTTCCATGATGATCCTGCACATACCCATGCACAATCCACACTCCAGAAGTTCTCCAAGGACTCATAACAAAGAAGCCATCCCCAACTCCACACCTTGAAGTTGTGGAACCATACTATCCCAATCCATCACCCATGGTCACTAGTGATGAGACCTTTCTCCGTACCCCACCTGCCATTGATATTACGACCCCTAGCACCACTCAAACCGTTGAAGCCATCACACCTATAGACCAAATCCATTGAACCCCCATCTCCTACTCCAAGAACTGCCGAACCAATCATAGATAACCAAATCTAATCCACTCCTCCTACTCCTAGATCCACCCAATCCATGAAAGACACGCAAGTCCAATCCACATCTCCCATTCCTAATATCACTAAAATCCATGAACCTCATGAATCTTCCATCCTTCCATCTCCCCCATTTGAGGAGTCCCTCCAACACTCCGTTATCATGCCACCCACACAAGATGAGTCATGTGAAGAGCTTGATCCAAAGCATACCAGCATGTCCCCTCCACATTAAGATCCTACCATCCCATCTATTCCACCTCAAGATCATAGTCCCTCATCCATTCCATCCTACGATCCCCTTGTCACTCAAGATCCAATCGCTCCATCTCATGAACCCTTATCACCCACTGTCGCAAATCCAGATCTTATCATATCACCTAATTCCTCTCCTGATCCCTTACCACTCAATCTAGATGCTTCCATCCCATCATCTCCATCTCATGATCCTCCATCGTCGCCTAGCCCTACCATCCCAACATCGTGTTTATATCCCCTCAACACTCTCACATTCATCCATGGTGGTCTCCTTGCAAAAGAAAAAAAGGTGTGTATACCACCCCTTCTCCTCTATCTAATGATGGACTTGCATCATTATTCTAGAATAATAAAAATCGTATCATGGATCGAATGCTCAAGAGCATGAACTATCAAGGAAAAGGTTTAGGCCTTCATGAGCAAGGTATTTTGGAGCCCATCTAGCCCAATGAACACTTGTATACACGAGGTCTTGGATATACTGCTCATGACTCAAAATCCAAACATGTTGGTACAACCTCCACATACCATCAACGATCCTCTTCTAAAAGAATAAGAGGCTCCTCCCATCACTCTACCAGATCGTTTTCCGCCATCCCCCTTCCATCGTATCACCTCAACATGACCATCCACATTCCTCCTTCATCTACTCCATCCATTTTGCATCCCTATGTCCCTCCATCCACCATCACATATCCTTCGGGTCCTAAGTCTATTTTGGGCCCTTATACCCCAAAATCACCCCCTCCATCTCATCCTATGCGTCCTTTCATCCATCCACCACCTATCCATATCACCCATCATAAACATCCCACTTTCACGTTCCCTAAATAGGATCAACAAAGGCACATACCTACACATCCTCCATCTGCATATTTTCCTCAACATTTTAACTCTGTCGCTCGATTCATATCCCCTCCACACCATCCATCTCCTCACACTCGTCCCATTGCTACTAAAAGCACTTTGGATGCCAAAGTAACAATGCATCAATCTAAGCATGCACATGAATCTCAAGCTCCTGATGTCCCCTTAAAAGGAAATGTTAATGAAAGGAAACATCAAATCCAAAATCCAACTCAAATCCGTAGGCCGCAAAGGCCCACCAAAGCAAAAATCAAAACCATGTGGATCCCAAAGAAAAGAGATGCAATGCTTTAAAATGAAACACCCATAACAACATCCAAATTTGCTAATCTAAAAGCTAATCATACACATCCTCCATCTCCTAAATCTATTTTGGGTCCTTATGTCCCAAAATTCACTATCCCATCTCCTCCATTATGCCCACATTCTCCTCCTGTCCTTTCACATCCACCACCATATGTGCCAATGTTGGTCCTAAAATCATCACCATATCACACATCCACTCCATCATTCCATCCACATAATTTCCAACATCCCATCCATTATCCCACATATCTCATGCATCAAATCCCTCTAATCCCTTCCCTTGCATAATTCATCCATTTATCCTAATAAGGTTGTACCAACATCCAATAGTCACTTCACACATGGGCTCTTTTTACCTCGTATGGAACTTGATGCTTGAGTCCATCTATTCCTTTATCACATATCTCCCAACTTCATTTATCCTCATCCTTATCCTTATCCATCTCCATCCACATATTACAAAAAAAAAAAATTGCCAAAAAAAAAAATCATTCATCCAATGGTGAAAACTTGGCAAACAAGTTCCTTGGATAAATACCATGATGAAAACTTGGTAAATAGGAATCATGTGTAAATACCCCATCTAGTTTACTTCCATACTTTTGGGGAAGTGCATCCCCTTCACCCATCTCCTCCATCCCACACATCCTACTAGTCATATCCATTTATCTTAATTCTTTCCATCCTCCTTGTGATCTTGATATAGATAGGGGAAAACATATAAACATGCTTTGGATACCTTTTGGAATACTTTCCCTTCATCCATACATTATCATATTCTTTGTCCACCCATCATGTTAACATACATCTACTACCCTTAGCCATGCATCCTATACATATCCTTCCCCCTTCTTTATCCCTCAATCTTACCCATATCCATCTCACTCCCTTATTTCCCCATCCTTCCTGCCTCATCATGCATGACATATCTAGAGTGGGGCATCTTGTTCTTTGTGACATAGTCCTTGGAGATATTATTTACCCATCATAACAATCCCTTCCCTCCCGCACCCTTGTCTTCCTATCCCTCCACCATCACATCTTTTTCATCTCCCCATCCTTATTTTCCTATCCATTCGTCAATAGCATCCTTTTCATCCCGTGTTCTTATCTCCCTATTCAATCATCCCCATCCTCATCCCATATCATAATCCCTTGTCATTGGTATTTGGCTATAGGATTCTCCCCATGCAACCCAATGCCATCCATCTCACATTCATCAATCCCACCTCTTTCCCAGCTCTTTCTAATCTACTATCACCTTTCATCTCTCCATCCTGTCATCATCCCAATTCATCTCTTGATGATTTGGATAACTATCGCATTCCTAAGCTTCACCTAATCGACATCTTATTCATATCATCACCATCCTATCCAATAGATCTATCTTGTCTCATCCTATTGGTCCCATCCTTTTATCCACTTATCATGGTTATCAAATCATCCCTTATCCATCATTTGTCTTTGGTCTTTTTTCAAACTACGTTGCCCTTGCGCTTTCATGTAGGCATGGTTGATCATTTGATCCACCCCTGGGGCTCTTTCATCTATCATCCATCACCGGTCTTCATTGTCCTCTTTCCACTTTTATCCATGGTCTTTTATCGAACTATGAGGGCTTTGCGTTTTCACATAGGAAAGGCTAATATTTGATCAGCCCCCGAGCCCCTAGGTTTTTAGAGTATGTCAGTCTTGTGTCTTGTGTCGTTTCATCAAGTGTGTCCCTATCTCACTAGTTCTTAATAAATGGGATCCCCTAGTATCAAGAGATCCAATTGGTATCACATATCCTGCATCATATCGATCATTTTGTTTAGTTTCCATCTTCGGTCTCAACAGGATGCATCCTTCCTAACATACCTCATCAATCCTATCCATCCTCTTGATCCTATGGAAAAGGACATTTGACATTGATAGTGATCTTTTGATGCTTTTGGATTTTGTTTATCATTTGAGCACCCTATTACAACTTGTCAAGATCGCCATGATCTATAATATTATGGTGCGTTTTGATTGGTTAACATAGGGACATATCTTGATCTTTTTGCTTTGTTGCTGTCTGCTGGGTTCTCCCACGTAGTACCCCCCAAGATCCCTGAGATCTTGTGTTATGCTAGGGCATCCCTTTGTGCTTGTGGTTATCCCAATGCCTGGCCCGACCAAGGTCATCACAACTTTGGGGTGTTGGGATAGCCTCTTTGTTTGGTGTTTTTTTTGTGCATCAAACATGAAATTGCCTCAGTCCTTCATACCTTGGTGTATCATGTATTGTTCTATAGAAAAAAATAGTGCTCTTAAAGATGGAAAATCGTATTAGGATTGCATTTCATTCATCCTTCCTCACTTTCCTCTGCCCTCATTATCTCAGCATATCTTCAATCTTCTTAGAATAATATAGATTGGTTATTCTAAGCATTTGTTCCTCCATTGTTTTTGTTCCTTTTCCAGCCATCTCACATCTCAATCCAATCATCATTCATTCAATCTAGCACAAATCATTTAATCACATCCTTGGTCTTGTTCCCAACCTTGCTACAAGCCCCAATCCAATCACTTTCATCATCAGATCATCATCATCGGGATGTAACATTCCCTATATTTTTGTTTTGTTTTGGGATGTGTAGACACGTCAAATTTACATCATGCATAATCATATTCCATTCATCAAATAAATCAGGACTTTATTTAAATCAATTCCTAAATCATATTCCATCATTTTCTGATTTAAATAAATCAAATATTTAAGTCCTAAAAGTCAAAATCATCTAAGCACCATTAAATCAGCATAATCATCATCTATTTAATCTCACCCACTTGCATTCTCTATATTTAGCCACTTGCACATATAAATCAATTTATTGATTTATTAAATCCAAGATTTTCCATCAACATGGAATTTATGGGGAATATATTCCCTCATCTTTGAATTCAAAGGCAAGTTGATTTGTCCCTCCAACATTGCATTTATTGCTCATTTTCTTGTCCCCCACTTATCATTTACTCTCAAATTTGAATTCAAATTCTCCCTCTCATGGGCACATTTCCCTAATCTTGCACAACCATTGGCCTATCATCATTTGACAAGTGGCCTATTCTCATTGGAGGATCTTTAGTCCCACATTCACCATCTTGGCCAATATATCATCAAGAAAATCTATAAAAGAAGGCTTCATCTCTTATCAAATCCTCCACAACTTTTATGCAAGGTTACTCTCTTAATTTGAGAACTCATCTTGCTCATCATTTCCATTGCATCTTCATCATTTTAGCTATTGATCAAGGATTGGGAAAGGGTCACTATCACATGTGACACCAATCAACTATGGAATAGGTAACTTGTTAAGTGTTTTCATGATGCTTTTAGTTTTCTTTTACCCTTTGTTGCATTTTGAAGCATTTGTAAGGTATTTCATAGGGTCATTCTTGAGGAATTTGTGATTTACTAACCTTGTATGAAGAAATAGTCTTGCAGATTTCAAAAGTATGCACCACATTTTGGCACTAGAAGGAGGGCTATTGCATTTTCTATTCAATGTGGATGGCAGGATTCGAACCTTCAAGGGCAGAGCCCACATGATTTCTAATCATGCCCAATAACCATTCTGGCACATCCACTTTTAGTTTGTTTGCTTGGTGTTTATAAAATAGTCCATAGACTAAGTTATGTTATTTACATTAGATATTCAAAACTGCTTTTGTCATGATGGAATCATTTAAGTGTTGTCTCTGTCAAAGTTACGCCTGCTAGTTTATGGTAGATCAAAAGTTTTGTAAAAAGACCTTCATTCGCCTCTTTTAAAGTGGTCCACATCTACTTCTTAGTGGCGTTTAATCTCTACTTGGATAATCTTTGTTCACCTACATTTACTGGAATCTCCTTGGCACCAACAATAAACCCAAGCATAGATAGGTATTGTGTCTTTGTGCAGGCCACTTTCTAATCTCTATCTTTATGTAGGCTGGAGTTTTGAACAACAAATCATAGGCATGGCTGTATGCAGGCCGCTTCTTAATGTCTAAAGAGAAGATGTCTATGCTCTTTTCTTGTTTTTGTTGGTTTGATTAAATTTTTTTTTTAACATTGCCTTTAATTTCTATACAAACACAAAAAGCGTGGACATAAGTTCTTGTTCTTTGTTCTTTCACTAAACGCAGGACTATGGTGTCATTATTGATTAGAAGAATAATTAATGGTGGAGATAAACTCGATCTCAGATTTATACTAACGATTGAAAATCTGCACAGTGAGCTATCTTATGTTGAAATATGATCTAGGAAGTACCTCTTATTATGGAGAACATATTTCACTTAGTCTTTGGTGTAAGATTTAGTTAGTATCTTTTATAATAAGCAATCCACTATAAAATCGCGTTTTTACAAAAAGAGGCATGTGGCTGGAGTGAATGCCAATGCTACCCTTTGAGATTAATATCTTTCAGCAACCCCTCTCTTATTATCATAATTTCTCAATTGGATTGGGCAGAGAGTACGCTGGAGGAGGCCGAGGAATTCATTTTCACACCTGCGCAAATGGCTTGAAGTCTTACACCCACTAGGCTCTGTCAGAAAATAATAAGAGTTCGACTTTACATCTGACATCTATATTTATTCTTCAGTTGACCTTCTAAAATTTTGATGCGAGGGGAGTAAACCCGTACAGCTTTTCCCCTGTCTCTTGCAGTTGTTTAAAAGATTCAAAAGGCTAGGACGCGATTTTCTATGCTGAAATTTCAAAAAATTTGAAGGGCGCTGATGATGGCTGTGTCTTTAGTCTATGTCATCATAAATAATGTTGGGTTTTTGATATGATTGGTGCTCATCTCATTTACATTGCTGTCTTTATCATTAAATGCTTGCTTATTCTTTTTTTCACCTATTTTGAATACATTCTACGTTGATTTCGTCTTGCCAGTCATTAAGAAAGGGTAGAGGCATTTAATCTTACGATACATGTGCTCTTGTCTTTGATTTGATACATATGTAGCATGGTAGCTATTAAATAGACTGATTAGATAAATCCACATCTTCATAAAAAGCTAAGTGGATCATTTTGATTCACTCATGATTCAAATATCTTCTTATGCTATATCACTATACTCATGATTTATAAATTTTCTAATAAATGTCATAAATATATATATTATCACATTTATTATGATTTCTTTGAGATAGTGAAAGTTTTTAAGAGATATTTTCTTTGCGAAATGATTTATTAAATCAATATCTTGAGGAATGTGGATTATGTAGAGAAACTTTGATGGAAAGTGAATCTAACAAGTGTGATACTCATCCAAATCATTTGTTAGAAATTACGTTATTGTTTAGAATTAATGATCAAAGTGGATTTAATGATCTAAATCTCACATAACTTTTTTTTTTTTGGGTATAATAGGTACAAACGAACAACAAAGGCACAAGGTACAAGGAAAGCAAAAAGTCAACAAAGGTATAAACGAAGGAAAGCAAGGAGAAGGCTAGCAAAAGAAAACGAAAGGAGGATGTTTTTTGAAAACTCAAAGTGTTTTTAAACGCTTGAAGTGTTTGTTTAACACTTTTTCACGAAATTGTTACCTTTTCGCTCCTAGGACACTAATTTTCGTTTGGGTCTAAAAAGAACAATTTGATTTTTTCCATTCGTAAAAGGTTAAAATTCAAGTTCAGACACTTGCTAGATTTCATTTTGGGTTAAAAATTGGACAAGCAATCTTCATATTTCATTTGGTGCTTAAAACGAATCAAACAATTGCTTTGGAAGGATAAAATGAATGTGTGTTTGCTTTGTTTTGTGGTTACTTACTTAAACTAAAGTCATTGAAAAGGACGTATGCACTTCTCTCGCGCTTCCAAGCAATCTTGAGAATCAAAAGGCCTTTTTGGTGATTTTGGCGTAAGATAAAGTAATCACCTCCACACTTCGATTTGGGCTTAAAATTGAACAATATCTTGTGCGAGTGTGAGTAGGGGCATTTTCGTGTATATTCTCTTTCTTTGTGCTGTCAAAGATTGATCGAGTTATGGATTGTGTTTTTGCTTTCTTTTGTTTATCTTAGAGGGCCTTCCTTGGGAAAAAGTACTCACCCAAGGGAACGAATCAACTGGTAACACTCTAAAGCCAAGAGTATTTCCAGCTAGGATATAAATGTGGGTATTGGTTAAACGCCATTATCACACGGTTGGCTCCGACAATATGGATCTGAAAGGGGACTCTTGCCGTATGGGTCAATCTCCATGAATGGAAAGTCCGAACTAGAACCCTTGTTTGGTAGTGGCCTATTTATCCATTGAGCGAGTTTATCAAAGTGGTGCATTGGAACTTAGATTCCAAGAAGTTACTTGCCATGTCCGATCTTGGTTGAAATATAGAGGTTAGGATTTCATCATACCTCTATATTTTTCCTTGGTTGCATGTAAAATCATCTCTTCTATGAAGGGCATGAGGCAAGCCCACTAAGAAAAATGTACCCATTAAGCTAGGATGTTACATTGCTTGTTTGAAAACACAGTGCGTTTATCAAAAATATTTTGCAAACAAACATTTAACATGATTTTCAAAATTTCAAACACTTTTGAAGACAAATATCATTGACTCAATCCATATGTTATTGCTTTCCCTTGGGATTCACATCCTTAGAGGTTCCTAAGCATTGGATTATACCTCAATTTGTCTTCTTAAGTAAACAATAGGAAACCCTTGCCTTAAGTTCATTAAATTTCCACATAACATATCTTATGGAGTTTGAAGAAATTGAGACATTGGGCATCTTAGTTTGAAACTTTAATCAAAGAAAGTGTTTTTGGTAAAATAAAGCCATTAAGCAAAGCTAAGAAAAATGAATTTTCATGTGTGATTGGAGACTCACAAATCCCAAAGCAAAAAAATCATTGAAAATATGAAAATGAAAGTTCAAATGAAATCAATCCTTGGTTACAAAGGTCTTTAGGAAGCATATGCATGCTCTTCAATACCTAGGTCTAGGAAAACACAAAGTGGTCCTTGTTTTGGTTCATCTAGGGATCAAAACAAATCAATCCTCTTTCATACATCCTCCAAAACAACATCTCATAAATCATCTTTTGAAAAACCTTGAAATCATCCTTGAAGTGCTAGGCTTTATGAAAAAATCAAAATCATCCAAAAACATTGTGACCAAGTCCTTGAAACATTTATCAAAACACCTTTTGACTAGGCATGTGTAGATGCATCCTTTTGCATATACTTAGTCAAAATTATCAAAAAACATCTTGTCTAGCTTAGTGTATGTAGATGAATCCTTCTTCATATACTTAGTGAAACAATCATCTTGTTTGGGTAGGTGTGGGTAGATGCATCCTTCTCCTCACACATATCCAAATCATCATCCTTTGAAAAAACTATCCTTTAGATCATTATCAAACATCTTAGGGTCTTTTTGTTCAAAATCAAAATCAAAATCCAAATCAAGATCAAGGACAAAACCTCAAAATCTCAAAATCCAAAGTCCTAAAAGCCTAGTATTTCATTCAAGATTTATCAAAAGCCAAAAACATCCATAACATCCATCTTTAAACATCACCATCATATCATCATCACATTTGATCCTAAAAAGCATCCTAAAACTTTCACTTTGGGACATAAAATAGAGATTAATCCAAAGAATCAAGAGATTCATCTCCCATATTCTCGAAGATTGATCCCCGTTTTATGGTTCTAACTAGATCTCAATACAAGAAGAGTATGGAAGCCAACAAAGAAACACCCGCTTCAAGTGATCTTAGCCAAACCACTCCTGAAATGAACCCCATTGGGGATGGAAATCTCACAATTAGCCTTCCAACATCATCGCAAAACCCACAAGAAGAAAACCAAGGAGGGATCTTACCTTTGGAATGTCTCACGAACAAATAGCTGAAATGCTCCAAAATCTGAACAACCATAGAATCATCAACATCATGATGAGACTTAACCCTTCGTTGTACATGCTTGAACTAGAAAAACAAGGGTCCAAGTTGCCTTCAGATTTTGATGTGAGTACCATAGTGGAGACATCATTTCCACCAATATCATCCACCCCTATCACACCCATCATATCTCAACCACCTGTCATCGCATCCAACACGATTCCAAATCCGCCACCACTACTACCAAAACCAAACTTAGCAAGACAATATGACATTGTGCTAAAGGCTCACCAAGCCTACCAAAAGGCTATCCGACAATATCTAGCCACACAACAAGCAAGAAAAACTCAACAAGCCTCTCAAGCTGCCCAAGCCTCTCGAGCTACCCAACAAACAACAACTGTTGAGAACAAAGATCAAGATCACTCCATCATTGAACACCTTGAAGTTGTGTCTACTCCATCCAATGATCAAATGAATATATGTCAAGACTCACTTCTCAATCATGATCAAAATACACCAACAATACCCAACAATGATCCAATTCAACAAATGTCAACATCATTTGACCCTATGGTTGAAGACCTTAGAAATCTCTCTACTGCAATTGTTGAAAACAATGTTCAAGATATATCCATCAATAAAGATATTTTTGCTTCATCCAACGAGGCATCGACCAGTGATCATGTTGAAAATGTATCTACATCACCTAATGAGGTAGAGGACATATCTCAAGAATTTATTCTAAAGTATGATCAATGTCTTTCACCAAAGTATAGCAATGGCCCTTTCCAAGACATATTGACATCCTTTGACCTCATGATTGCCGATATTGAAGGAATCTTCAACTCGACACCTAATCCAAGTCCACTCAAAGATCACAAAGATATTAATCCACTTCCCATGCATAATGAAGATATCCAAGAGCCATTTGTAAGTAGTCCATCCTTTGAAACTGACCCATGTCAAGAACTTGATCCAAAGCATTTCGAAAGCAACTTTAAAATCATTCAAGATCAAGAATTTGTATCTTCAAGATACTATAATGATCTAATGGAAACTCTCTTATCTATACAAGATGATCATATCCATGTAGCACATACTCCTCCATCTACCCATGAGATGCATTCTACAGATGGGCACATAGATGATCTTCATCTAGAATAGATTGTGTTACACAAAAAGAGCAGATTATTAACTCCTACAGTTAAACGGAGTTATCAACATCAAGATTAGATATATCCCAAATTCAGACTAAGGACATCATGGATAAAGATATCGAACATTATCCACTCAAGGAAGCAATTAAGAATAAATAGTATAATCCAGAGCTAGCAGAGCGGCAAATTGAAACAATGTCATCTACAGTGGTCATTTGTCAGAGCATGTTTACCAAACAAGACATCTCAAAATAGGAAAAATCAAGGCATGAAGGTACTACTTCCACCATATTGGGGGAAACTTCATCTCAAGCAAGCATCAACATAGGGAGCACGAAGAGTCCTTATGATAAAACTAGTGTCAATACTACAACCAGCCACACCATGAATCTTCATCCACCCATCTCCCCATCCACGAATTGGGACCAACGTCGAAAGAAAGATTTGAATCAAAGCACCAAGAATGTTATCAAATCAAGAGAAGCTGAGAAGCATAATGGACAAATCAAATACGCATGGATACCAAAACATACAAAGAAAGATTATCCCTATCAAACTCCATCAGTCGAAGAAACTATGGGGAAAAATCAAAAAGGGAAATGTATCCATCAAATATGTTCGCAAAAGCAAAAGCAAGCTTTTCAAGCAATGTACAAAGTGTATCAAGCAGTTGGTCCTAATTCCATGCACACTTCTGTATCCACCTATCATTGCGAAACTTCCCAAGTTTGGAGAGTCAAAGGTTCCAAACTATCAACCAATCCATCTCTTATCCCTAAACACACTCCATCCATGCCTCCATGCATAATATCTAATTCTTACATTAACCATGTAGTGGCAACAACCCTTCATCATAAGGATTCAGAAGGCAATCTATCGCAATGTGCGCACAAAGACAAAGTTAACTCTGGTATCGACGAAGCAGATCAAGAATCCCAAAAGCTGTATTCAAGTGTACGTATCTTAGCAAAGCAGCTCCTTCAAGTAGGATATCGATGGCACATTATGACAGGGGAATCTACGTCAACACCACCAGGTGGTTTAGCATGAATCTTTCAGAAAAATACAAAAAAATTAGAAAATCCAAAAAAATTAGAAAATGGATTGAAAACAGTAAAGATAAAAATCGTCTTCTAGTGAAAACCGCACGGGCGGCACTTTGGGCAAGACCATGACAAAAACCTGGCAAACAGGCGTCATGTGTAGAATCGAGCATTTATGTGCGCCAGTTCAAGTGAAAGCATCTCATCCCATCCATAATAAATCAAGCATTCCATCCATCTTATCCATAATAAATCCATCCATCCATAAACCATTGATCCAATCCATTCACATATATCTGCATCCATCATCTCAGTTATCTTGATCTTGATAAAATTTTGGTGCACACTTTACGCTTGCTTATGGTAAAACATCTTGACATGGGCCGTTTTCATTGAGCTTGTCCTATGCAGTGTTATCTAAGCCATGAAGCATTATCCAATGAAGCATTCCTTTATATCTGAACATTATATCTTATTACAAGATAATCCTTGGCATCCTTTGCGTGCTTGCCATATCCATATCCATCCATCCATACACTTATCCGAGCATCCACCCATCGCATTCCATACATTGCTAGAAATTGGGGGTAGATATTTTGCATCTTGCTTTGAGAATAAATCTTGATCTATGTCCTTTGACTTATGTGGTGATTTGAACATTGGAAAACGTGAAACCAAATTGGTCAAGCATTTGCAATCCAAAATCCAAATCACTAGCTCGTGGCATATTTTGACGAATAGACATTCCTTATCAAAGCTTCATCTTTCATCAAACATCAATCAAAACAATTGATATCAGTCACATCTAATTTGCACGTCAAACATCACGTCAAATCATTCAAACAACTTTTGTTCCAAACTAAGCTTCAACAATCCTGATCAATCAAATCCAATCAAGATATCATCAAACCACCATCATCTTGGGGATATCTTTCCTAATCCTTGTGTTGCTTAACACTATCCTTGCATTGTTGTGCATCCTCAACAATGTTATCATCATCAATCTTCATCAACCAATCCTTGCATTTTTGTGCATCCTCAAAAATGTTATCATCATCATCAATCCATTGATCTGATCAATCCACCTTAGCTTGGTCTTCAACAAAAATCCCAAATAGAGCACTGATATCATCACACATATCCATATCCAAATCGTCAAAATCATGCGAAAATCCAAAAACATCAGAAAATCAGAAAATCCAAAAACATTCAAAACATATCAAAAAACCAAAAACAAGTCAAAAAAGCAGAAAACATCAAAAACATCTGAACTACGTCGTCTCTGAGCTTAAACGTAGGCAAGGCTAATCTTTGATCAGCCCCCGAGACATCAAAATCCAAAAACATTCGAAAACATCACAATCCAAAAACATTTGAAAAACACAAAAATCCAAAAACATTTGAAAAAACATCAAAATCCAAAAACATAAGAAAATCAAAAAATCAAAAACATCATAAAATCCAAAAACACCAAAAAACAGCCTCAAAACATTCCAAAAACGTCAAAAACATCCAAATATTTGAAAAATCCACCCATCCCATTTCGCTTTCACTCAAAATAATCAATCATCCACAATAAACTAATCATCACCTTCATCCTTTGGCAAAACAAATAGAAACAATCATAGCAATCGACAAAAGCAAGCTTCAATCGTAAAATCACAAGTGAACAACAAACCTTTAAAACACAAAATAAAACTCTTGATCATTTTCAAACATGTCAGTCAACCTTTATATCAACAACCTATCAATCAACTTATCAACCATCATCATCCTCCACAATGCATGTCCTAGGATATATTGTTCTGACAATGGGCATCATTTTGGATATCACCTTAGATTCTTATCCTATCAAAACAAATCCCTTTGGCTGAAGGTATGAAGAACATTGACTTGTTTGTGTACTTGATCTTTTATTTTGACTTATCTTGTTGCGCTCAGTCCAAGGACCTCTCGATGATATCCAAACGAAGGATTTAGAGAGATAGGAATGGGGCAACGATCATTATTCTTTTGTTTGCTATGCTTGTTGGACATTCTTGTAAAATGACTTGGCGAATACCTTCTTTGTCAGATATGTATAGAGGATGTTTTGGATGGCTTGTTGACTATTGCATTGATTGGTTATACCTCTCCGTGTTTTGGTCCAAGATGTTTAAAAATTCTAAAGTGCATCCTAAGAAGGTTTCTGTATGTCAGGTGTGAACAAGAATACTCCTATCTATTTGTTGAGTCAAAGTCCATCACACTAAGTACAATGCCATCCTGGTCCTTCATACCTTGATGCATCGTGCTTAGGTGTGTTATCAAACATAAAGTAAGTGACCCTTTGAAAATCCCAATCCTTGATAAAGCAAAATCATCCATCTATCATCATCATTTCTTATCATCATTTCTCATCATCATCTCTCATAATGTTGGCTTGTTGGATCCTCTTGTCATCATCTCATTTCTGCGCTAACATCATCATCACCAATGCATCCATCATGCATCCATCTTGCATCCACAAAACTACCAGCATACCAAATATCATCCATATCATACACCATAGGAAACATCGATCATTTCACATGCATTGCATAATCATCATCATAATATAGATCTGTTAGTCTAAGCATCTCATAAATCATCCATTGCATAATCACAACATATCACATCATCAATCTCATCCATCTCATATCATATCATCATTTAAGTTGAAATAATCTCATTTGCATCATTGTACATAACCATCCATTTTGAACCTCTTTATCGTGAGATCGACCCTCAAATTGAATCTTTTCGCTTGGTCTCTCGAGGGGGCAATGTACCAGTGTACTTTCCGCTGGGGCATCTGAAAAGTCAAATTTTTTTTGAATTTTGATTGTGGCAAATTTATTCTTTGAACCAACGCAACAAGTACATTGCTTCAAAGAGGGGAAAAATGTAGACACGTCAAATTTACATCATGCATAATCATATTCCATTCATCAAATAAATTAGGACTTTATTTAAATCAAATCCTAAATCATATTCCATCATGTTCTGATTTAAATAAATAAAATATTTAAGTTCTAAAAGTCAAAATCATCTAAGCACCATTAAATCAGCATAATCATCATCTATTTAATCTAACCCTGATTAAATACTAATCGTACCCACTTGAATTGTCTAGATTTAGCCACTTGCACATATAAATCAATTTATTGATTTATTAAATCCAAGATTTTCCATCAACATGGCATTTATGGGGAATATTCCCTCATCTTTGAATTCAATGGCAAGTTGATTTGTCCCTCCAACATTGCATTTATTGCTCATTTTCTTGTCCCCCACTTATCATTTACTCTCAAATTTGAATTCAAATTCTCCCTCTCATGGGCACATTTCCCTAATCTTGCACAACCATTGGCCTATCATCACTTGACAGGTGGCCTATTCTCATTGGAGGATCTTTAGTCCCACATTCACCATCTTGGCTAATATCTCATCAAGAAAATCTATAAAAGAAGGCTTCATCTCTTATCAAATCCTCCACAACTTTTATGCAAGGTTACTCTCTAAATTTGAGAACTCATCTTGCTCATCATTTCCATTGCATCTTCATCATTTTAGCTATTGATCAAGGATTGGGAAAGGGTCACTAGCACATGTGACACCAATCAACTATGGAATAGGTAACTTGTTAAGTGTTTTCATGATGCTTTTAGTTTTCTTTTACCCTTTGTTTCATTTTGAAGCATTTGTAAGCTATTTCATAGGGTCATTCTTGAGGAATTTGTGATTTACTAACCTTGTATGAAGAAATAGTCTTGCATATTTCAAAAGTATGCACCACAGGATGTATCCTTCCCTCATCAACAAAAATCTCATTGGGATGGGTGCTTTCGCAGGTCCTTTTGTGTTGTTTTTTCCTATCCCCTTCCCTCCTTGACAACACTTTCATCATCATCATCACCATCATCGGGATGCACCCTTCCCTATCCTTTTGTGTTGTTTTGGGATGAATCCTTCCCTCATTGACAGTTGACACTTTCATCATCATTCTTGGGATGTATCCATCCCTATCCCTTTTGCATTGCTTTGGGATATCTCATCGACAATGCTTCATCCATCATCAATTCCTTTTGGCTTGTAGTTTGATTGGGGCCACATCACATTCATCCTGGAATCAATTTGTGCTTTCTTTTATCTCTTCATCTTCGGTCATCCTCTCTTATCCATAATTTTGCCTCATCTTCCCCATCTAATCTTGCATCCTCTCATCCATTTCGAGAGCACACCTGTGTTCTCTTGAAGTAGCATGTCCTCTCGAGGGGGCATCCTCAATCCCTAATATTTATCTTCATCCCCATCATCTTTCAAGACCTAGTCATTACTTTGAATGATTGGGGCACCCTTTCCAATCTAACCATCTTCTTCTTGGTGCTATCTTTTAATCTTCTTTGAAATTATGCTACTTTGTAGCACCATCTCAAAGAGGGGAAAAATGTAGACATCAAAATTTGGACACTTACATTTTCCAAAATTTATCCCTTTTCATCTAAATATCCTCTTATTTGCATTAATTAAGTAATATTGCTATTATTTAATTAAGACCCTTAATTCTTCTAAATCCTTAAGGTATTTAGTTAATAATTAAATACCTTACACTTTATTCACCTCTTCCTCAAAGAATTAAGTAAATAAGACATTTATTTAATTCCTCACATGTCACATCCTCCATCACTTTTTCTTAATCCTAATGCACCTCCTAATCCCCTCATTAGGGATGTGCACATTCCTAATCCATGATTAGGATGTGTCACATCTTCCAACTTTTGTAAGTTGGATCCTAACATTCATTAGCCACTAATTATCCTCTAATCATTGATTAGCTAGTTTAATCAGTAGCTTGGTGAACTCTCTTATCTCCCAAGGAATATTGAATTCCTTTTATTATCCCCATGTCCTTCCTAATGGAATTTTAAATTCCATTTTATCCCTCCAAGATTCTCCTTTTCCCATGCAAGTTGACTTGTCACATCACTCACATGTGGAGTTATAGAACTCCTCACTTGTCACATCATTCACATGTGGACAAGTACTTACCCCTTTTGGAACCCTGTCTTATCCTTAGGATATTCCCGATCATGTGAATTTTAAATTCACTTTTATTCCCCCAACAACCTCTCTCATTCCCATACACATTAAAAAGGAATTTTTAATTCTTTAGTCAACTCTTCACTTCAACCATTGATCTTACTTGTCCTCTTTCAATCCACTATCCATTTGATCTCCCTAGGTTAAATGGCTAACACTTAGCAATTTTGCAACAACACACTTATTTTCAGAATCAAGAATTCAACAACTTTCAAGCTCTCATACTTTGCATTCATCCACCATTGTTTCTCATTTTCAAGCTATCATCACACTCATTTTATTGTATCTATCCAAACACCCACATCTCTCATTTGAATCTCCATCAAATCCTCTTCATCTTGCATCCACGTTTATCACATTTTCCATCAAAGGGAGCACACACTCAAGCTACATCAAGGGCCAACCAAGGATCAACACAAGTGAAGGTATATTTTCATGTTTTTATCTTTCTTTTATTTGTGTTTAACGTAGCCCAATCTTGAGGTGGTCTTGTGTTGTTTTATCTTGCATTTCTTGGGTAGTTTTGCAGATTTAGGATAGAAAAACACCTGCACACACAGATTATTTCATGATGGTGGATAAGGAAGATACACCTTGTGACAAGTTAACAAAGGAAAACGACTCTACTGATTTGAATAATGAACAAATTGAAGTAGAGAACACACTTCTGAATAAGATTCCAAATCAATCTATTGGTCAAGGACAAGCATTTAATGAAAAAATGATTCTTTGAAAGAAGAAAGTCAAGGGGATGTGCGGATTTACCAAATGTTACATGACGATAAATTGGACCAAATTTACACGTCACAAAAATAGATTGGATTTAAATGCTAATCAAAATATTGAGATGGATGAGTTTAGTGTTCTATTGCAACAAGGAATATATGATGGGATGCACTTGGATGAAATAAAATAATATTAAGTGGACTGTTAAGAGGCTACTTTGGAGATTGAACCACTTCACCATGATGAAGAGAATAGAATGGGGGAGCATCTTCTTAGTTTTGATTTTGTTTATTCAAATGTGTTGTTTGAAGAAAGTCATTTATTAGCATGCACTAGTGAATTGGATCTTAACAATGATGAGCTTGACGCTGACTTGCATGTTCTAGTTGATGATATGCAGAAACATGAACTAAAAAAGTGTTTTCTTGGATTTGACTTTGTGCATTCAAATGAGTTGTTTGAAGAAAATCATTGTTCACCATGTACCAGTATCTCTAGAATTAATGATGATGAGTTGGATGCTAATTTTCAAACTCTTTTGGGTGACATGTTTGAAGAGAGTGCTAATAACAATGCTTCATCTCAGGAGAAGGTAGGTTTGCAGACCTTACATGTTGACAATGGGGATGATTAGTTCCTCAGTCCATCTGAGGAGACTAAGCTAATCTGGGACTCCACATCTGAGTGGAATACAAAGATGTTGGTAAATAGATATCCCAATTGCAAAATGAACCTCACATTAGGTGATCCATGTAGTGTTTTTCCTTTTGGTTCACATCTTGAGGTAAGTTGTTCTAATCTCTTGCTGTTTGAAAAAATTGCTAAGTCAGGTAGGGAAAATGCTGAGCAAATTGATTTAAAGATTGAGGAAGCTGATCATTTAATTGGCGATGTGTGTACTTTAGGAAACATGATTGAAGTTAATAGTCCCCATGAAGTCAAATACAATGGTTTGTTGTTTGAAACTAGTGTTGATTGTGATGAGGATATGCATGAAATTTTTGAACCTGGTTTGGATGTCTTAAATGTTAATGATGGATCGCTAACAGATGTCCTTTATGTTGACATGCATGTATCCGAGCGTAATGGAGTGGTCTTCCATGAGTTGAGAACTCGTGAGAAGGAATTCATACAACACAAGTCCACATTACCAACTGAAGATCTTTTAAATCAAGTGGTGTCTTTTCATTACCTGCTGTGTTTTAATGAATTTTTAGTTTGATTATAACGTTGGGGACAACAAGATGTGTTTGTGGGTAGATCATGACAAGGCTAAGAACCCACAACTATTAATATTTCAAACTTTATACCCTTAGAATAAATTTATTGCACATAAACTTTACAATTTTGAGTATAAAGATAAATTTGCTAGGTTTAGAATTGTACCTAGTAAGTTAATGCTTCTACATATAATGAAAAATCAGTCAGGTGGATGTACAAATTTTTATAGTTTTATGTTTGTAAAGCTCATTTTTTGGAGTTAGTTTAGGATTAGGATTGGTTAGTGTTCATTTTTAGATTAGTTGGTTTTTTTTTTTTTTTTTGTCGGTTTTGGTTTGTTTTCTTTTTGTTTCTATTTTTTTTCTTTTTTCTGTGTCCTCTTGTTTTTGTTTTTGTTTTTGGTTTTTTTTTCTTTTTTTTTGGTGTTTTGTTTGCTAGTTTTTGTTCTCGTTTTTCTATTTTGGTTTTTCTGGTTTGCCGTGTCTATCTGCTCTTTTCTTCTGCTCTGCTCTTTTCTTGTTTGTTTTCTCTTTTCTTTCTTCTGGGGGTTCCTCTGATTGACAGTGGAAAATGAGTTATTGTATGCAAGTTATGTCGAAAGGTGAATCTATTGAGAGTTTGTTTTCTTTGTTTTCAAACACTCAATCAGTCGGTTACTTTGAAAATTTTGATTTACCTTCATCCATTTCAAAATGGGGAATGTTAGCATGGATTAGGATTTGGTACATTATGAGATTTTTGGGGAGTTTTGAAAGTCTATCATGCTTTGCACATCTTAAGAAATTCATCAGTTAGTTTACATCGGGTGGGGTAGCTCTATTCCAAGTGAAAAATCTAAAGGGTTAGATTTATTTCATGATGTCCACTGTGGTTCTCAACCCATTAAATAAGCTTCACTGCTTGAGGACTAAGGGAAACCAAAAATTATACTTCAAAAGAATCAACACCTAAGAAAAAGAGGAAACAAAAGAAATTTGAAAATGAACTCAATTAGCAAGGGTAATTCAATTATCTCTATTGAGGCTATAGACTCCTGGTTGGTAGTAGATTGATGCTTAGAGATAACCAGAGGTGTGTCTATCAGGGCTATAGACGACTGTCTGTCAGCAGAGCTATTCCCAGAATATCATTGCACATTGGAAATGTAACTCACAACTACGTAGCTTGGGTGGAGTCTATTCTACTTTGATCTTGACAACACTTATGGAAGGGAATGAATCATTTGCACACACAAATAGATTTCAGTTTTGTCTCAGACCTCTATCGTGTCCCAGTTTTGATTGTGTTTTGCACTTCTTAGATTGCCTTGAATGAGCATAAACTAGAGATTTTGGGTATTTGGAGGGTTGCATGTCTTAAAATGCATAGAGCATTTTCCTAGCTGAGTCGCTATTTGTTATGCCCCGCACACATGCCCCAAGTTTTTGCTTGACAAAGTTGGGGACCCCCTCTATTTTCCTCCTGTTTCATTGTTTGGGTTTTTCATGTTCACGCTTTGTCATTCTCATTTTTTTCCTTTCTCGTGTCTTGTTCGTTTTCTTTGTCTCTGTCGAATTTAGGTTTCAGACCAAAATTTGCACTCTACACCTTTGGAAAGGTCAAGTTCTCATTTCTATCCCGATTCTGATCTCTGCTTGCTTGTTGTTGTGTTGTTTGTTCATCTGGTTTCATTTGTTTGGTTCCAAATAGGGTATCAAACCATAATAGGAACAAGGAACCTTTCCAATTTTCCTGTTCCTAGTTCCGTCTTGATCCCAATTCCTGCGTCCATTGTGATTTTTGTCTTTCGGGTTTAGGTTTCAGACTGGAATTGACACCTTGTAGTTTTTGAAGATTCGTGTTCCGTGTTCGTTCTCGATCCTGATCCCCGCTTTTCCTTCGGGCGTCGTTCGAGTTTGAGTGCCTTGTCGGTCCCAATCTTGATCCCTATTTTTTCTCAGCATCTTTTTACCTCGTTGTTTTCATTCTTCATTCTTCATCTTCATTTTTTTGTGTTGTTTGTTTGTTTGGTTTTGTTTGTTGTTGTTTCGCTTGTTTTTGGTTTCACGTCATTCATTTTGATCTTTGCATCGTCCATCATGACTTAAGAGTCTCGAAAATCCAAAAGAAATATAAAACATTTGAAAATAAAAAAAAATAAAAAAAATTACAAAATACAAAAAACAGAAAAATACAAACAAAATAAATAAATTTAAAAGATTAAAAATTTGAAAAGTTTAAAACATAAAATTTAATCTTTTAAATTTAAAATAAATATATAAAGATTAAATAAATAAACTTTTAAAACTTATAAAATTTAAAATTTAAATAAAATAAATCTTTTTTCTATTTTAAAGGATTTATAAAAGTTTAAATTTTAAAATAAATGAGTTTTAAAAGATTGTAAAATTTAAATAATTTTTTTTTTAACATTTAAAAAGATTTATAAAATCAAAAATATCATAAAAGCTAAATAAGTAAAAAATACATAAAAAGTAAATAAATTATCAAAAAGTGATAACAAAATAAAAATTAAATAAACACAAAAACTTAAAAGAAAAGAGTAAAAATGCAAGGGGTTAGGAATTACCCGATTCCTACTCCCGAACAATATAAAGAAAGGTGTCTTTTCGGGTCGGGGGAAAACATTAAAAGAAAATTTAAAAATATCTCATGCACGGAGATAATACGAAACCCAACCCCGTATGTAGCTCGTTAATTTGGAATCGAATAAACACAGCACAAACCCAACGTAGTTAAAATGTCATGGTTCTGAATTTTTTCCGATTCCGCCATGAACGAGACCTGATCCTGTTCCTGAATTTGTTCCGATTTCGCCCTCATCGAGACCCTATCCCGTTTCTAAATTGGTTATGATTTCATCCTCATCAAGGTTCTAATCCCACTTCTGAATAAGCTTCGACCCCGCCCCTGTTGCAAGAATTAAAGTCTTTGAGAAATAAAACCTCGCGGGAATGTAGTTTCTGATTGGCTTCTCTGCGAGGTATGAAGGAATTGCAAGATGTGGTTGGAAATAAAGCGCCATGAGGACAAGGAATCAATAAAAACTGGGCATTCAAAATGCTTGATAAAGTGCCTTTTAAAGTTTAAAGCAAAATGCGATTTGCACGTATAAATCCTGCTTCCCAACCTTCACTAGCATTCTCTCTGCTGCACACAAAAGTTAATGGAAGGGCAATGAAATCAATAGAGTAATGGGCGTAACAGAGCATGCAAAATTTGGGCGCAACATGGCAAGTGAAATGTTTAACAAGATACCTCCGTTAAAGGCGGTGCCATGAAATGATATAATTGCAGGGAACATAAAATGGATTTGTTAAAAAGGCCTTGAAACTTCTAAGCAAATGCGATGGAAAAGTGCAAAGCCGAATCCCACAATCTTTGCCGGCATCTTCTTTGTTGTAAAGAGTGAAAGAATTGACAAGACGCATGAGTTGTTCAACAGAATGCTTCGAAGGAGATTTCATCACATGGCCATTAAATATGCAAAATCAAGGCGCACAAACTGTTTGCTATGAGACTTCAAAGACGTTATCCCATGAACTGCAATGCTCGTGGGATGTGCACGCCAATGTGCAAGCATTGACAGGGTGTATGAAACATTTGACAGAATGCTTCAGAGAGTTGTTATCTCATAGTAGAATGTAATGCAAAGCATGTGAGAGCAGAAACAAAGTATGAGAACTATTTTACAGAGAGCCTTAAAGGAAAGTCATTCTAACGAGATTCAATGATTGCAGAAAATGCATAAAAATAGATTTGGCGAAAAGGCTTTAGAAACTCCAAAGCAATGCAATTACTAGGTGTGAAGCCAAGTGCGCCAAGGGTGAAGTGGCATGTGAAACATTTGATAAAATGTCTCAAAGAGGATGTCTCCTCATGGGAATACAATGGTTGCCAGAGGTGCATAAAATGGATTTGGAAATGAGGTTTTGAAATCCTTCGAGCAATTGCAACTGGCAGTTGTGAAGTCTTTGTTGATATTTCCCTTACCCGCAACCATATTAAATCTTTGAAATGGAATTTAAATGCCTGTGAGACAATGCAAGTGTGGAAGCATAGATGAGGCTGTGAACTATTTGATTGCCTGAAAGAAATTTAGTCACTTGGGATGCCATAATAGTTGAAAGTGCACAAAAAGGAATGCAATGACTGCGGATTTTAATCCAAAATGTGGAAACATAGACAGAAGGTGAGTGAACCATTTGATGGAAGCATTAATTGAAGAGGCTTTACAAACTGTACACCAAATGCCAAGTAGACACTCACGCAACACGTGAAAGTTTAAAAGCACATGCATGTAAAATATGGAAGCATCAGGATGTATGGAAAATGTGGAAGGATAGATATGGTGAGTAAATTGTTTTACAGAATACCTCATATGAGAATGTGGAAGCACGGGCATCGATCTATAGAAAAATGTATTGTTGAAAAGACTTGAAAATTTTCGACACCAAATGTGAAAGCACAACCAAAGCATGTGGAATGACCTGAGGAATAGATACAACTTGATGCATGAAGGGATTCTTTGGAGAGGATACTGTGAGAGTGAGGGCTCATATGAGTAAATTAAATTTTCAGTTCGTGATGGTACTAAATTGTATGTGGGTAATATTCCCTTTGACATTACCGGTGAAGAATTGGATCAAATCTTCAAGGAGAATGGCATTGACAAGACGGTGGAGGTAATTTATGATAAAGCTATTGAAAGAAGCCAGGGATTTTCCTTTGTTATGATGAGCACTCTGGAAGAAGCAGAAGCATCCATTCCAAGGTTTAATGGTTCTAAAGTAGGTGGACATTTGCAAAATGGGTGAAAGGATGATTGATTTCTTAGTGGCTTATGCTTATAAGGGCTATGCTAGTGATTGGTTTCTATGTTCTAGAAAGGGACAATGTATCATTACCTGGAGAATAGAAGCTCGGTATCATATCTGTCCTTGTGATCATAAGGCACTCAAATGACAGTAATTGGGAATGTTCCTCAAATAGTACTCGTATTGAATGTTGGGAATGGTGGAAGTCACTAGAGTGGGGAATATTATCATTTTGCATTCCAGTAATTGATAGCATCCTTTGCATTTGTATTAGAGAGGTGAGTATAATAGAAAGGTAAAGAGTGAAAACTCAAACATGGAGCGATTTGATCTTGATATGACAAAGTGCAAGGAGACATTCAACAATATCTGATTGTTTCTGTCACTACTACATTAAGGGGTATTTTAAGACATTAATTTAAGACAATATGTTTTTAATTTCTAATTGTCTTAAGTTAAGACAATAAAAAAAAAGCTTTTTCTAAAATAATGTTTTTATTTCCCTTCCTACACTTTCCTTTCCTGCGTCATTTTTCATTTCCCTCCTAAAATGCATATTCCAACAGGCTGCGTTGTGGGCAGTGAACTGGGTAGTGAATACAGTGTTTACCAAGCTTGGGGGCAGTGTCACCAGCGTAGAAGGCATCACTTTTCAGGAGGTGGGGACAACATTTATCAGGTGGCAAAGCAGAAACAGGCCGGGACCACAGAGAAGACAAAACAAAAAAAAGGGGTTTGTCTTCTGTGGCTTCCTCTATTTTCGGTTTCCTTGTTTTTTTTCAATTTGTTATTAGCTTGAGGACAATAGGACATGGGTTCCTCTGTTTTCTATTTAGTTATTCTTCATATATTAACCCTTTGTTTTCTGTTAAGTTAAACATCACGTATTTACCATGGTCCTCAAGAAATTTGGCTCTTAGTGTTTACCCTGTCAAACAATTCTCGTACCCTCTTTATGCTTCCACATTTTAGATGCATACTTCCTGATAAACGTTGTGGACTTCGGATTTACTCCTATCAACTGCTTTTGCCCAAAAATTTCTAAAGCATTTTCAACAAATACATTTTGTGCATATCCTACAGTTATTGCATTCCAAGAGACCACATTTCTTTGAGGCATTATTTCTAATAGGTCACACGCCTTGTCTGTGCTTCCACCACATTTCTTTGAGGCATTATTTCTAACAGTTTGTACGCCTTGTCTGTGCTTCCACCCTCTCTCGTTTCTATGCTTAGGCTCTGTTTTTAGGCTTTGTTTTTTGCTCCTCTCTTATTTATGTGCTTAGGCTATGTTTTTAGGCTCTGTTTTTTGCTCCTCTCTCATTTCTGTGCTTAGGCTCTGCTTTTTGCTCTTTGATCCCAAAGGTGGGATTGGATTATCCTTGGCATAGGCTCTGCTTTTTGCTCTTTGATCCCAAAGGTGGGATTGGATTATCCTTGGCATCAAGAAGATATACGTACACCATTCCAAAGGAGCAACTAAACATGGGTATGGGACCAAATACCCATAATAGCAGAACTTAACTCCTACTTTCATCAATAGCTCCTTGACTTTTTTGTTGGAATGTAATTTCTCTCTCGTATTTTTAGCCGATAGGCTATATATTGTATGAACGTTTTAGCCGAAACCTGTCTCACGCTCCCGTGAAACCATTTTTCTAGGTTGTTTGACAGCTGCAACATAAACTTTCTGGTAGACTTGATGCACCATAAATGAAATCTTATCCTTCTGAACTAACTTCCACTTCCGCAATGCAGTTAATGACATATGAATGCCAAAATCTATCATGTTATTTTACTCTATCAAATTCACTGAGTAAAGTTCACTACTCCACTAGGTACTCTTGGTTTCGTGCATGTATTTGGAGTAAATGCGATAAATGCTCTTAGCTGTAGCCATTCAGTCGGTTGCATTAATTAGCTTCTCATCACCCCCTAACTTGACTAAAGTGGATTTCAAAACAGACTTGCATAACACCTACACAAGATCACAGACAAAAGATCAAGAGAGAAATACCAGTCACTTGAAGAACATCAAAGATCACAGGCAAAAGATCAGAGGAATAACAATCAACTAAAGAGCACTAATTAGTAAGTCTACATCCCCTGATTTCTAGTCTTTAGCTATTGTATACTGCCGAAAATATGTTACTTGAATTGTCTGCATAGCTTTTAAAGAAAATAATGAGAAAATATATTTTAAATAACGCGATACCAAAAATTCCCCTTCAAACTTTAGAATTCAATTCATTAAACGGGGAGGTATAAAAGCAAAAAAAGGTTTCAGATCAGTAATTTTTCTAACTAGACTGGAGGGTGCTGAGAATACTTATTACAGGACTCTGAAGGGAGCCCAAGAGCTTGCTATAGATTTTGGCCCTTGTGGGCATGGTCTCCAGTGCCTTAAACTCCTTGGGGGCATAGAATTTCCCCTCAAAAATAGCCCCAATGAAATCATTCACCTCAAGCTTCTCCTGCTTCTGAAAGTCCCTGTAAGCCTTCAGTGCCACTGGTATTTCTTCAGAGTGAACAAACATATATGCATTCTGTCCCTTAATGCAAGGCTTTAAGGCCTCAAATAGGGTGCCCTCAATAGCTTAGATCACAAGCCTGTTCTTAATCACAAGCAGCTTAGTAGACTCTGGAAGGGACTTCCTCAAGTTAGTAAATTGTTTCACTGTTAGGTCCTTGTATCGTATCCTTGCTATAGGGTGACAATTCTCTACCTGCTTTTTCACATCGCCAACAATTTCCTCCTTCATGTTATTCGTTAGGGCACATTGTAGACTCTCGCCACGCTTGAAGTGAGGATTGCCCTGTCCATGCCAGAGGCTTCTCTAAAGGAATAGCGATGCCCAATGCGAGGAGAATTGTCTTTGTCTTTTGTCTTTGAACTGAGAGCAAAGATGGAGAACTAAATACGCTGGTTCTATTTAATCTTAGTAAACATGCATACAAACAAATGGAACTTAGTCAAGGCAGGTGGCCTGTTTAACTGTTCCCATGCAACTGCATGTCACCACCACTTGTTTGTTTTTCATTTTTTAATAACCATTCCTATGCACCTGTCGGATTATAGACAAGACCTGCCAGCATTTCATTCATTTCTATGGTTTCCAATTACTTATTTTTGATAATAACTGGCATTACAACTGAATGACAGAGTATAATCTATTTTAATAATAATTTGTAAAAGTCTATTTGCTGTCGGTTTAAATACAATACACTATATAATTTATAAATATGTATACACAATTTTTATATGAAAAAGAGTAATTCGTAATTGAATCATTATGTTAGGTACATAATCAATAGAAGACTGCCGCATCTCTAGAAACCTGATCTCTTCAAAGGATCTAGCCAAAGTAAAAATTCAGAACATAACGTGTGAGGTTGACACCAACAAGTACAACTATACATGCAACATTCAAATGAGTATTGCCCATGTTAGATCAAACAAGTGTATATGTAAAAACGCGACATTGAAAACAATATATAAATACTTGAAACCAAATGTAGATGATTAAAAGAAGCATTAACTGGAAAGTTATCTAAACCAACTTACAAAATAGAGAGAGAATAATGATAAACCCAATTGGATAGAAGAAAAATGTTGTCTTGTCCAAGAAAGGCAACACTATGACACAAGAAACAATGTTAGGAGAGCCATATCATAGAAAAATTAAAAAGAATGTCAGTTTAGTAAAACTTGATTTTTTGGTCCAAAGAAACTTACCATCATATCCGAGGAAGTTCAAGTAATGGTAGTAAGATAGAGCTACCACAAAGAGCAGATTTGATAGTAAAACAGGAACAAAACCATGCGCAAGAAGCAATGGTCAAAGAAAATATTGAATAACTGCAGGACAGAACACAGTTATACTCAAGAAAAATGTTTCTATCTAATAATAGCAAACGAACTAAACCTTGTCCTCCAAGGAACGGATGCAAGACAAATATAGTTCATCACAGCAGGATTAAATGCAGAATTATACAATCAAGAACATGATTTTTAAATATTTATATGGCAGAGGGAATGCTCCTTGTCATAGCTGCACAGGTCTTCAGCCAGGAATTCTTCATATTCCACCAGCATTCCACTGATCAGATGGGACTAGAGGGCCACTATCACTGGCTTCTACAGCTTATTATTATGGTGGGTCTGTTGTCTATTATTTTGGAACTTCAGCTTAGTTGTAGTTTTGTGGTGGCCATGGTGAGGTCTGTGTCAATTCTGTTTCAGGAAATATGGCTCTTACACATGCCTTATATGCTCTGGATCCCTGGCTGTATTCCAAAGGGCTGTGAAATGCAGCATGATTGGGATTTGGGCCATGGTGTTGTGTTCTGTATGGATGACAAGGCCACTCGCAGGGCTAAAGCTCTGGCTAATTTGCAGTTCAATTGGTATTTGGCCATTCTGATTTAGTCACAATCTGTATATCATAATGTTGAGATTCTATGGTGAAAATGGCATTTGCAAGCCTGTTAACGGAGTTGCAGGAAGGTATTTGAGATGGGTGAAGGGAAGGGGCGACATTCACAGAGCTCTATTGATTTGGTGATTGGCCATGATGAAGAGGATTTGGCTATGGAAAGATAATGCGTGCTGGTTTACAATCATTCATCAGTTGTTTAGAGTTATACTTGGTGTGTACATGGTTTGTACAGACATTTGAAAGATGTTGTAGGATTCTTTGTTTGGAACATTGGAAAATGTTTCTTTGTATGCTGTTGTAACGAAGGGCTTTTTGTATTTGTGGATTATATTTTTTATTAGCTTAGCAAAATGAGAAATGTTGTAGTCTACAAAATTTGAAAACAATAACACAGGCTCGAGTCAATTTACTTCGATTTAATTGATGGATATATCATGTTGTTTGGTAGTCCAAACCACAACAACAAAAATATTTTGGGGAATAAATCCGCAAACCAAAAGTATAAGATTTATCAAAAAAATTAGGAAAAAATTGGATTAAAAAAAAAGAAGCAAAAAATTGTAGAACAAAAGATAAAAACTATCTTTTTTGAAATTAAAAGGCATTTCCATAGCATAGAGATATAGAAAGCAAATAAAATATAGAGTTTTAACTAATGAAATGTAGAAAATAGATTTTTGTAGTTTACATTCATATCGCTGATTACATTCATTGCATTGCACATCTTTCAAACTAAAACATTACTTCACATTGCATAACTAATAACTAGATGCTGATAGATGACAAAATTTCAATTACAATATAGTTTTTTTACAAATTCAACCTAAGCAGTTATGCAATTACTTCACATTGCATAACTAATAACTAGGAGCAGAACTGCCAATTGCATTAGCTTGTCATGGCATTCCATGAGACCATATTTTTTTGAGGTATTTTTTCAAACAGTTCACTGCCTTGTCTATTCTACGACATTTTTCATACATGTCTACCAAAGCATTTTATCAAACAGTTTATTGCCTTGTCTATGCTACGACATTTTTCATACATGTCTACCAAAGCATTTTATCAAACAGTTTACTGCCTTGTTGCTATGGCTAAAAGTCTAAAACATGTGTTTTCAAACAAGCTATGGATGCTTGGAAAAAAATTATCAAAGCACAATAGTAAGCAATAGCATAGACAAGGCAGTGAACTGTTTGAAAAAATGCCTTGAAGAAATATGTCTCATGAAGATGGAATGCCATGATGATTGCTATGGCAATGGATTGGCATGGCATTCCATCACCATGAGAACACATTTCTTTGAGGCATCTTTTCAAATAGTTCACTACCTTGCTGTTATGGCTAAAAGCCTAAAACAGGTGATTTCGAACAAGCTATGGATGCTTGGAAAAAATTTGTCAAAGCATAATAGTAAGCAATAGCATAGACAAGGCAATGGATTGTTTGAAAAAATGCCTCAAAGAAATGTGGTCTCATGGTGATGGAAGGCCATGACAAGCCATTGACAAGGCAATGAACTGTTTGAAAAAATTCCTCAAAGAAATGTGGTCTCATCATGAAACCGCATTTCTTTGAGGCATTTTTTCAAACAGTTCACTGCCTTGTCTATGCTACCACATTTTTCATACATGTCTACCAAATAATTTTATCAAACAATTCATTGCCTTGCTGCTATGGCTAAAAGCCTAAAACAAGTTCTTTCGAACAAGCTATGGATGCTTGGAAGAAATCTATCAAAGCATAATAGTAAGCATAATTGATGATACATATTTTGAGAAGTATACACATCATATACCCAATACCCTCTAGTGATAAAATTATGGATCTAATACATTACATGGTAAAACTACATCTTCCTTAATCCTTCATGGCATTATTATACCTTGTGACGATGATATGCCTAGTGAACATATCCTTTATAAATCTCATGATAGATTTCCTTGTTTACTTATGGATTTTCCTACTTGTGTCTATTCATCTTTCCCCAAATCCTAGTGATAAATTGATATACATTTTCTACCTTTAGATTAGTTTGCAAGTACTTCTTAACTATCTTGTGGCTTATGATATATTGATGAAATATTTAGTGATGGACATGATGAGTTTTTTAATCTTCCCTTGACAATTTTTATGACTATTTTTATTACACACTCTTTTGGTATAGGTGTAGGTTTGGTTTGCTTCTCATGCTATAATTAATTTAAATCCATATATTTCAGGTTATTCTACATCACCAATTCATAATCAATTTCTATGTAAGTTTTAATCAAATCTTCTTCTTTTTTAATTGTTCAAGCTATATTTTAGAATAATTTTATGGTTTTTTTTTTGGGATACATGTTTTCATATATTTCAATATCTATTTACATAATTATCCTAACTAACATCCACACACTTTTCTTTGTAGCTTTCTATTAGGTTGTTTTGTTGGTGTCTATTGGAAATGGCAGACCAGGTATTTATGTTGTTGTTTTTGGTACTTGCAATATCATTTTAATGAAATGAAACACTAAACTAGGATTTAATAGGTAACACATATAGTAATATTTAATATCATTTTTATGATCATAAGATTGGACTAGTTAGTGATTAAAAAACATATGTTTTATAGTTTTAGAGTCATTTTCATCTTTGGTGTAGGTGTCGCATGGTACTACTATAAGAACAAAATTTCTTGAACCTCCAATGTTGTTGATGTGGATGTGAAAATCTGCATATGGTTAGCATTTTAAAACCAAAATAATCCTCAACATCCCTATGAGATAATAAAACATGTTAGATATGCTAAGTAAGATATTAAAACAACAAGAAAAACCAAATAAGCATACAAACAACATGAATCAACTTCATCTCATAGTGGATTGGTGTCACATGTGCTAGTGACCCTTTCCCAATCCTTGATCAAAGCTTAAGATGAAAATGCTATGAAGATGGTGGAGTGATGATGAGCAAAATCAGTTCTCCAATGGAGAATGACTTTGCATGAGTGATTGTGGAGTTGAAATGCTCAAATTGTGGAGTGGACAAAATCAATTCTCAAATGAAGAGAGTGACTTTGCATAAAGATTGTGAAGATGATGGATATGATGAAGTGAAATGGACAAGATCAACTCAAATGAAGAGAGTGACCTTGCAAGAGATTGTGGAGAGATGGTGAAGGATTTGATAAGAGATGAAGCCTCTATTTTATAGATTTTCAAATGCTAAGAGTGTTGAAAATGGACCAATGTGGGACAAAGATCAAGCCAATAAGATAAGGCCACTTGTCAAGTGATGATAGGCCAATGGTTGTGCAAGATTTGGGAAGAGTGCCCATGAGAGGGAAATTTTGAATTCAAATTTGAGAGTAAATGCTAAGTGGGGGACAAGAAAATGAGCAATAAATGCAATGTTGGAGGAGCAAATCAACTTGCCTTTGAATTCAAAGTTGAGGGAATATTCCCCATAAATGCCATGTTGATGGAAAATCTTGGATTTAATAAATCAATAAATTGATTTATATGTGCAAGTGGCTAAATCTAGATAATGCAAGTGGGTGAGATTAGCATTAGATGAGGATTGATTAGCTAGGATGATGATTAGGCTGATTTGACCAATTTGACTTGATTTAGGGATTTAAATCAAATCAAAGGGAGATGAATGATGATCTGAGATTTAATTAAATAAATGATTGATTTATTTAATCAAAGAGATGATGATAGGATCAAGTTTGATTTATTTGATTTAAACTGGTGACTTTAGGAGATTGATAAATAAACTTGATTTATTTATTTGATGAGCGAATGTGATGCATAATGTCACTTTGACGTGTCTACATTTTGCCCCTCTTTGAAGCAATGTACTTGTTGCATTGGTTCAAAGAATAAACTTGCCACAATCGAAATCAAAAAATTTCTAATTTTTCGGATGCCCCAGCGAAAAGTACACTAGTACATTGCCCCCTCGAGAGATCGAGTGAAAAGATTCGATTTGAGGGTCGATCTCGCGATAAAGAGGTTCAAAATGGATGGTTATGGATGACGCTGCAAATGAGATGATTTTAAGATGCTTAGAATAGCAAATCTATATTATCCTAAACAACTTAAATAATGATATGATATGAGATGGATGAGATGGGTGATGTGATATGCTGTGATTATGCAATGGATGATTTATGAGATGCTTAGACTAACAGATCTATATTATGATGATGATGCAAATGCAATGCATGTGAAATGATCGATGAACTGGTGATGAATTGGTGTTAGTATGGAAATGAGATGATGACAAGAGGATCCAACAAGCCAACATTATGAGAGATGATGATGAGAAATGATGATGAGAAATGATGATGATAGATGGATGATGTGCTTATCAAGGATTGGGATTTTCAAAGGGTCACTTACTTTATGTTTGATAACACGCATAAGTACGATGCATCAAGGTATAAAGGACCAGGATGACGTTGTACTTAGTCTGATGGGCTTTGACTCGACAAATAGATAGGAGTATTCTTGTTCACACTTGACATACAGAAACCTTGCTAGGATGCACTTTAGAAGTTTCAAACATCTCGGACCAAAACACAGAGAGGTATAACCAATCAATGCAATAGTCAACAAGGCATTCAAAACATCCTCTATACATACCTAACAAAGAAAGTATTCACCAAGTTATTTTACAAGAACGTCCAACAAGCACAGCAAACAAAAGATAATGATCGTTGCCCCATTCCTATCTCTCTAAATCCTTCATTCAGATATCATCGAGAGGTCCTTGGACTGAGCACAATAAGATAAATCAAAAGAAAAGATCAAGTACGCAAACAAGCCAGTGTTCTTCATACCTTCAGCCAAAGGGATTGTGTTTTGATAGGATAAGATCCAAAGTGATATCCAAAATGATGCCCATTGTCAGAACGATATATCCTAGGACATGCATTGTATAGGATGATGATGGTTTGATAAGTTGATTGATAGGTTGTTGATATAAGGTTGACTGACATGTTTGAAAATGATCGAGACGTTGATTTTGTTTTAAAGATTTGTTGCTTCGATTTTGATTTTACGATTGAAGTTTGCTTTTGCTGACTATTGCGCTTGTTTCTGTTTGTGTTGCCAAAGGATGAAGATGGCGATCAGTTATTATGGATGATTGATTATTGCGGGTGCAAGCGAGATGAGACAGATGGATTTTTTCAAATATTTGGATGTTTCTGACATTTTTGGAATGTTTTGAGGCTATTTTTGGTGTTTTTGGATTTTGCGATGTTTTTGATTTTTGAGTTTTGTGATGTTTTTGGATTTTGCGTTTTTCAAATGTTTTTGGATTTTGATGTTTTTTGAATGTTTTTGGATTTTGATGTTTTTCGAATGTTTTTGGATTTTGATGTTTTTTGAATGTTTTTGGATTTTGATGTCTCGGGGGCTGATCAGGGATTAGCCTTGCCTACGTTTAAGCTTAGAGACGACGTAGTTCGGATTTCAATGTTTTTGATGTTTTCTGCTTTTTGAGTGTTTTTTGGATTTTTGATATGTTTTGGAAGTTTTTGGATTTTCGCATGATTTTGACGATTTGAATATGGACATGTGTGACGATATCAGTGCTCTATTTGGGATTTGGTTGAAAACCAAGCTAAGGTTGATTGATTAGATTGATGGGTTGATGATGATGATAGCATTGTTGAGGATACACAACAATGCAAGGATTGGTTGATTAGGATTGATGATGATAACATTGTTGAGGATGCACAACAATGCAAGGATAGTGTTAAGCAACACAAGGATTTGGGAAAGATATCCCCAAGATGATGATTTTTTGATTGGATTTGATTGATCATGATTGATGAAGCTTGATTTGAAACAAAAGATGTTTTAGATGATGTGATGTTTGAAGGGTGCGCTAGATGCAACTGATGTTGATTGTTCATATTGATGTTCGATGAATGATGAAGATTGATATGGAATGTTTTCTCGTCAAAATATGCCATGGGTTAGTGATTTGGATGTTGGATCACAAATGCTTTGACCAATTTGATTTCACATTTTCCAATGTTCAGATCGCCACATAAGTTGGAGGATGTAGATCAAGCTTTATTCTCGAAGCAAGATGTACATATCTGCCCCCAATGTCTAGCAATGTATGGAGTGTCATGGGTGGATGCTCAGATAAGTGTATGGATGGAGGGACATGGATTATCTTGCGATAAGATAAGGTGCTTGGATAAAGAATGTTTCATTGGATAGTGCTTCATGGCTCAGATAACGCTGCATAGGATGGGATCAATGAAAATGACCCATGTCAAGATGTTTACCATAAGCAAGCATAAAATGTGCCCCAAAATTTCATCAAGATCATGATAACTTGGATGACGGATGCAGATGGATGAAAATGGATTGGATCAATGGTTTATGGATGCATGGATTTATTATGGTTGAGATGGATGGAATGCTAGATTTATTATGGATGGTGTGGGATGCTTTCATCTGAACTGGTGCACATAGATGCTCGATTCCACACATGACACATGTTTTCCAGGTTTTCATCATGGTCTTGCCCAAAGCGCCGCACATGCGGTTTTCACTAGAGGACGATTTTTTCTCTTTACTGTTTTCAATCCTTTTTTTGATTTTTTTGGATTTTCATATTTTTGATTTTTTTTGTATTTTTTTGAAATATTTATGCTGAACCACTTGGTGGTGTTGACGTAGATGCCCCTGTCATGACGTGCCATCGATATCCTGCTTGAAGAAGCTGCTTTGCCAAGATACGTGCACTTGAATACAATTTTTGGGATTTCTGATCTGCTTCGTCGATACCGGAGTTAACTTTGTCTCTGTGCGTACATCGCGATAAAGTGCCTTCTGAATCCTTATGATGAAGGGTCGTTGCCAATACATGGTCAATATGAGAATTGGATATCATGCGTGGAGGCATGGATGGAGTGCGTTTAGGGATAAGAGATGGATTGGTTGATAGTTGGAATCTTTGACTCTCCAAACTTGGGAAGATGAGCAAATGATGGGTGGATACAGAAGTGTGCATGGAATTAGGACCAACTGCTTGATATACCTTGTATGTTGCTTGAAAAGCCTGCTTTTGCTTTTGTGGACATCTTTGATGGATACTTTTCCCTCTTTTATTTTGCCCACGTTTCTTTGACTGATGGAGTTTGATAGGGATGATCTTTCTTTGTATTCTTTGGTATCCATTTGTATTTTATTTGTCCATTATGCTTCTCAATTTCTTTTGATTTGATAACGTTCTTCGTACTTTGATTCAAATCTTTCTTTCGAAGTTGGTCCCAATTTGTGGATGGGGTGATGGGTGGATGAAGATACATGGCATGGCTGGTTGTAGTATTGACATTGGTTTCATCATAAGGTTTCTTCATGCTCCCTATGTTGATGTTTGCTTGAGATGAAGTTGCCCCCAGTATGGTGATAGTATCACCTTTATTCCTTGATTCTGCTTGTTTTGAGATAGCTTTTTCAGTAAACATGCTCTGACAAATGACCATTGTAGATGACGTTCCAATTTGCTGCTCTGCTAACTCTGGATGTTCTATCTGACTTGTTTCCTTAAGCGGATAATGATGGATATCTTTATTCATGATGTCCTTAATCTGAGTTTGGGACATATTTGATCCTGATGTTGACAACTCCGTTTGATTGTAGGAGTTAAGAATCTGCTCTTTTTGTGTAACAAAATCTTGTTCTAGATGAAGATCATCTACGTGCCCATCTGTAGAAAGCATCTCATGGGTAGATGGAGGAGTATGTGCTACATGGATATGATCATCTTGCATGGATAAGAGAGTGTTCATTAGATTATTGTAGTATCTTGAAGATACAAATTCTTGATCTTGATTAATTTCGGAGTTGCTTTCGACATGCTTTGGATCAAGTTCTTGACATGGGGTAGCTTCAAAGGATGGATTTCTTACAAAGGACTTTTGGATGTCGACATTAGGCATGGTCAAGTTCAAGGTTCCTTCAACATCTGTAACCATGAGGTCAAAGGGGATCAACATGTTTTGAAAATGACCATTGCTAGACCTTAGTGAAAGATTTTGATCTTGCTTTGGAATAACTTCTTGAGATATGTCCTCTAACTCATAAGGCGATGTAGAGACATTTTCAATATGATCATTGGTCAACGGATCATGCATTATGTCAATTGGATCAAATAGTCCTAACACTCCTTGAAAGAGATCACTAAAAAGTGGCTCTTGATGTATGGTGAGTTGATCATCGGATTGTGTAGATACATCCTCAATGTGCTCCTCGATGGAGAGGTTTTGATCATTGTTTTCGACAATTGCGGTGGAGAGATTGTGAATTTCTTTGACCATAGAGTCAGGTGATGTTGATATTTCTTGAATTGGCTCATTGTCAATTTTTGTTGATGGATTTTGATCGTGATTCAAAAGTGACTCTTGACATATGTCGATTTGATCTTCAAATGAGATAAAAACATTTCCAATGTGTTCTTTGATGGATAGATCTTGAACAATGCTTTCATCAATTGTGGTGGGGAGATTGTCAATGCTATCACCAATGGTTGAATGCCCATTGTTATCCCCAATCATTTTTCGTGTTTGTGCTTGTGTTTGTTGGGTAGCTTGAGAGGTTTGTGGAACCACCTGATATTGTTGAAGCATTTTTTGGTAGGCTTGATGTGCTTTTAGTGCGATGCTACGAATATTGACTTATTGCACTTGGTTTTGGCAGTAGTGGTGGTGTATTTGGAATCGTGTTGGATGTGGTGACAAGTGATTGAGATACACTTGGAGCGATAGTGAGTGTTTGAGATGTGATAGGCATGATAGTGGTGGTTGGAATGATTGAAGGGATAGTGATGGTCAGAATGACCGAGGTGATAGGTCCTTGGGAGACCATATTTTGATTGGTTGGGATCAACGTTGTTGTTTGATTAGATACCATCCATTGGTGTGATGTCGATGGTATATTCAAAGGATTTGTTGTGATGGTTTGATTGATGTTAGGTGGATTGATTTGGATGGCATGATTGGTGTTAGGTAAAGGGGGAATCCCTAAACCAAGGAATGATGTAGGTAATGGTGGTGGAGATTTCCCTTGGCGCAATGCCTCAACTATTTTGGAAAGTTCCGAAATTTGATCTCGCCAAATTTGTTCTTGATTTTGATCTTGACTCAATTGAGATAGTTGATTTGGATTTTTTTAAAGTGGATTTGGGATGCCTACTTGTGGTTTTTGAATGGGATTATGGGAAAATTGACTTTGGATAATGTTCTGATTTGGGATGATGTTCAGATTTGGCATGATAGGATGAACATTGTTGGTATTGGGAATCATTTTTGCAAAGTTTTCCGAGTTAGGATTCATGTTTCGAAAACTTGCACTTGGTACATCCACATTTGGTTTGTAGGGATTTGGTGGAATGACGTTGTTCGTTTCAAGGCTCATGCATTCATTATTCGATTGGTGGATTTGTAGGTTTGGACTTAGATCTATCATTGGGAAATGTGTTCCAAACTTTGACTTGGGCATACTCACACTTGTTGTACCATTGACATTTGTTGAAGGCAATGATCCCATGCATGGAATTTGATAATTGATAGGCATTGTAAGGCTTTCAAGATTCAATTGATTTGGATTACCCAAGATGTATGGATCAAGTTTATATTCCATGTTCTTCTTGTGTTTTGACCTTGTTGCAAAAGTAACCTCTAAGGTTCTTAGGACCAATGACGATATGGAGGATGTAATGTGTAAATGATATGAGTGTTGAACGTTTAGGAATTTTGGATCAATGCTAGACTTAGGACTTGATTTTGATTGTTTGATTTGGATGGTGAACTTGTAAACCCTAAGATGTTAGATGTGATCTTAGGATGAAATTGTTCAAAGGATTTGCTAATTCAATTAAATGTATGAGAAAGGATGCATTCCTATACACTTAACTAAACAAAGTGATTTTGATTTTGATGAGGTGCCTAAGTCTAGAATGATGTTTTCAAAAGCTCTAAAGTTTGTTTGGATGGATGAAGATGATAAATGTTTGGAGTGGATGAGGTGTTTGATTTGATCCTAAGAGACTTAGAGAGACTTTTTTTACTAGGCCAAGGTATTGAAGAACACACTTTTCTCTAAGAGCAATCAAAAGACCAATATGACCAAAAGATATCAAGCACATGTGTGGGGTCCAATTTGTTATCTTTTGCTTAATGAGTTCTTTTTACAACAAACACACTTCTTGATTAAGTTTCAAACTGAATGTCCAATGTCACAACTTCTTTTCATCCCACAAAGTGCTATGTGGAACTTCCAAGAAATTAGGACAAGGGTTGCCTAATGTTGACCTTTGTAAGAGCAAATTAAGATGTAAACCCAATTACTTAGAAACCTCTAAGGACATAATCCCCAGGGTAAGCAATAGTTCTTGGGTTTTGTCAAAGGTATTTGCTCTAACTAAGGGGTTTGAAATTCTGATGATGATGTTGAATGATGGTTTTCCAATGTTTTTGATAAATGCACTATGTTTTCAAACAAGCAAGTACAAACCCTATGGATGTGTAAGACAATATTTGTTGATCCCCACTTGGACAAGTCCAGCTACGCTTATCTTTAGCGAATGGTTAGATGCTTGACCCCACTGGCTCCCCTCCATGACACTCACTTATATGGGGCAGCCAAGCATCAACACCCATGAAACTCCCATGGCATGTTTTCCATTTCTACTAAAGACCGTAAAAGTGTGGGGTGGCTTCAGAACGACCGTTCTTGCACCAACAAATAGATTAAGGATTTTTGCAAATTCTAGCACATGGGTTCTAGTAAGGACTTTCCATTCATGGAGATTGACCCATACCAAGAGTCCCCTTTCGATCCATCTTGTCGGAGCCAACGTGATAATGATGTTTAACCAATACCCACATTTATATCCCGGCTGGAAATACTCTTGGCTTTAGAGTGTTACCGATTGATTCGTTCCCTTGGGTGAGTACTTTTTCCCCAAGGTAGGCCCTCTAAGATAAACAAAAGCAAGCAAAGACACAATCTGTAACTCGATCAATCTTTGATAGCACAAAGAAAGAGAATTTATGTGAAAATGCCCCTACTCACACTCACACAATATGTTCAATTTTTAAGCCCAAATTGAAGTGTTTCAAAGCAATAAAATGCATTTTGAGTGTTTCTCTTGCACCCTAGATCGCACGAAGCGCAAGGGGAGAGGATACGCACTCAAAATGCACCAAAGACAAAATCACACAATTCAAGCACTTGTTCGTTTTATAGCCTTCAAAGCAATTGTGAGTTCATTTTAAGCACCAAGATGAAGTGTGAAATTTTCCTTGTTCAATTTTAGCCCAAATTGAAAAGCTAATAAGTTTGTAAGGTTCAATCTTAGCCCAACTTGGAAAGAAAAGAATGATCTAGTTGGATTAAAACAGAAAATTAAGGCATGTGACGGAAGCTCAAAGCATTAAAAAATGCTTTTGGGTTTCAAGTTTGATGCTTGAATCTTTTAACTTCAATTTCACTTTCGTTTTAACTCCAACGCTTGATTGGAATGTCAATTTCACCTTTACCTTTTTCCTTTCTTTGTTTGTCTTCATTTTCACCTTTTGTGCTTTCCTTCGTTTTCCTATCAAACATCATAAATAAGGGTTATGCAAATTGATAAAAACATATACAAGACTTATCAATCATTAAAGAAAGAAATGAAAATAATTTGACAAACAAATGTTAAAACTATTTTGATTTGTACCTCCCTTCTATGACATAATTGATGGTCAACATTAAAAGATTTATATCTTGATCAAGATGTATGATTCAATAACAAAAAATTATTGAACATTTAAGACTTTGAAAAGTAGAAATCAAGTTAATAAAAATCGAGTCAAACCCACCTTTATATGTTAGAAATCCAATAGATAGTAAGCATGGAAAAAAAAGACAAGTAGATAAAGGACAACCAAATAAAGATCTAAAAAAAAATTTAAAGAAAGGTATTTGGCCTGTGTAAAGTTGCACCATAAATGCCACACGATAAATTTTCAAACCAACGCAAATGGTAGGTGCAAGGAAGCACCAATAGGTCATTTGAAGACTAAATACAAATGTCAGGTGTAAAGCTGAATTCTCAACCTTCGCCAATAGACTCTGCAACACAATAATATCAAAACGTTATCCTTTATCAAGTCACTTATACAATGTACTTCCGCAAAAGAATTTGGTTTCCACGCCTTCTTTCAACGCTGCTATAATCTTATTCTCTGCCCTAATCTCATCATGAGAAACTTTCTACAGTGCATCTGTCCTCTTTCATCCACTTTTTAAGACTTTTGAATCCTTCTCTTTCATGATAATCAGCTACTCGTAGATGAAGACTTTTATGACCTTTCAATTCTCATAGCCATTAAATGTGTGGGAGAGAAGACAAAATCTGCTTGGAAGATCTGACGCCCTTAAAGTGCGTGTACGTATTGGACTGACCATCCTCTGTTTGAGCGCTAGCAAAGGATATTTTCCTTCATTCATTATCAAAGAATCCACATTCACTAGAAATGATTATTCTAGGAAAATTACTTTGTCAACTGATCTAACATTAAATGCAGACACAAGAATGTTGTTTATAAGCTGCCTTCAAAAGTCTAGCTGAGAAATAATTGACAAATGTAGCTTTCATATTAATCTTTATTGCCGGCAGCTATTTCTACTGTTTATATTGTTGCGCAGTGCCTTTAGCCAACGCCTGGAGAAAATAGCAAGTAAAAGTTTTTAAACAAAGATTTCCAGGTGAATGCATTTGGTGGGGGAAAAGTCAACAATGACAACCTGTATCAAGAAGATTTCAGTATTAAATGCAATCCGCAGACATAAATCTGAAAAGACATAAAATTTCAAGCGAATATGTTTTGACAAATACCAACTGCGCCATAAATATCATAGAGGAAAGTTTGTAAGTCAATACAAATGACAGATGTAAGGACGCATAAAAACAAAATCTTTCCAAATAAATGCGAGGGGCGGATGTATGGCATTACCAGCGAATAAAGACTCCAAACAGATGCGTCTGGCAGGTGTGATATTAAAAACCTACAAGCCAACGCTAAATTAGCATGTGTGAGACATAATTACCACAGCCTGAAGGACGCAGATTTCAAGTAATAAGTGCATTTTTTTTGAATGTCACAGGCTTCAAACTATCATGGATGAATGTAGACTTTAAGACATATGTGCATAGCTATCCTATCACTATCAAACACAGCCATAGAGACTTATCTACCTGTTGGGATGTCACATTCAATCAAAGCTCCAGCATACGCGATGGTCGAGCTTAAGGCCCTCAGAAATGAATATCTTTTATCCCATCTTTTGCCAGATTTGCAGTAAGATGTGCTATCATAGCTTTGTCAGAAGTGAAGATACTCGTCAGTAAGAGAATGGAGTGGACTGTCGGCCAACGAAGACTCAACATTAAAGAAAAGCTAAAGGAAAGCCGTATAAGCTTGAGTATGGGGAAGTTTGGTGTCTAAATAAAGACACAATATCACTGGTTGATGCGCAAATTCCTTGAAACTTCATATGCAAGAATAAAGATAGAGCATGCGGGCTGTGAGACAGATTTAGCAAGCACAAAGAAAGCATAGGAAATGGATTTTAAAGGTTTTGCAACAAATGTATTTTACCTGGCATAAAAGACAGATTTCCCAACCTTGGATAACATTTTCATACACTGAAAGAGGCATTTTTCAAAGCTATACGCATTAGATTAAGCAGTTCATATAAGGCACACTGACTATTGGACCAAATGCCCAAAACAGATGCAATTTAATGAGAAGCATTGACTCATGGAGATGTGCAGAGCTTACCCAAATAGTAAATAGTGCAGATCCATGTAAGAAAGCATTGACCACAGTAAAACAAATTGAGCAAAAGGAAACGTTAGAATAAAGTATTGTGGTATACAATTGCATTCTTGATGAAATCAACGTGTTTGAGAACTTTATTAGTGTTTTAACTACTCAAGAGTAAAATCTTACAGCAGAGAAACACCAAATCTTTAGATGCAAGCAGGAGCTAGTGAGTTCCAAATATAACACAAGAAATGTAAAAACATGAAGATGAATTAACAAGTCAATGTGTATTTAACAAAAACCAAGATAGCAATTCCTGAAAAATCAAAATATAAGTATGGAACATGCCCTCCTTCTAGCGCCATATGTGGTTGTGAAAATCTGCATATGGTTAGCATTTTAAAACCAAAATAATCCTCAGCATCCCTATGAGATAATAAAACATGTTAGATATGCTAAGTAAGATATTAAAACAACAAGAAAAACCAAATAAGCATACAAACAACATGAATCAACTTCATCTCATAGTGGATTGGTGTCACATGTGCTAGTGACCCTTTCCCAATCCTTGATCAAAGCTTAAGATGAAAATGCTATGAAGATGGTGGAGTGATGATGAGCAAAATCAGTTCTCCAATGGAGAATGACTTTGCATGAGTGATTGTGGAGTTGAAATGCTCAAATTGTGGAGTGGACAAAATCAATTCTCAAATGAAGAGAGTGACTTTGCATAAATATTGTGAAGATGATGGATATGATGAAGTGAAATGGACAAGATCAAATCTCAAATGAAGAGAGTGACCTTGCAAGAGATTGTGGAGAGATGGTGAAGGATTTGATAAGAGATGAAGCCTCTATTTTATAGATTTTCAAATGCTAAGAGTGTTGAAAATGGACCAATGTGGGACAAAGATCAAGCCAATAAGATAAGGCCACTTGTCAAGTGATGATAGGCCAATGGTTGTGCAAGATTTGGGAAGAGTGCCCATGAGAGGGAGAAATTTGAATTCAAATTTGAGAGTAAATGCTAAGTGGGGGACAAGAAAATGAGCAATAAATGCAATTTGGAGGAGCAAATCAACTTGCCTTTGAATTCAAAGTTGAGGGAATATTCCCCATAAATACCATGTTGATGGAAAATCTTGATTTAATAAATCAATAAATTGATTTATATGTGCAAGTGGCTAAATCTAGAGAATGCAAGTGGGTGAGATTAGCATTAGATCAGGATTAATTAGCTAGGATGATGATTAGGCTGATTTGACCAATTTGACTTGATTTAGGGATTTAAATCAAATCAAAGGGAGATGAATGATGATATGAGATTTAATTAAATAAATGATTGATTTATTTAATCAAAGAGATGATGATAGGATCAAGTTTGATTTATTTGATTTAAACTGGTGACTTTAGGAGATTGATAAATAAACTTGATTTATTTATTTGATGAGCGAATGTGATGCATAATCTCAATTTGACGTGTCTACGATTGCTATGCATCCACATTGAAAATGTCCATAAATGGGTGATCTAAGAACAAGAAAATGCACTTAAAACTCCGTAGATTCTAGAAAAAAATGACTAAAACTTTTCCACTTTTGTGTATCTCAACTTAAAGCCATGTTTTCAAAGTTTTGAGTTTCTTATGTCGTAACATATCATGCACCTAAGAGTCTTGTTCTCCTAAAAAAAGAAGTAATACTTGAGTTAAAAGTTGTACTCTTATTGTTGATATTACGTGGTGCATTCAAGGAAATAGCACATCATCATCATCTGAATATTCAGACGAAAGGGTAGAAAGACCTGCTCCAGGGACAGATGAATACTTCAATGAAATGATATATTGTACTTGCAAAAGGTGCCAAAATAGGAAACTAAAGAAGCAATGACTTGTTGGTATCCATAGATTGAAGTATGGAGTTTATATAGAAGAGGTACACTATAATCAATAAATTATTATTCTTATAATAAATAAATATGCATATTATTTAATAGATTATTATTGATCATTTCATTTGATTTTTTGATGAAAAGATGCTTCCAATTCCCAATATTCTTGAAGAACCAATGGATTTCATTGATGATAGTCATTCTCAAGATGAAGAACAAGACACATTTATGGATGAAACCACTTTGCAGATAAATGAGGCTGGTGTCAATAAATTTCTCCAAGACTTCTACACATCTTCTGAAGAAGTTATTGATTCACCCCTAGCTCAATTGGCTAGGACGCCTCTTTTCCCAAACGCAGATACTTCTATATTGGCAACACTTATGTTGTTGTTGAATTTGAAGGTTACACATGGATTGACAAACACATTTTTTACTGATATATTAAGGTAGGATTTGATATTACTATAAATTAATGATCTAAATGTCTTAAAAGTTTCAAATATTGTGTCTACTTATAAAAATCATTTGTTGTCTCATGTAGACTTTTGGCAAAAAAATACTTCCAAAGGACAATAAGTTGCCTCATTCTCATATAGAAGTTTCTTCAGTGATGAAAGACATTGGAATGGAGTACAATACATATGATGCATGTCCAAATGACCATTTATTGTACTATGGAAAGAATGCAGATTTGCAACAATGCCCAGTGTGTCACACAAATAGGTATCATCAAGATCAAGTATCAAAGAAGGTTCCCTATAAAGTACTTCGTCACATTCCACTAAAGCCAAGGTTTGAGAGGATATTCAAATGCAAGGAGCTGGAAAAATATATGTATTATCATGCACAAGGGAGGAGCCAAGATGGTGTCATGCGTATGGCTGCGGATAGCAAACATTGGAAAGAGATTGAGGAAAAATGGCCACATTTAAGAAATGAGCCAAGGAATGCAAGAATTTCTCTAGCAATGGATGGTGTCAATCCTTTTGGAGATCTTAGAACAACATATTCTGTTTGGCCAATTTTAATTATTAGTAACAATCTTCCCCCTTAGATGGAAATGAAAAAAGAGCATGAAATGTTAACTCTTATCATACCAGGTACTAGAACATATTAATGCAATACTTTCTTAAAGATTATATCTAAAAAAAATTCAACTCAGCTAAACCTTGATATAGAACTTTTTGTTTACTCAGGGAAGTATCAGGTAAAGGATATGGATGTATACATGGAGCCCCTCATTGATGAACTTCGTGAATTATGGGATGGTGTAAATATGCATGATGTATCAAGACCTATCAATGATAGAAACTTCCTCTTTCATGCAATCCTTATCTGGACAATTCATGATGCCCAGAGACTCTCTATTTGTTGTGGTAATATATTACAAATTACATTTGTAATTATTTTTGTTCATTTTTCCATTTACTAAATATGGTTTCCATTCTTATTTCAGGGCTACAAACAAAGGGGAAACATGGTTGTCCATCATGTGGGCTGAAAACATTGTATAGGCAGTCAAAAGATCTCAATAAAACTATGTATGATGAGTATAGACAATTTTTATCACAAAATCATCGCTATCGAGTGCATGAGAAAAACAAGTTCAATGGAAAGGAAGTGGAAATGAGGAAGCCAAGAAGGATGAACCCTACTAGGTGGAAAGCACTATATGACAAAAAAGAAGGGATAGGCTTTCCACTAGGAATGAAAAGACTTTCTATTTTCTAGAAATTACAATATTATGAGAATTTGTCAATAGCCCACCTATTTGATACTATGCACATCAGGAAAAATGTGGCAGAGTGTTTGTGGAAACATCTAAATGGAACCAACCTTGAAGCACAAATAAAGTTATGAAAGGACCTCCAAGCTGCCAATATCATGCCGAACATGTGGTTGCATGAAAACAACTCATTTGTTCATGCCCCATGGATTTTTACGTCAAAGGAGAAAGAAAACATCATTGATACAATGAAAATCATAAGATTTCCTTTTGGTTTTGGTGCGACATTAAAAAACTTATTCACAAGAGATGGGTTAGAGTTCTCAGGGCTAAAAACACATGATTTGCACAACTGGATAAAGGTAACTTTGTAGAATGTTAGATCTGTTGGCAACATAATTAGGAATTTGTATATCTTAGTGATAATAGAAATTCATGCATATTTTAACATTATTTTTGTTAATGGTCATGTATTATGTGTTGCCCGTAGCAATATTACCAAGCACCTTTGACCATGATGTCACATTAACTATTTACAAATTATCCAAATATTTGAGGTATTTTAATCCATCATGCATAATCTTCCATGACTCTTATCCTTTGAAGTAGATTATTGGTAATGTCTTTATATGTTTATACCTTTAGTTTTGAACAAATAATAAGTCTTTATTATAATACACATTAATATTTGTAGGTGGGTTTCATCTAAAGAGATACATCAAGATGAATTGAATTATTGGAAGAGGAATGTTCCACTTTTGATGTGTGATATTCAAATGTACTTCCCTCCAAGCTTCTTCAATTCTCAAGAGCACTACCTTGTACACCTAGTAAAAGAGATTGAACAGTGTGGTCCTATCCATATCTGGACAATGTGGATCGTGGAGAGATATATGAAGGTTCTAAAAAAATTTGTGAGGAAAAAGGCTTGACCAGAAGGGTCCATGGTTGAGGGGTACATGGTTTTCCAAACTATGGTTCATTTGAGTGAGTACTTACCTGAATTGCATCTTGAAGCTCCTCGATTATGGGATGGTAACCAACCTCAATCATTTGAAGGAGAAAAATTACAAGGTCAAGGGACTTCAAAGAGGATAAAAGGTATACAAAAATGTTTGAAGTAATTTCTTTTATCTTAAATTTTAGAAGACATAGCTTTAAATCGTTATTAATTCATTGAACAATTCTATTTTTCATTGTAGATGCTAAGGAGTGGGAGTCATTACATTTGTATGTTGCATACAATTCTGACTTTATGTTGGAATGGATGGAGAAGTACACTGAACAAAAAAAATTAGAGGATGAAAAGGCATGGACCAATGTATATAATAGACATGGTCAAAACACTGCTCGAGGACTTCCTGCAAGCCATAAAAGAAAATGGCTAGATAGATGCTCATGGAATTGGCTAAAGACCAATATTGAACACGAGGCAACAAAGGGGAAGAATAGAGTGACACAACAACAACTAGATTTTGTTAAAGGATCTAGAAATGGGGAGGTGATTCATATGTATTAACATATTTGAGGTATTTAGTGAATTTCCTTTTTAACTTTTCTATCCATGAATCTAATTAGTTAATATTTATATGAACTTAGGTAACATATTACAAAGGAATATGGAATTTTGGTCATCATTTTCGCATGAAAAGGGTTGATGACAAAAGACAAACTTATGATTGTGGAATTTCAGCATCATTTGAGGTGGAATGTCATTCACATGCAAATGATAGACAACCAATCACAAGCACACTTCGCTATTATGGAGTGTTGGAGGATATTATAGAGCTTGATTTTATATCTTTCAAGAAAGTTATTTTTCATGTTCAATGGTACAAGGTTATCAAAGTGGGTGAAGACAAAACTATATTGTTGCACAAGAATGGATTCCATATGATCAATACATCTAGGTTTGAAGCCACTTATGAACCTTATGTGTTTCCAAACCAATGTGACCAGATATTTCTCATTCCAAATTTAGAACAACTTGGTTGGTCATTCATGATTGATTATGATCCAAGAGGACGAAGAGTAACATTTGTTCAAGATGTAGAGGACCATGATTTACTTGAAGATGAAGAAGTCCCCCTTGAAGACATAGATGGCCAAGATGGAGATGATGAAAACTTTATTGTCAATGTTGTGTATGACCAAGATGAAGATCATGACGAGTTTATTGAAGTGTTTGAAGGATATGAGCAACAACATGGGCATCAAGTCCATGAAGATGATGAATTTATTGATTTTCATTTACCTATAGTTGAAAGTGAAGAAGACCATGAAAACTATTGTATTAATTTATTTGTGGATTTAGGGCCCATTAATGATGGTGCATTTATGTCATTAGATGAGGACATTTCATGTGAGAATGAAATTGTTTGATCATCAAGTTCACTTTCAGATGGTTGTGAGGATTCAGTACAATATAATTAACTCTTTACATGTTAAGTTTTGTGTTTTTAATTGTACACAAAATGTAATGGAAATTAAGTTATTTGAAAGTTTTAAGTGTTCTATTAGTGGATTCTTGTAATGCCAATGAATATAGCTTGCATTTTTTTTTCAATTGGATAAGTTGTTTCATTTTATTTTTTTACTTCTTTAACAATTTACTTGAAAGACGCTTTTGTCTTTGGAAGTTTTACACAATCAACACCTACACACTTTACACAATTAACACCTAGGCAAGAGAAACGCAATACCATAAAGCTAAAAAAACTTTGGAAGTTGGGCATTGTTTATATTTTTCTTATATATTGAAACATAATGAAAATTATGTATTTATTGTTCAAGGGAAAAACATTACTATGATGGTGCATGAGGTAAGTTTGAAAATCATCTTTTATAGGTTCAATTATCTTACATTCCATATTATATTATGTTAATTTATGTTTGTGGAATGCAGGCCTTCTCTAAAGTCATTCCAACCCCTATCACACCCTTTAGTACATCTAGTATTATGCCAATGGTAAGACTTGATCTAGATTCTTGTGCATTTAATTAACTTATTTCTTCATTTATATTTTGTTAAATTTTTTGTTTTGGTCATAGGGAATTTCTAGAGTAAGTCCAACAAGAATGCATCTTGTTGGCATGCAAGATCCAATTATGCCATCCGATACACCCAATGCTAGGCAAAATGTAAGATTTAACCATATGTTTGTGTGGGTTTGATTTTGTTATTTCCCCTATTATACCACTTTAATATTTATATTTGTCTTGCAGGGTGTTTCAAGAAGATGTGTCACACCCTCTACATCTAGACCAGAAACACCTATCACAAGAGAAGCATCAAGCACAATACCTCATAGCATGCCCTCTACATCAAACATGGATGCTCCTAGTATCCCTATTGAAATGGATGCTCCTAATATCCCACCAACACATGAAAAAGTTTCCTTGAGGAGTCTTATAAAATCACAATCAAGAATACTAAGACTCCTACTAGAAACTCTTGAAAATGTTGAAATAAGGAAAGAAATACTTAAACAAATTGAGTTATGGGAGAGGAAATTTTTGGGGAGTGTAAGGCTTACTTCAGATGAACAAGTAAAATTATTTGGTAATATTATCTTATTATTCTTTTCTAGTTCATATTTTACTTTTATCATTATAATGGCATATTGATTGGTAAAAGCATCATTGATGATTACATGCTTGCTTTGTGATACTAAAATGTGATTACATTGTTGCTTGATGGTCTCGTTGTAAATATAGGAAATAAATAACAAAGTGACTGATGTACTTATAGGGGCATTTACCTCAAACCCTAAGACTACAACAATATCCTCAGTGACTACAAAAGGAACTCAAGAAGTTACAATTTTGCTCACCTCAGAAGGAAATGTCTTGAAGGATGAAAGGGGGTTAAAATTCTTTCACTTTATTTTTCATCATGCAGAAAAATTATTTGGCAATACCATTCAAATGGATTTGAGGAAGCAAGGAAATGCTAAGAAAGAAGAACTCTTTAAAGATGTCATAATAGCATTTGGAAATCTTGGTTTTAATAAGGAAATTATTCTAGATATTGCACGAAGATACATTCACTCTAAACAAGATAATTTAAGGTCAAAGCTGACAAAAGACTTGAGATATCCACGTCCAGCTTGGATTATAGACCAAATGACATGGGATGAACTTATTAAAGATGCCAAATTTAAGAGGAAGGTGCACAGTAATCCAAACTACAGGCCTTCTGCACGAGGAGGATCTAAAAGATGCCTTTGAGATACAAAAAAAGCAACCCAAGCTAGGGTGTCAAGTATTGGATCCCATAAATGAGGATCTAGTGGGTACAATAGCATTCGTGGTGGCTTGGTAAGTGAATATTTTCATCTACTATATTCTTTATTTCATAAAAAAGGTCATGAAAAACCTCTAAGTTAATTGTATCTTATGATTCATTATACCTTATAAATTTGGTTATATTTGTTTATGTAGGTTCACCAATTTCAAAAGGAAGCTTCAGAGGAGGACCTAAAATATGCTTTACTACATGGTTCTCAAGGCCTTCGACAACATATGCTAGATCGAGGGGAGAAATTAGTCACTGGTCATGAATCTGAGGTAAGTTCTTTGTGTGATGGGCTATAATAAAATTTCATATTTTTCTTTCATTTCCATTGCAAAGAAAATGATATAGATATTAATTTAGATAGATACACCTTGAATTACAACAGTTTCTTTTTTGCATTGAAAAATGAAACAAGCAAGGCTAAAACTGTGATATGAGTTGCTACAAGATTAATAACTATCAATTTACATAGAGAAAACTCTAGATTTTCATGGTTTATTAAATTCTATGCTTTTAAGCAAGCAAATAAGGTCTAATATGCTATTTTAATGAGTTAAATTGTGTTGTGTATAGGAATCCCAACAATCAAACTCATTAGGTAGTGAGCATGAAGAAGAGCTAGAGGAAGGGTGATCCCATAATAGTGGTTTACAATTTTTGGCCAAACTAGACACTGGAATTTTTATTTTTAACTAAATCTTCACATTCAGACACCTATAGCGGCTAAACCGTGAGGAATTTGAGGATGATGAAAACTAGAGTCTCATCACATTTTTTCTGTAGATTCTAAATTTTTTTTTTTCAAAATTTTTGGAATCAAATTTCACTTTTTTTTCCATCTCCCACAAAAATTGGTTTTTTTCAAAAATAATTTTTTACAAAGTGATGCACACCGTATAACACATAAATTTTTTTTCCATGAAGGATAAAATTCTAATTCTTTCTAATTTAGATTTGTAACTCTGATATCTAGTGCTTGCACTTGGTTAGATAGTTTTTTATTAAATATTTTTTCTTTAATCAAGTTTCGAAGTCACACCAATGACAATTCAGACTTAGCGCGACCGTATAACGTGTAACTTTTTTTGTATATAACAAAATTCAATTTTATTTTATTTTGGATCAAGGACTTCAATATCTGGTGCACTCATATTTTTCAAATTTTTTTTGATAATTTGCTATTTTTCCACATGTGCAAAATAGAGACCTTCATTTTCGACGAAAAACCTATGTTTAATAAAACTAAAAAAACAAATACATAATAAAACCAAAACATATTAAAATTATATTCATTGGATAGCTCATTTCAAGGAATACTTGACTCCAATTGGGATTGTGAAGATTCCCCCATTTTCACCCTCAACCTGAGCATCAAAGCGTAAAAAATTAGGGAAAAGGGGGGTTCACTAGAACCAGGGGGTTCTAGCGAACCCCCAGGGGTTCTAGCAAACCAAGGTTCATTCAAACCCCCTGAATATGCATTTTCCCTTTTGTTTTTTGGAAATGTGGGCCCCGTGTTTGATGGGTTCGGTCGAACCCTAGTTCAGTCGAACCCCTTTATGGTTCGGTCGAACTTGTAGGTTCATTCGAACCCCTAAAACCATTTTTTTTGCCATGGGGCCATTTTTTCTCAGTTTTCCTTCCTCCATCAAATTGTAAACCACTATTGTGGCTTCACCCGGAACATGATGAATTGTTTGTTGCACACAATGATTCGATTTCCATTCCTGAACCTCGACAGGAAACCATTGTTGAATTTCAGCAAGTGGGAGACAAGAATAATGAGGAGGGTGTGCAATGTGATGAACGACTGACACCCTCAATTAGAATAGTGCCTTCTATTAGTATAGTGCCTCATAGAAAGAGGACATAATGGAAGAGGATAGATAGAAACAAATGAACAAAAGACATATTTGCTTCTTATGTTTAAGTGTATTGTTGTCTAATCATGTGCGATTGATCATTGATAAGAAAACAATAGAATATATAGATTAGAATGCTTTTGTTTAGCTCTCAGGACTTAATGGAAGAAAAGAAGTTAACAAAATAATTTTTTGCAGGATCTTTTATGTTCCTTACATCAATTACTACAAGCAACTTTCCTAGTTTTCATTCACATGTGTGGTCTAAATCATTTGTTTTTGTAGATCAATTGCCTTGGCTGGAACTAAATAGGATGCAATTTTTTAGATTATTACTTTTTAAATCATGGAATCCCTTAGAAGCCAAGCTTTAAAAATATTCTTTGATTTGCTGTAACAAAATATAATAGAGTAGGACAAAATATCTTTTTCTTTTTTTTGTTATTAAATATTCTACAAAAGTAAGTTACAGATTGGTTGATATTCAACAAAATTTGCAGCCAAAGATATGTTGTGTTGACTTCAATTTTTCATAGCTGCATTGTGGTGTAAGTATTTTTAAGTTGATTTTCCTCTAGGTTGAGCTAAAATGCATTGGGAACATTGGAAGAAAAATCGCACATACTTCATGAATTACATTTGGTGAGATTCTTATCTTCTATTAAGCAATCAATAGACTTTAGCTTCAAATTTTTGGTGGAAAATCAGGGTGTTCTGGAGACAATTAGGAAAAGTTGTGCTGATATCCTACTAAATGAGAATTTCATGAATTTCTTGATTGTTTTGGCATGCTTGCTCCAGAAGTTTTGGAGGGGTATGTTTTTGTTAGTTTCCTTATTCCATCAACTATGGGAGGAAGCAACATTTTGATACTCGGAGAAACTGGTTACATGGGTCATCATTTGGCCAGTGCAGCCCTTGCTCAAGGCCTCCCTACTTTCCTTCTTGTTAGGGAATCCACAACTTCTAACCCTGACAAGGCCAAGTTGTTGGAGTCCTTCACATCCAAAGGAGCAACTCTGCTCTATGTAAGTTACTCATACAATCACCATTCAACAACACACAATGTTTTTCTTGCCACTAATGTCATTTTTGTAATACCCAAATGCAGGGATCTGTAGATGATTATGCAAGCCTTGTAAAGGAAATCAAGAAGGTGGATGTGGTGATTTCCGCAGTGGGTTCTCAACAGATTGCAGATCAGTTCACTCTCATCAAGGCCATCAAGGATGTTGGAACTATCAAGGTACAATCCAATTCATGACAGTGGTCATAATGCAATTCTGTTGTCCTGGATTGAGTTTATGTGTATCTTTTGCAGAGGTTTTTCCCATCAGAGTTTGGGATTGATGTTGACAGACACCACGTAGAGGAGCCTGCAAAGAGTATGTTTGACTTGAAAGTAAAACTCCATCGAGCTATTGAAGCAGAGGGCATTCCACATACATATGTTGTTCCCAACAATTTTGCAGGTTACTTTCTTGCTAACCTTGCGCAACTTGGCCAAATAGCTCCTCCAAGAGACAAAGTTGTCATTTATGGAGATGGAACTATCAAATGTATGTGCCATTTTCATTTTTGTAGTTCATTAATTAATATCATACAATTGTTGGTTCTTTTAGATTTGGATTACTCAAGATTTCTAGGAGTCTTTTTTGTAGAATCTGGTCTCTGTTACAAATTTCCTAACTTCATTTACTATTATGATTATTTGTTGATTCATGATCTCTGTTATTGGAGATTTGTGGTCTCTATTATTAGATTTAGTTTGTGATCCATGATGCGTGACATAGTTCCACGTGGAGCAGCAATAGATTGTTGTATGATGATGCTACAAATGTTTCTTTTCTCCCTATAGCATACGTTATACCTATTCTTAGTTTGTTGTTCATTCAAAAAAATTTCAAATTCCTTGCTGCATGTTGATGATTGCATGTAACACATTTCTTTTATTAGTTTGCTTCAGTTTTTGTTAATGTATAAACTGCTACATATCTGTGTATCCAGCATTGTTTTTAATGTTTTGTTTTTCCCTATGTATTAGCTTTGTTCTTTCCTCTATGTTGTTATCTCATAACCTGTGCAGGAATTAGGCTGCTTTAGTTTTTACATAGATGAGGGGTATCTGTTATGGAATTTTGCTTGATCTTTTGCTTGAAATATCTTTGAATTGGGAATGCAGCTGTATATTCGAGGGAAGAAGATATTGATACATTCACAGTCAAGGCAGTCGATGATCCAAGAACCTTGAACAAGATCCTTTGAGGCTTTTATTAAACATTTCATCTCTGTTTCTACCATGTGCATGTCTATGCTCATGCTCCTTCATTTGCGTGCATGTTTATTGGAGCATTCATAGGCACATCTACAAATATTCCTTTATTTTATGCTTCCATGGATGCATGCACCTTGTTCTAAAGCTCCCACCTTCTACGCAGGCCTATGGATTGTTGGCCAATGTTATGAGTTTGGCTCTGGCAAGGAGTTTCTAAAATCTTCTTAACAAATTTATTTTGTGTATATCCTATACTCTGCTTCCCATCTATGCGAACTGAATCCTTTGTTGATTCTAGTCAAAATTATAGGTTACAGCTCTTAAAATGTTTATTGAAACTAGGCGTACACTTCATCAATCAAACTACATATGTATGCATATTATGTTTTTTTGTGTTATGTTGATTCTAGTCAAAATTACAGGTTACAGCTCTTTAAACGTTTCTTGAAACTAGGCCCTAGTTTGCTACCCATGATATAGTATAAAAGTGCATCAACTCAGTCCTAAATTATCATAAGTTCCTAGTTCTGAGTTTATGTTGAGTAGAGAGTGATAATAAGCTTCAGTTTGAGAGCTTTACGATGGCAATAAGTATTGGGATTTTTAGTGTTTTCATGGTGTGTTTTACTTTATTTGTGTTTTACTATAATTTTCATGGTGTGTTTTATGTTATTATGTGTTACTATATTTTGTTAGTGTTTGTTCTTTTCTTATCTGTATTATTTTATTTTGTATTATAAAGAAAATAATACAACGTCAGTAGTGCAAATCTATTTGGTTAGTAGTTACTATAATTTTGATCTATGTTAGATGACGATTGATGAAGTAATTGCCTAATTGCTTTGTTTTGACATAGGACAGCAGATAGAGTTTTCAAGTGGTAGTTTTAAAGCATAAAGGAGCAGTTGGGAAGGAAAAAGGTTAGTTTGACACCTGTAACAACATTTTGCAAGCATCTAAGAAGGTATTGATGGGCAGTTGAGAAGGATGCAAGCATATAGGGACAGTTTAAGCACCTGTAGCAACAATTTGCAAGCATCCAGAAGGTTAAAGATTGGATATAATAGTTGACAGAGTGGATATTTGTAATTAGTTCTTTTGATTTTGATACAGAATTGTAAACTTGACACAGTTTCATTCTAGTCACTTTGACATTGTAACTCAAATTTTTCAGTTTTAGACTAAAACAAAACATTTTGTAACACATTTTCAAAGCAAGAGATACATGTGTTTTCAAACTATGTATGGTTGCAAGACCATCTTCTATCAATAAAATGAGCATTTTGTCCTTCAAAAGTTTTGTTTCTATTATGTGTATGAATTAATTGATGTCATTTTCTATTATTTTCAAACATTGAATGTTGAAAATCACACAAAAAATATTGAAAATAAATTATTTATTTTTTAATATATTTTTCATATTGTCTCTAGACTTTAATCCCAATTATTGTCTCTAGAGAGACAATATGTCTTTAATCCTAACTATTGTCACTAAAGAGAAAAAAGTGAAATTGTCTCTAAAGAGACAAAAACACTTATGTTTCACATTGTCTTTATAAAGACAATTTTTAAGACAATAGTTTAAGACGCCCACTTAAAGACAATAATTGAGACAATTCACGGTTTTTTTTTGGTCTTAAATTAAGATAATTTACTAAATAATTGTCTAAAAAAATGTCTTAAAATTCCCTTCTATGTAATAGTGTGTGAATCTGGATATTATAGAATTCTCTTAAAACATGGTTATATAGAAGGCTTAAAATGTCACTAGTTTTAAGAAGAGGTTCTATTATTATTGTGGAAATTTAAAGTTTTACATGCATTTGTTTGGAATTAATTAATTCTTGAAATTATTTTTTAATTCATATATTTTATTTATTAATAATCTGTTATGTTTATAGGTGCCTTTTTTATAATTATAGGTCATATTAATAGTGATTTACAAAACTCACGTAGAAAGAGGGGAGATTTTTTGATAAGACTATTGACTGGGAGTAAGTTGAAGAGAAGGTGGGCCCACAGACATGATTTTTGGAAAAGGATATTTCTCTACTTTATGTAACAATAAGAGAACTCAAAGTGCAGTTGGAAAGTGTAAATTCTAACCTGAATCACCCTGGAATATAGTTTCAAACTGAAGTCAACTGGACTGAAGCAAGGGTTGAAACTGAAAGTTTCCTATGAGAAGAAGGCCATGTATACAAAACTACAACTTTTGATGAGTTGTTTGAGCAAAACTTATTTGATTTATTTAGCTATTTATTATTAAATCAGGCTCATTTGAGAAGGAGAGAATTTTGGAAAAGCTAGTTAAACAATTTTTTTTTAGAGCTGATTATAATTTAGCAGTAGAATAGATAATACATTTTTTTTATTTTCTTAGTTTACTTGAGTTAACTCAAAGATATTGGTTTTTGTGCACTGGTGAAGCTTGTTAGATTTGTAAATGTTGTTTATCTATTTTGCAACAGTAGAAGCAGATAGATTTAAACCTTGTTTATGTTGTTCTTTGGAATGATATTTGTTGTGTTAATCATTTGATTTGAAAATTTTCAAGGAATGAGTAAATTTTTATCTTTTATTTTGTTCGAAATTGTGATTTGTGATCTACTATTAATGTTTGCACTGTGAATGAATGGCTTTGTATTGATTACAGGTTTATTTGTTTTGCAGTTTTAGTTTAGGAATTCCTTGAAGAGTAAAAAATCTATTTAACTGAATGAATCAACATTCTTTTGTCTCTTGTGTCCCTGATCTATTTTTTTCCTTTTTTTTACCCCTTGATTAGAGTACGTTTAGATATGAGTTTGATCTTGCAACAACCAAAAAGCTCAATAACTAGTAGGCCCCTTGAACATTATAGCCTCATTGACCTCTCAACAAAATAGTAACATTGTGACCCAACATCCAAGACCTTGGAAGGTGATCGATTTAATGATCATTTGTCTTTTTTCAGGAGAGGTAAGGTGATTACATCTTGCCTGCATGTTGCTGTGTCAATTTGGCCATCAACAAGAATCAAGGAAAAGTAACATTTCATAGAATTCACCTCATGTTAAGCACCACTAGTACTATAAATATAATGCGCATACTCCTCAAATTCAACATAATCACTGTCAACATTGTCCTAAAGTTGTGTAGCTTTGCCAAGAGCTCTATTGATAGGCTCTATTCCTTTTTGTTCTGATTTCATATAATTTCCCTGCATGTTATTTAATCATCATGCAAAGTTAATATAAGTCAAGTAAAGAATGCAAAAGCTATAATTTTTTGTCCACAAAAACTATTATATTACCTCAACTTCAACAAAACTATGATTGACATCAAAGAATTTTTGTTTTTGTGCCGCTTTTATAAAATTTCTCTACATGTAGTTTAACCATCAAGAAAAAAATTATATCTAGATGAGGAGTAATTCATTTAAAAAATAGTGAACAAAGCCTTTCCAAGCATAAAATTCATAGTATATAGTCATATTTCATGAATATCCTAAGTTATGCAAGGAAAAGGGTAACATGCTATAGGTCACTGTCATTGGGCCATAGTCATACACCCCCTTGATAGTAAGAAGCAGCTATAAAAACATATAGAGTAAGACAATTATGAAGAGCTCAACACAAAAAAAACAACAATAAGAGTAAGACTATTAATAGTATTTCTATCACACCTCAAATCTAGCAAGGCAGGAAAAATGGAATTTCTCATTACAAGTCATTGAAAGGTTGAAATAAATGATGCCAATTTCTGACTCACAAACCCCTCACCTTTTCAAACACCCATTATTGCCTACCAAAACATATCACAAAATATATTTAGGTCTCTTTAAACCAACAACATCAAAATTGGACTTCAGCACTATCCTACTTGGCCAATTAGGCATGTTTTGCAAAGCAACACCTCTTTAATCTTCCTCTCAAACCCAAAACTCAAATGGGAACTCTTAACCAGGCAACACAACCTTAAATTTACCAATGCTTACATTGAGACACAGCTTCCAAGTCTCCTATTCACGAAACCCTCATTTTTAGTCATTCTAAGGGGGTTTTAATGAAAATCCAGTTTCCCAACCTTCTCACACTCCAAAAACTCCTCAAAAACCTCTAATAAAGCATGCACAAACTTATTCTAACATAAGAAATTTCTGCCCCTAAGTTTCACAACCATTACCATACTCAAACCTCTTAATTTCACTCAAAAACCACACTTTTTCACCTCTAGGGTATCATGCCCAAAGCCTCAAACGACCTCCCTCACCCCTGAAACCACTTGGACACCTTATTCCTACTTGCTACCCTCCCATTCCACTGAGTTACAATGATTACAATAGATGGAATGGGTGAAAATCCATTTTTGTAGACTCACAAACCCTCAACTCTATCTTTACAGACCGGTTTCAACAATTTGACTACAAAATACATAATACTCTTCAAGAATCGACCAAATCAGAAAAAAATTGAAGTTAACTCACCCAACCACCTAATTAAATGCAAAGGAGAACAAGGAAACCCTGTACAGGCAAGTACAGAAGATTGGAACTACAAATAATCAGAAATTTTTGAGAAAAGTATAGAATTTCAAGAATTTTATTATTGCTTTATCCATAACAACAAAAATAGATTGTAAAAAATAGATTTTTGTAGTTTATATTCATATCTTTGATTACATTGTATTGTACATATTTCAAACTCAAAGCATTACTTCACATTGCATAACTAATAACTAGATGTTGATAGATGAAAAAATTTCAATTACAATATAGTTTTTATAAAGTCAACCTAAGTAGGTATGCAATTACTTCACATTGCATAACTAATAACTAGGAACAACTACCAATTGCATTTGCTTGTCATGGCATTCTATGAGACCACATTTCTTTGAGGCATTTTTTGAAACAGTTCACTGCCTTGTCTATGCTACCACATTTTCCATACTTGTCTACCAAAGCATTTTGTCAAACTGTTCTCTGCCTTGTTGCTATGGCTAAAAGCCTAAAACAAGTGCTTTCAAACAAGCTATGGATGCTTGGAAAAAATATATCAAAAGCATAATAGTAAGCATGAGACCACATTTTTTTGAGGCATTTTTTTTATGCAGTTCATTGCCTTTTCTATGCTATTGCTTACTATTATGGTTTGATATATTTTTTCCAAGCATCCATAGCTTGTTCGAAAGCAACTATTTTAGGCTTTTAGCCATAGCAGCAAGACAATGAACTATTTGATAAAATGCTTTGATAGACATGTACAAAAAATGTGGTAGCATAGGCAAGGTAGTGAACTGTTTGAAAAAATGCCTCAAAGAAATGTGGTGCTATGGCTAAAAGTCTAAAATAGGTGATTTCAAACAAGCTATGGATGCTTGGAAAAAATCTATCAAAGCATAATATTAAGCAATAGCATAGACAAGGAAATGAACTATTTAAAAAAAATGCATCAAAGAAATGTGGTCTCATGGTGATGGAATGCCATGACAAGCAAATTGTTATGGATTGCCATGGCATTCCATCACCATGAGACCATATTTCTTTGAGGCATTTTTTCAAATAGTTCATTTCCTTATCTATGCTACCACATTTTTCATATATTTTTACCGAAGCATTTTATCAAATAGTTCATTGCCTTGCTGCTATGGCTAAAAGCCTAAAAAAAGTGCTTCCAAACAAGCTATGGATGCTTGGAAAAACTCTATCAAAGCATAATAGTAAGCAATAGCATAGACAAGGCATTGAACTATTCAAAAAAATGTCTCAAAGAAATGTGGTCTCAATGTGCTTGTCATGGCATTCCATCACCATGAGACCACATTTCTTTTAGGCATTTTTTCAAACAATTCACTACCTTGTCTATGCTACCACATTTTTCATACATGTCTACCGAAAAAATATTTAATCAAATAATTTGCTGCCTTGTTGCTATGGCTAAAAGTCTAAAAAATATGCTTTTGAACAAGCTATGGATGCTTGGAAAAAATCTATCAAAGCGTAATAGTAAGTGATAGCATAGACAAGGCAGTGAATTGTTTGAAAAAATGCCTCAAAGAAATGTGGCCTCATGGTGATGGAATGCAATGATAAGCAAATTCCCTGGATCGTCATGGAATTCCATCACCATGATACCACACTTCTTTGAGGCATTTTTTCAAAAAGTTTACTATATTGTCTATGCTACCACATTTTTCATACATGTATACCAAAGCATTTTATCAAATAGTTCACTATCTTGCTGCTATGGGTAAGAGCCTACAACAAGTGCTTTCAAACAAGCTATGGATGCTTGGAAATTTTTTATCAAAGCATAATATTGTGAACCCCAATCCTAGACCTGCACAAACACAACAAACAAACACATTTAGATTCAAATGCAAGTCAAGATTAAGATTCCCCATGAAATTCATTAACTTTGCTCAAAATAGGAAGAAAATGAAGAATAAAATGAGAAATAGATCAAATCCTATTTAAAACAAGTAAACTTCCAGTCCCATGGGGGAATTGGTGTCAATTTGATGTGGAAATTAGCCCTTTCCCAACTCGTATGCAAAATTTGATGATTTAATGATGGTGTGATCCACTTGGTGATTGCTTCAAATGAGCTCCATGAAGAAAACCCGCAATAACCTAGCTATAACTTGATGAAATTGATGAAAATAGTGATGCTTGAGTATGAAATTGAGTATAATAAGTTTGCTCAAAGTGTGGATGATCAAAACAATGGACAACCGCTATATTTATAGAAGAAATTGAAGAGAGAAGAGGCAAAAGGGATGAATGTGGGATAAAACCCAACCAATAGAAAGAAGCCACTTGTCAACATGTGAGTGGACAAAGGTAGAGCACATTTTGGTCTTTGTACCATTAAATGCAATTAGGTAGAATTTGAAAATAGTGAAATGACATGTTGGAGGGAGAAAAGAATGACTTAAATGCCACTTGGCTCAATGCACAAGGACATGTAAGATGAGTCAAATGCTTTGTTGGAAGGACAAATCCCATTTGGAGGGATTTTTAAATTTGGAGGAATATTCCCTCAAAGATATTATGTTGAGATAAAATAGGGATTTAATAAATCAATAAATTGATTTATTTGTGCAAGTGAGAAAAGCTAGAGGATGCAGTGACATGGATTAAGATTAGATTAACCAAAATTTGATTAATTTGAGAGGAGATTAGGTGATTTGACCAATTTGACTTAGAGTTTTGGATTATTTAAATCAAAATGAGAAGAATGTGATTTAGACTTAATTAAATAAATATTTTGATTTATTTAACCAAAGGGGATGATGTTATATTAAATTGGATAAATGTTTGATTTATTTAATTTAATAGAGGAACTTTAGAGATTTAATTAAATAAAGTGAATTATTTAATTAAAATAGAGATAAAGAGATTAATCAAATAAAATGATTTATTTAATTAAAGAGAAATAATGACTTAACTAGATAAATTTGATTTATTTAATTAAGAGGAGAATTTGGTGAATTTAATCAAATAAGGGTTATTCAATTAAATGATTAGAAAAGAGGATGATTCAGGATGAAGTGATGTTAGTTAAATTAGGATCAGGTGTGTGATGTCAATCAGTACATTTTACATGTCTACAAATATTAAGCAATAACATAGACAAGGTAGTGAACTAGTTGAAAAAATGCCTCACATTGGGGGAGCTCCACTCATCGCTCGACAGATAGACCAATGAAAGCAGAAATTTAACACTATTGACCTAACATTACTACATCGGGGGAACTCCCCTCATTACTCCACCGATAGACTGATGAAAGAAGAAATTTAACACTATCAACCTAACATTACTACATCAGGGGAACTCCACTCATCGCTCCATCGATAGATTGAAGAAAGCAAAAATTTAACACTATTTTCCTAACATTACTACATTGGGGGAACTCCCCTCATCGCTCCACCAATAGACCGATGAAAGAAGAAATTTAACACTATTGAATTAACATTACTACATCGGGGGAACTCTAGTCATTGCTCCACTGATAGACTAATGAAAGCAAAAATTTAACACTATCGGCCTAACATTACAACATCGAGGGAAATCCCCTCATTACTTCACCGGTAGACCGATGAAAGAAAAAATTTAACACTATTAGCCTAACATTACTACATAGAGTGAACTCCACTCATCGCTCCATCGATAGAGCGATGAAAGTAGAAATTTAACACTATTCGCCTAACATTACTACATCATGGGAACTGCCCTCATCACTCCACTGATAGACTGATGAAAGTAGTTCACAACACAAATATTGGCATAACAACACTCTATCAGGCAGACTTCCAAAGGACTCTCCCTGATGTACCGACGGGGTCAACAAAGGTGAACACATCAGAGTAACATAAGTGTATCAGTGGAACAAATGATATCATTTCCCTGATGGCTCAACTAAAGCATAACATCAACACTAGAACATATTGACAGAAGATAACACAATGTCCCACCGATGGGGCAATACACTATACAATAGGGAGATTCAAGATGTGGTAAAAGCATATCAAGGGAACATGAGGCTATCGGGCCAACATAAAACCCGATTCCCCTCGATGCAATGATAAAAGGCTAAAGGCATTAAAGGAAGTGACACCTATTGGTGGATCATGAGCCATCAAATATTTGGTAAGGAAGGATATTGGAGGAACTAAGGCACTTCAGGGAGACATTATCTAGCCTCCCGCCAATACCCTAAAGGGAAGGAGTTCATGGATGAAAGGGGTGTTTATAGACAAAAGTGGAATCATGATCCCACTGATGTAATGATTATTATTGTTCTTGACTGATGTGACATCTCAAAGATATCGTTGGAATATTCAAATTAAATTCTCTCCTTCGACGACAAGATTGAGAGAAATTGGAACATTTATGAACTAGAGTTGAGTGAATTATATTTTAATTCGATCATATTTGGTCATTAAGACTTGAAAAAATTCACTAGAAGCGGGAGTAGAGGAGAGAAGGTTGGGAATACGCCATTGTTGAACAACTTAGAGCCAGAGAAAGTGAACTCAAGTAAGTGTGCAAAACTTGACTAAGAAGCTACTTTTATAAAGGCTTGTAAAAAATTTAACAATGGAAGAAAGCTTAGAAACACAAAAAACTAAGAAAAAAAAATAGAGAAAAGAATTCTAAACTAGGACTTGATTGACCAATGCCCTGGGTCAGGACCGAGACCCAAAGGAAGTGCATAGTTGAATCCTTCCATGGATAAGTTATGGGACAAGCACAAAGGTTTAGGAGATGTGTGGATACCATGCCAAGGATATGAGTTGTTCGTGTACCATTATAGGAAATAGTACAAGTTTCAACCTATCTACAACCCATGGAGATTAAACTTGGGGAGATTAGTGGTACCCAATGTGTTTGTCAATACATAAATAGTTAAAGCTTTAGCCACTAGATATGACCCTAGAAGAAGAAATATTCAATCATATGATGGGTCTGATCTTCTTATTATTTCTAAGGCGCTCATATCTATAGTTTTTCAATTGGAATGCTCTAGGGATTTTCCATTTACAATCAAGGAATGCTCTAGGGATTGGTTATTTAGCCAATGCTCTGAACTATGGGATGGAAAGGATAAAAAACTACAGTGATAGTATTAATTTTAAACATTAAATTCCTTGTTGATGCATTTGCTTCTACATCAAGGACACGCCATAAGGTTCTGGGGAAAAGAGTTAAGGATAAGGGATTATGATCAAAATGGGAATTATAAACCTATACAATTGTGGACCTTGATATGGGATGGTAGATATGGTATATCACACTATCTCTACTTTGAAGAATGTTTTGTGAAACCATTGTTGAAATTGTTGGTACATTCATGTAATTATAACCTATCCCTTGAAATATAGATATTCTTGAGACCAAATGGAAAGGACCCCAAGAAAAAGGTAAATCATAAATGGGGGGGGTTGGTATACATTTCGGTATGCATTTCCTAATTTTACTGTGATCAGAGTTTATGGGTTTGAAGGAGCCCCACATTTATTGCCATGGACAGTTCGAGACATAATTTCCTATTTAGAAATTGTTAGGAAGTTGGCTAAATCTAATTTAAAACGCCTTAATAAATACAATAAGCAATCTCTCATGCCTAACACTTTATGTTTTGGAGATTTTACAGTAGTCACCAATGAGAGGTATGAGGAAATTGATAGCAGGTTGGTACAATACAATCTACCATTGGGAAATGAAAGAAATAATTTTGATACAAATAACTTTATTCATAAAGAAAAGTTGTCGCAAGGGATATCAAGATACAAACATCACTTTTCTGTTGATGATGTAATAAGGAATTATGATGAAGCTTCGACAAAAGACAAGATGACTGCATATAACAAAGTTATGTTAGCTAAGACATGGAAGAGAGGGAATATCCCATCCTACTCAGGAGCATTTGATGAAGTGTAGGATCCTCTAGAAAGAATTGAGTAGCTCATCGCTCATGTGGATGAAATAATAAAATATGTGCCCCTAGTTGTCTTTGAAGCACCTCATACAAATCATTCAAGAATGCAGGCTAAGGACACAGAGCCTCTTGATTACATACCCTCGCAGCCCACTCATGTGGTGAGTTTCTCTGTAGATACATTTATGAGCAAAGAGGATGAAGAAGGAAGTGATGAGGAAGATGATGAGATTGAATAGATAAGCGCCCCCATAGTTACACAATATCATCCACCTGAAGAACATATCATTGTCAAATTTGAAGCTTCAGATGAACTCTTTGATGTGAGGATTAAGGCTAGGAAATAATTTATTTTTGATAATGACTTTGTTAAGACTTCTAAATTTAAATCGTTTGTTTATGAGGCATAAAGGCAGGATGTTGAGACAAAAGATGAAAGATATCACTCATGAGCAGGAGGTAGCCGCCTTGGGAGAATTAAGGAAAGAAATAGATAAAGAATTAAAATCTATCACCCCTAAAAGGGGAAGGGAATTACTTCAAGAATTTGGGCTACTACTCCTACTAGGGTGGGATATCAATGCTACAATAGTATTCAATAGTTTAAGGAGAAGATGATACAAATCAATGCACTTAACAGAGGAAGCTAGTGATAACATGTACTCAGGATTGGGGTACAACCTAGATGAAGCCACCCTGCTAATTTGTTCATTGTATCCTCAAGATAAAAGACCCACTGACATTAATGACCCAAACTAGGTGTTTGGACATCTTTTGGTCTAGAAAGTAGGGGACACTGATCCCATTGAAACGACTGAACTGAACATAAATGTAGAAAAGTTTAAAAGGAACAAATTGAAAATATGATAAAAGAAAATGATAAATTGAAGGAGGTGGCTAGTTACAAAGATAAAACATCCTCCTCTTCCACACCAGAATTATATTTCCCATGGTTAGAAACTGACAAGAGAATATTGGATGCATTAGTAGATGCGGCTTATTAGAAAAATTGTCATCAAAAGTCCCAAAAGAAATGCAAGGAGTTGGAAATAGAAATAAAAACCACTAAGTATTATGTCGTGTCTGAGATAAGCAAAGAAAGATTTAGCAGGATGATGGATCGTGCTGATGAATATTGGAAGTTGTTTCAATAAACATACTTAGTGCTCATGGAGAATGAAAGATTGCAAGAGCAGATCATTGAGAAAAGGAAGGAGCTCCTAAATGAGAAATCCATGAAAGGTTAGACATTGCAGGCATACAATAAGTTGGTGGAATCACACAATGAGTACCACAATAGGCTCAAAGAGGATGTTGCCTATTTTGATTTGAACCCTATAGTCCATGACAACTTTGGCAATCCCAGGGAACAAGATGATTGGAAGGTTGACATTGCCTTGTTTCTACCTAATGCAATACAAGAAATAAATGACGAAGAGATGGTGTTACAAAATACACACAAACAACTTGAAAAGATGTTGTATATGGATTTTGATATGAAGGATGCAATTTCCAATGTAGAGACTTATGCTGAGGAGGAATACACTTGCCATCTTTTCGCTATCAACTTGTTCATCAACCAAACCAAGGATGCATCAAATATAGGACAACCATTGGGACATGAAAATAAACCTACATCATAGGGGAGGTGTACTTTGTAGCTAATGCATTATCATGGAGCAGGAGCCTTGAATAAATATTAGTTGGTCACGAGTGTCCACTGGGAGATTAACAAATCGATGCATTCACTTGATGAAGTGTTATGTTTTTATTTATGTTAAAATTAGCATTTAGTTATCAAGCATTGTACCTTTTTGTAATGGGTCTGTAGCTTGTTGCCTCCTATATATAAAGGGATACCAAGACCCAATTGAACATTACCAATTCATTGTTACATTTCCATTATAGTAGACAAAGTAAGAAGATAGATTGCACAATTTCCCTATTTATATCATATTGAGACACTTCTGTTACAATATTTATATTATGAAGTAATAATAAAGAAGAATACTTATAAAACGTAATCGATATTCAATGTTCAATTACTTATAAACCTTTATACACTCCTTCTTGCCTAACATAATCACTCTTGTTGCCTTGCTTTGATTTTAACTCCCAAGACTTTATTGTAATTTTCTTGTACCAATTAATTGTGACCAATGTGATCAAGTACTAGCTGTCATGAGAGAAGGTAATGTTGATTTCATACCACTCTATTTTGGTGTTGACTCTGAGTAATGATTATTGAAAAATGATTACTTTGAAGTGGAACCTTCCTTGATTGATAGGCATAAATAGTGATGATGTTGGCCTTATGTAGAGATGTTAGAATCTTTGGTGGTGTATGAAAAGCAAGGTTTGGGATTAAATGTAGAGCTGAATGAGTTCCATGCCTCAACTATAGTGCTAATGATGATGTCCTCTTTATTGCCCATAGAAAAGTTGGTAAGGAAGTTTGCTTCCATTCTTGCCTCTCTATATGCATGTTGGACAGTTGAGATGAGGAAATAATTCCACCATTATCTCATTTGAATATTGTTTGGATTTTATGGCAATTATCCTTTCACTCCTACATTCTTTCTTATTCTCATCTTCTCTATTTCACTCTTGTTTCCAAAAGCACAACCCATTCAAACTCTTCTTGCGCATTTGTTTCAATAACTTCAATAAAAGGCAACAAAAAAATTTCTTCATCAATTAGCATGGAAGGTTGTAAAGTCATGAACTGAGTGACACTAAGCAAAGTCATGAACTAAAGAGAGTCATGAGTTAGAAGAACAATGAAAAGATAGAGTAGATCATTCATTGATCTCATAGTTATTTTGTCATAAAACTCACAATCACAACATTTAGGACAATCACAGTGGATATCAATGAAAAAAAGGAAAAATTTCATAGATTCATTGTTCCATATATGATTGTAATACTTTTCCTGGAGATCGCAAGAGTAATTTTATAGAGGCATGCTATGGAAAACATTTATAAAATTTGTAGACATCTTTAGAATACAATATAAAGATGGTATAGTTGAGAATCAAAATATTGAGGGATAGCCTCTTACCTAATCTAAATTCATGGAATTATGGTCATTCCATGCAAAAACTATAGGCTTAACAGAGGCAACCATCTACAAAACTTTCTTAGTGAGACCGTGTAAGCAACTCATTATATGTTGGTACTCTTCATTTGAGTTGACATGATCTGGAGAGGCTCTTACTAGGTGTTCAATAGATGGCTATGAAATCTCTATTGACGAATTAGATTTCCTCTTCATACTAGTATTAGATTTAGTACGTTCTAGTGTTGCCATATAATTGACAACATCTTCTACACCTGCTTCTCTATTATTGTTTTCCACCTAAAATACAATGTCAATTTCAACATATAGTTAGTTCAATAAAAAAATGAAATAAATAACAAAATGTAAATTGAACCAAAAATCCACACACTTATTCCACATTTGTCCATTTTGGCCTGCAACCCGCCTCAGCCAAATGTATATTCAATCCTCATATTATCTCTTGCTCTCTTGCATCTTTTACTCTTTGTCAAATATTCTTCGGAATGCATACTTTCTTTCAATGCCTCCCACTGTTTGGGAGATAGAGTGGAGTCTAATGTCTCTTTTCCCTCGATGATTATTTTTCTACAATTGTATCTAAAATTTTTCATCAAAAATCTCATCTTGTGCTTGTAATATTATCTAGAGATTTTTCACCCAACAGTGTCAAAGGAATTTTCCATTTTTTGTGTAACATATTCCACATTTTGTGGATCTTGGTCTGAAAAATTTGATTTGTAGATATCCAAATGGCCCCTACATCTTACGCCCAACTCGGAGGCCCACCTTGCAACATTTTTCCCTATGGGTTCACCATCTCTTGATACCTCAACCAAGAATGGCTTCTTCCCTTCTAATATTCTTTCTTTTGTATTCCTCTCTATAGATCTATATAAATATTGACTCAATCTTTGTCTTTTAACATAAGCAGGCACATCTTTTGTTGAACCACTACAAATATTTCTTGTTGATCCACTAATTCCATCAAAAGTTGTAGATGCGACAGGTGCACTCTCAGGCACATCAGATGCAAGGAGAATCTCTTCATGACTTTCATTAATCATAACTTCATTCTCCTTGGCCACATCAAGTGTGGTATGAGTAGGTAGATCAGTAGTGGTCTCCGCAGATTTCACTTCATCACAACTATTTTTCTCATCAACTACATTTGTTGAATCACAAAAGCGTTGGCTTCTACAAGTTGGAAGCACTGTATCTTTACTTTTTTTAATTTTTTCTTTGCATTTTCTCTGCACTCTTTTTCTTTCTTATAAAAAAAAATAAAAAATCATATCATATGTGTCTTATATACATAAAGATATTTCCTATAAAATTTCATTAAACAGTATTAAACAAATAATATACTACTTAGTGGATTTACAACTTCCCTATTTGTCAAACCAAGACGTGATAAATATGCATTATTCTTGGCCACACATTCTTCATAAAAGTGTTCATAATCCATCACTGGAATTTGAGTGTTGTGATCACTATCATCTAATTTGCGCTTTAAATTCTTTTTATTCATTTCTTGATGTCCAAAAAAAAAATAATGTACAAATTAGCAACTTGATACAAAGATAATTAACCAAAACAGAAATTGCATAAATACAAGTTTATGAGGTCTCATTTTTAATGAACAGTCATTAAAACACATATAAAGTCTAAAGCACTACAAACAACAACAACCATTAGATGTTATGGGTATTTCAGTCAATGGATATTAAATAATGGTGCCCTACAAAAATTCTAGTTGCATAAAAAAATTAGCAATGTATTTGAATCAATCCATCAAATCTTTAGCAATAATGTTTTCATTCATGGTTCAATAAAAAAATATGTATTACCAAATTTTAACAGGACCTACACTTTTAGCATGGAAACCATTTTATACAACTAAACCAATGCTTTTTTTAGGTGATAGCACTATCACTAAGAAATGTCTATGGTGTTTGGTGATTCGTACTTTTGTTGTTCTGTTACATAATAATTTTCTCATAACATCCACATACATTCATGAAGGGGTAGATTTCATGAAAAAGAACAGATATGTTGGAGTGGACAGTGAGTTACAAGCAAGGAACACCATGATTTGAGGACTAAGTAGTCAAACAACAGTGAACTTCAAGATTAATGCAAAACAATGAAGAACATTTGATCAAAGCAAAAAAAAGCAATGACCTTATAGTATATAAAGATACATATGAGATAGATGTAGACACTAAAAATTAGTCTAGGCTTGCAACTTTAATTTCTTCATTATTCACCACTGTCATCATTATAATTAAATATTTTTAAATTATTTAATTATATTTCTAAAGTCCCTTTCCATCTATTACTTAAATAATTTTTAATTATTTAATTAAATTATTCTATCATTGTTTAATCTTGATTAATTAATTAAATATAATATATTTAATTGTGTTAGTAAATTAACTTTACCTCTTTCCTTAAATAAAATAAAATAATTATTTAATTTATCTTTATTACATTTCAAATATAATTAAATAATATTTTAAATTACTTAATTATTCACTAAACCTTTTCTTTAGTCAAATTAAATAAATTCTTATTTATTTAATCCCTTAATTTGAATGTTGAATTAAATTAATCATTTAATTCATAAAAGGAATTATTTATGGCATATTCCTCTGTAATTGGGTAATCATCAAGTTATCTGATTATTCATTATCACTTGAGTCGAGATCTAAATTTAATCATTTAGTTATCTTCTAAGTCAATATTGTTTCTAACGAACAAATCTTTCTTGATTTGATCATCCAGTTATCTACTTCCACCTTTTGCATGAACACATTTATTAATTAAATAATCTTAATGAATTAATTAATTTATGTGTGCGTTCGAATAAACTATTTTCCTCGTGAAAATCATCAACTTGACATGCAAATTCTATTCTTCTAATTTTCGAATAGTCATCATTGAAAGATTATATTATTATTTAATTTAATCTCTCAACATTCGTGTGTTTTAACTTTCACTCACTAAACCCTAATTCATATGCATGACCTAATTTTAATCTCGATCGTCCATTCAAATTTTAATCTCAGCCTTTCATTTAGACAATCATTTTTTTATAAATTGGCCAACCTTTGTCATTATTCTTGACTTTTGAGAGCAACTTGTTTTAATCTTTGACATTTCATTATTAATCACATATATTAAAAATATATTTGCACAAATACTAAAAATCTGAGGGAAAATATCATTCAAAGGTGAAATGGAGGACAACAAAGATGAATCATGGCATTTTATGGATATTTGGTAAGATTGTTTCATGTTTTAGTTTCCTTTGTGCTTTTTTGTTTGATGTAGGTTGATTTGCTTTAATCTATTCCTTGCTACTATTTTCTTGCATTACATTTTGGTGAACCCAACATGAAGACATGGTCTTCAAAAAAAATCATAGCTTTTTCATTGAGTTTTGTAGGTTTTGTATGGAATGACGCATTTGACAGACAAAACAACACAATTGACTCTGCGAGCCACATTTGACAAATAAAACACAATTGACTCTGTGGGCTACATTTCATGAGAAAAATGACACATTTGAGTATTCCCGACGCATCTATGGAAAACAATGATGCATTTGACTGGTAAAACAATGACGCAATTGACTAGTAAATGTTTCTAATTCTATTTTTCCAAATTATGAGATCTGAAATTTTCAATTGATTTATTTGTTACTAATTTTGGAATTTTTAGCATGTGTACCATTTTGGAGTTAACATAGTGTTTGTAGGATGTTTGTAGAAGACTAAAATTGGACTCTTTTTTTGCAGGTTAGACCTGTGAAGCCATCTCACATTTTACGGTCCTTAGTAGAGATGTAAAGTGTTCCATAAGGAGTTTTTATGGGTACTAAAGGTTGGTTTCCCTGTATAAGTGAGTGTCATGGATGGGAGCTAGTGGGGTCAAGCTTCTAAACATCCACTCTGGATAAGCATAGCTGGGGAAACCCAAGTGAGAACTCAGTAAATATAGTCCATGCCAGCCTAGAATGTGCTTGTCTATTACTGAATTAAACGTTCTTTGACTTGAAATGAAATTGAAATATCATGTTTTCTATGTTTTTTATTTGTCAAAATTTGGTCAAAACTATCAACTCTGTTAGAAAACCACAATTGATTATTAGAATGCAATTGAAAATAAGAGTCACATCTATCATAACATAGTGCAAACTGTCATTAACCAGTGAGTCGAGTCACATCTGTTAAATACTGAGTTGCAATTGTTATCCCGAGCCACATTTGTCTAGTAGAAAACCACATTTTTTAGAAATTGTGACATAGTTTACCAATTACACACAAGTCTTCCTAGCTCATTAGTCTAGTTTGAGAGCTTAACTTATTCTTGATCTTAGTCCCACACAGGTTCTTGACAAAATTACATTGTAGCCTTGGTTAGATTTTAGGTGGTTGGTAACCTCGTCTTAGGTTTATAAACTAATTCCCTTAGAATCTTCATTAGAATTTCTGCATATTTAGATACTACCATCCTAGTTTAGAGACATTCTAGATATTGTTTATTCTAAGAAAATACCAAAAATATAGTCGCATACATATTTTATTTGCATTCAAAAAATCCCAAAAAACATAGATTACACTCATACCAATTCATAGGCATAGTTTTGCATTGCATACACTTTGAGCTCATCTTACATGGTAGAGACTAGGTCCAAAAGAAAAAATAGAGAATTGATGTTAGACCCAAACGATTACATCAATCCGTTCGCAAGTTCCTCTCAAGGACCATCTTCAAGGCCTCATAGACCTTTGATGGAACAATTTGTCAATAGAGACTCACAAGGTTGCATAGTAGTGGAAGACCTAGATGTTGTAGTGCAAGACCCTGAGTTTGCTTCATTTGTAGATGATTACCTATCAAACGATCCTCAGTGATTCTTGGAAAAATTTCTAGCCGAGGGTGCTACGTTACCTGTAGGATTTGACATTCATACCATACAAGTTCAAACTACTCAAGGGACCAACACAGTGACCACTAGTGCTACTATATCACAAGTAACTGCAGATATATCTTCTAGTGTACCTACACAGAGCATGACAATCCATACTTCACCGTTTGGCACAACTACCATGACAATAGGTTTTAACTTCTCTGTAGGGCATATGTCATCTAATCCATTTGGCCCTACTGTTGAAGGTAAAAGAGCCAAAACAACAACTGCTATACCCACGATACCATAAACAACTACCATACCTACGACTAGAATTACTAGTACTATGCCACAAATAACTTCTATACCTACGACTAGCGTTACTAGTACCATTCCCTAGACAACAATTGTACCAAGTATGAACACTAGCAACACTATACCATAGACAAGGGTTACACAGACAGGGTACATACCTTCCTTTCAATATGGGAGTCGACCTATACCTTCACAAAACATCCCTTCACAAAACATACCTTTTCAAAACATACCTTCATAGAACATCCCTTCACAAAACATCCCTATTCTAGAACACAATCCCTTTACACAAATTATGGGACAAAATCCACTCACTAACATTCTAGGGTAGACCCTGTTCACACATATTCCAAGTCAAAATCCATTTGCAAACATTTTGAGTCGAAATCCATTCTCCAACATTCCAGGTCAAAATCCATTTTCCAACATTTTGAGTCAAAAAAAACCCTAAATACCTACATTGAATCAAAACCCATCACAAAACGTTGGATTTCAGAACACACACATGGACCCTAACAGTCAGGCTAACACATCACTCACACAAGTTGACATCCTATAGACATAGATACAGGCCCTCCAAACACAAATGGACAACATGGAGGTATCTAACAAGTGAACTATTTTAGCAGAGGATCTATATTCTTTTCCATTTGAAAAATTATTGTAGATGACACCATTCCCGCAAGGGTATATTGTACCTAATTTACCTAAGTACAATTGGAAGCACAATCTGCTCAAACACATAAGGGAATTCTCCATGGCATGCATATATGTGGCATATGATCCAACCTATCTCATGAGATTGTTTCCAAGGAGTCTTACTACAATTCCACTTGAATGTTTCTCTACACTTAGTGGCATAAAATCTTGGGGTGAACTAGCAGAGAAATTTATTCGACACTTCTCCTTTAACATTGATAATGAAACTACCATAGCAACCTTGTGTCACACTACACAAGAGGAAGGAGAAGATTTTATTACCTTTTTCTAGAGATGGAGAAGCATGGCCATTTGACGTCCTATCCAAATACCTGAAAAACAAAAGGTCACTATATTCCAAGAAAATATCAACTCTAAACAGAGAGCTGACTTATGTGTACATTGTTGCACTTTATTTATGAAATTAGTGGAAAAGGGTATTATCCTAGAAAAAATATTTAATTGACAAAGGAGAACTTAAGCCACCTAATAGAAACCCAAATGTGCAAAACACCTCCAACAATAGAAACAAATTTTGGTCTTGAAGAAAAAATGTTACCAGTGATGCAGTTATTGATGCCAACGCCTTGCAAGAAGGACCACTCATAACACTTAGAGGTCATAATCCCTCTCCCAACATATTGAACACTGTTAATCCAATGCCTAACACTCCCCAAAACAACCAACGACCACAATAGTTGAGGCAGTTTCCAAAACATGAGTTCACTCCCTTAGGGGAACCCATTGAGTCGTTCTTCAAATAGTTATTGCAACACAACCTTATACAACTTCAAGAGCCAAAACCATATGATCCTAGACAATTTAAACCTTTATGGTGGGATGAGAATGCTTTATGTGACTACCATCAGATTAAGTGACATAGTTTGCAAAATTGTTGACAATTAAAGAACATCATACATGACCTTGTCGAGAATAGAACCATTGAAGTTGGTGGGCAGAAACAGATAACCTGAAATATCGATCATAAGGTATTTTTGGATCTGTTGCATGACCATGGGAAGGGAAAACCCTCCAGTTTGGGGAGTAAGGTCAATGAAAAATTTGTTAAGTACACTAATGTCAAGTACAACTATAACCATGGCACGATCATAAATCATATTTGAGCTGTTGATGATCAAGTCAATACGATTACCATTAAGAAGACCCTTGAGTATGTTGTTAATAGTCACCATACAAAAATAACCATTCAAGGGCCTCCTCAATCGACACCACCACAGCCTCCCAAATTACAATATAACTTACTTGATTAGTTAGGAAATATCCCTACATGGATCTCTATTTTAGAGTTATTGCGAATTTTTCCTGAGCACTGAGCTATCCTAGACAAAGCCTTGTAAAGTACCACTGTACCCAATGATCTTGATGTCAATAGCTTCAAAAAAATGGTAGGATATCTAACCAATTCTCACCATGCTACTTTTTCTGAAAATGATAATTCAACTAAGAAGACAAACCATAATGATCCATTACATCTTGAAGTGCTTGTTCATAAAACCAAAGTCAGAAGAGTCTTAGTAGATGGTGGAGCAGGGTTGAAAATTTGTACCTTTCAATTGGTTAAGGCACTAGGTTTCTCATAAGCATGCATAGACATGACGAAGAGTATTGTGATTAAGGCCTATGACAATGAAGAACGCCCTCCTAAGGGGGTTGTTACACTTCCTATCAGGATTGGACCTATAGTTGTGGACACTAACTTCCAAGTCTTGGATCTCGACCTACCCTATAATATTCTTCTAGGCCAACCATGGATACATGCCATGAAATTCATCCCATTCACATATCATCAATGCCTTCAGTTTCCATATAATGGCACAAAAATTACAATAGATGGTGATCCCGATCCATTCCAATATTATACTAACTTAAAAGGGATCCCCCATCACTAAGTGCCTATTAACCAAGTGGCATCACCATCTACTTAATCCTTATATGTTGATCCATCCAAACTTTCTAAGACATCTATTTCCCAACTACCATCCCCCACTTCTAAGCTCAAGATTTAGGACAATGGTTGTGGAGAGTATCACATGAAGGCATCCTATTGTGTCAGTCAATTGGTTCCTCGTAAGGAATATGGTTTACCCACATTAGATAGGAGACAACCTAGAGTCACTATACATGTTCCTCCTACATTGACCTTCACAAGATGGGGAAAACTAAGTAAGGAATCCCTAAATGAAGAATATGTGACATCCTGGCTATATAGAGAAGATGAAGTACCTCGTCCATCCGTACATATAAAAACACATCAATATGGAAAAGGCTTTAAGATGTTGTGAGAAAAAGGCTATAATGGACGTAGTGGTTTAGGGATACATCAAAATGGAAGGATAGAACCTATTGTTGTTTCATAGCGGCCAAAAGACTTAGGGCTAGGGTATCAACCACTTCAGATTTGCGATTCTAGTATCCTATTTCCCCCACAAGAGAAAGTGAGTATTTTTTAAGTTATCAAGACATCTATTGAACCATCTAACCAATGTAAATTCCCATCTCCTTACTCTAATGAATACGAGTGGGATTCTCTTTCATCTACTACCTTTATGGACCTTGACAAACTGTATGGAGAACTTGATCAAATGTTTATCTCCTCACAGATTCCACTTGATACTCATGCACAAAGCTTGCAACAAAAGAAGAGTGGCTTAAGAACTACTTACTTTTGGGAATCCCTTGATCCTACTACTTGGGGACCTACCCAAACCACTCTTGATGACCAAACCCTAGCAATCTTTCCACCTCAGAAATTACCTAAGCCTAAGAAGAATAATAAAGAAGAGTTGGTATGAAACTTTTGTGAGCATGTCAATAATTCAATCTTTACTTTGACCCTAGTAGACTTTAACAACCCCGATGATGACATGCCTTTAGTGTATCCCCAACTTATTGATTGGGACTAGCAAAGCACACCCGTCTTAAACATCTTTGAGAATGACGAAGCGATAGCTAAGTTCCTTGTATTGCGAGAAGGGATACCTAGCAGGGATCACAAAGATGGCTTGACCATAGACTTAGACAACATGGCATATTTTTGGGAGTCTGTTCACCCTTTCAATTGCAAAAATAAGAAAAACAATGATAAAAATAAAAATGATGATTGTCTAGGTGAAAACCGAAAGGCACCTTTAGATGATGAAAAAGAAAAAATAAAAGACACATCTAAGGGTGAAAACCTCTCTGAGGCACCCAAGGATGGAGGGTTGAACAATCTCCCTTTTGAATAGGAAAATTCACCACTTTTGATAGAGGAAACCATTGAAGTCAACATAGGCACAAAAGGGATTCCATGGCTGATCTATTTTGCAGAGTCATTGATAGAAAAGGAAAAACCTAAGTTTCAAGACTTCTTTACAAAAAGGAAGATAAAATTCACATGGTCATATGCTAATATGCCTGGGTTGGATCCTGAGTTAGTCCTACATCATTTTCCACTACACCTAGGTGGCAAACCATTTAAATAGAAGCTAAGAAAAATGTATCCACAGATTGCCTTGTTAGTCAAAGTTGAGTTGAAGAAATTGTTGGATGTCGGTTTTGTTAGATCTATTGACTATGCAGATTCGATATCCAATCTTGTTCCAGTAACGAAGCCAACTGGGGGCATCTGCATTTGGACTAATTTTTGAGACATAAATAAAGCATGTCCTAAGGATGACTTTCCACTACCAAACATTGATATAATAGTGGAATTGACAGCTAGCTATGAAATGTTATACCTTATGGATGGGTTCTTAGGATATAACCAGATTAAGATTGCAACTGAAGATCAACCGAAGAATGCTTTTACTTGCCCATGGGGAACCTATTGCTGGAATGTAATTTCCTTTGGACTAAAAAATGCAGGAGCCACATACCAACACGCTATGACAACTATATTCCATGACCTCATCCATGATATCATGGAAGATTATGTGGATGATATAATAGTTAAATATTTGACAAGGGTAGACCATTTACAAGTTCTAGATAAGGTTTTCAAAAGACTAGAAGAATACAAGGTCATACTTAATCCTAAAAAGTGTGTGTTTGGCATACAATTAGGGAAACTTCAAGGCTATATAATATCCAGACGAGGCATTGAGGTAGATCCAGAAAAAGTGAAAGTAATTAGAGACATGCCTCCACCAGCTAATTTAAGTCAACTAAGGACACTCCAAGGAAGACTACAGTCAATCTGACAATTTATAGTGCAACTAGTAGACAAGATTCACCCATTTCCACATCTACTCAAGAAAGGAGTACCTTTTGTATGGACCCCTAAGTGTCAAAAGGCTTTTCAATAGATTAAGGAATATCTATTTACACCACAAGTATTAATCCCACCAATTTAGGGAAAGCCTTTAATATTATACATCACAACAACCACATCAACATTAGGAGCTTTACTTGCACAAAATGACATAGAGGGCCAAGAAAGAGAAATATACTATATCGGCCTCACTTTGGCAGGTTATGAATTAAAATATAGTCCTATAGAGCACGCTTGGCTTGTAGTTGTTTTTTATGCTAAAAAATTAAGGCACTACATGTTGAACCACCAAATGATGCTAGTAGCAAAGATTGATCCTCTGAAATATATTCTTGAAGTAAGGCAGCATTAACATGACATCTCGCTAAGTGGGTAATGATACTAAGTGAATATGACATCTAATATGTGGAAAGAAAATCCATAAAAGGACAAGTCATTGTTGATCAGTTAGTGGATGCACCAGCCTAGGTAGATCACCCTTTAGTCTCAGACTTTCCTGATGAGTTCATCTTTACACTTGACATTGATACAACATGGAAGCTATACTTTGATGGGTCCCATACAAACTGTGGTTCAGGGGCTGGTATATTATTCATTACACCACAAGGTGACCATTCCTAAGTCTTTTAAGATCTCCTTTCCATGCACTAAAAATGTAGCAAAATATGAGGCTCTTTTGATAGGGTTAAGAATGGTTATTCAATGGAAAATCAAGCAATTACATGTCTATCACGATTCTTAGTTAGTAATCAGATAGGTAAATGATGACTATGACACAAAGGATGAGAAGCTTGCACCCTACAAACGGATGCTGGATAGCTTTAAGCAATATTTTGATAGAATCATATTTCATCAGGTTCCTCATATTTGGAACAAGGCAGCAGATGCCATGGCAACTATTGGATCCTTATTAGCCATACCTACCAATTTTCCTAAGTTTGAGTTCTTGGCAGAACAAATTTTTGTGCCAACTTTGATATTCTAGACTCGGAGATGGTATGCATACTTGTTGGTCCTGATTCCCTTTGGTACAAGGACATATTTGACTATCTTAATGCCCAAATCATGCCTCCTAACTTGTGAAACAACCAGCGTAAAACCTTTATCCGTAAGTCAGCTAAATACACCATCATCAGGGATACCTTGTATAGATGTGCCTTAGATAACACCCTTTTAAGATGTCGTGATACTAAGCAAGCACAAGCAACCTTACACAAGGTACATGAGGGTATATGTGGATACCATTCTAGTGGTCCTACCTGAGCTAAAAAGATCATGAGACTAGGCTACTATTGGCCTACAATGGAGACAAATGCCTATTTCTTTGTCAAGAAATGCTAGTTGTGCTAAATTCATGGAAACCTTATACATGCACCAGCACAGGAGCTAAGACCAATCACATCACCATGGACTTTTTCCCAATGGAGACTCGAGCTCATAGGAAAGATACATCCCACATCCTCTAACGAACACAAGTTTATTATTATAGCAACATAATACTTTACTAAATGGATTGAAGCCATTCCCATGACTTACATTATAGGAACAAAAATTTATAAGTTCATTTTGAACTATATCATTTTCCGATATGGTGTTCCTCAATCCATCATCACAGATAATGGTCACCCATTCAAGAATCAAGAGGTCCGTCAACTATGCCAATAATTCCATATCCAACATAATTTCTCTACTCCATATTACCCACAAGGTAACGGCCAAGCTAAGGCATCTAACAAGACTATTATTAGAATCTTCAAAAAGACTATCAATGACATTGGTCGTGACTGACATTTAATGGTTAATCCTGCCTTATGGGATTTTTGTACAAGCATTCATACTCCCACTGGTACCACTCTGTATTCCTTAGTCTTTGGTTCTGAGGCCATCTTACCTATTAAGGTCAAGAATCCATCCCTAAGGGTATCTTTGAAAGGGCACATTGATGACAAAGAATATCATGTATCAAGATTGCATGAACTTGAATTCCTAGACAAGAGAAGACAAAAGGAATTAGACCATCTACAAGAATATAAAAACCGTCTTCTCTATAGCTATACCAGGAAAGTCTTGAATAAGAATTTTGACATTGGTGACCTGGTTTTAATGGAGAATACTAAAAATCAAGCTGAAAGAGAAAAATCAGGCAAGTTTGAGCCGAATTGGCTAGTGCCTTACATTGTCATGGAAGCCATTGGATCAAGAGCATATCAAATCTCTAATCCTAAAGGGGAACCATTGTTAGCACCTATATATAGACTTCATTTGAATAATTTCTATACATAGCTTCTGAGAGTCGTGTCTTAACCATCAAAAATACAAAAAAATATCACAAAATAAAAAAAAATTGTTACCCAGGTGAAAACCTGGCAAATAGGAATCTTGGTAACACCAAAAAAAAAGAAAAATCCAAAAAATAGTAAAAATAAATAAGTCATCCAATAGTGACAATCACTTAGGTGGCACTTTGGATAAGTACCATGGTTAAAACCTAGAAAACAAGAGCCATGTGTAGTTGAATTTTCTCCTTTGTCTACCATCATTCTAATCTGACTTCCTTGTACATATTATTTATTTCTTCTATCCATATCTTTGTATATATCATCCATAATAAATGCTTGTCATTTCCATAGCTTGGAACGATTGACATCAAGTACACGTCATTTCCCCATTCCATCCTACTTATTGGTCTTATACTGTCCAACTAGGGGCAGACAATTAACCTATGTCATTGGCTTCTTATAATGATTGTCCTGAAGATGCAAGATCATCAAAAAATCCAAAAACATCACAAAATGTCTTGAATAAATCCAAAAACAATAAAAAACTTCAAAAAGACAAAAAAATTAAAACATGTAAAAAATCCAAAAACAGAGTCATAATCAGTCACACTTGTTAGTTTTTGTCATGTCGAACTATGTTGCCTCTGTGATTGGATGTACGCAAGGCCATCTACTGATGTTCCCCTGAGGTATTAGGTATTTCCTTTTAGGTTTGTATAAAATCATGATTCAATTCATTGTCTATATGATAAGGTCATTGGTTGTGTCGAACTAGGAGGTCTCTATGTGTATAACATAGGCAAGGCCATAAATCGATGAGCCCTCGAGGCTGCACTAGGTTAGTCCATTAGGGTTCATCACACTCACAATCACTCATGTCAAATGTTTTCAATTAAAGCACCCTTGTTCAGTCAATCTTGTTTTGTCAAAGTTTGGTCGAACTACGAAGTCTTTGTGTGTATAGCGTAGGTAAAGACATCAATCGATGAGCCCCAAAGGCTGCACTAGATCAGTCCTTTAGGGTTCACAAACACAGTCAATTGTTAGTACATCATATCAATTCACGTATCAATAAGACAAACAAGTCAATAATGGCATCAAGTCAAATCAACCAAATTTCCAAAGTAAGAATCAAAAAAATCAACTTGTGTCTGCTACAAGATGTGTCCTTCTTGGAAACAGACATTGTCAAAACAATCAACATATCTCTTCTATAGGATGTGTCCTTCCTTGAAACAAACATTAGGAAAAAAATCATCATAGCCTTACAATAGGTTGTCACATCAATGACATCAGACTTCAACATCTTATATGAAATGTGTCTTTCTGAAACCAAGATTTTGTCATGCCTTATATAGATAGTCACAAAATTGAAATCAGACTCAACATCTTCTATGGTATGTGTCCTCCTAAAATTAGGCTCTATCAATCAATCAATCAAACAAATGGATCAAATTTTGGCAAATAATTTTACTGGCTTTTGACATTGTCATTTGTTTATCTTATCTTTTCATATCATGGCTTTATGTTTGGGTCCTATTACTAGCTTTCTCGAGGATGTCCCATGAAAGATTTAGAGAAGCAATGATGTATCAGGGCTCATTTTCTTTGACTGTTGTTTTCCAACTATCTTTTAAATTAGTTTTTGAGTCATGTTACTAGTTTCCTTGAGGATGTCCCATGAAGGATTTAGAGGAGTGATGACATCTCATGACCCGTCTTTTATTTGTTTGTTGTTTTTGGTTTGCCTTGACGAAAAGACTGGGGCAACCTTTCCCTTAGTATGAGTTATGACACTCCTTGTCTACGATTGTTTGTTCTTAGCAGGTGGATGACCTTGCACATCATGATATATCTCATATCATGGTGTTTATTGTTCGTCTGTGTTATTTAACGCCCAATCATGATTAAGTGCAAAGCCTTTTATGTGTTGATAAAATATTTAAGATTTTGATATCAAAGATTTCTGAACTAACATCCATATCTTCTATTTTAATTTTCATCTCTTTTTTGTATTAACATTTATTCTTTCTTGCATCATGACAGAGTCATGTGATACACAAAAAATATAAATCATCCTACATATACATTCATGTTAGAAACATCATATACATATCATACATATAAGCTACATTACAAAATACACAAAAATATAGGCATCCATAGCATTTAGGAATCCATGACATGTTATCCATTTATCATCATAATATGTACATACTATGAGTGACCATTTCTACATTGAACAAAGATTGACAGATACGATGCTAAATCAGTCAATATTGAACAAATGAGACAATAGCCTTCCCTATGAAATTGTTGAGTTAATGGAAAGGAAACAATAACATCATCAAACTAACATGAAATTACAAGCAAGATAAGCATGAAATCTATTACTAAACTACTCAAACATCATCTTATAGGGGGATTAGTGCTACTTTGATGTGGAAAGTAGCCCTTTCCCAACCCCTTTCGATAATCTAAATGATGAAATTTCTTTGAAGATGATATGGATTCAAATGAAAATGATGCATTTCTGCATGAGATTGTGTAGTCAAGATGAGAAACTTGTGGAGAAAGATACAAAGATTGTGGAGGATTAATACAATAGAGGAGGCCTCTATTTATAACCAAGAAGGATGGAAGAATGCCAAACATGGAGGATGTGGGACTAAAGATCCACCAATTAAAATATGCTACTTGTCATCATGTGAGAGGTTGAGGAACATGAGCACATTTTGGTCAATGTGCTAAAGAGGGGGGGATTTGAAATTTGAATTTGAGAGTTAAATGCTAAGTTTTACCTTTCCAAAGAGACATGTAAGAGACATATAAGACCTCTTAAATGCTTTGTTGGATGTACATGTCAACTTGTTTTCAAATTCAAACTTGAGGAATATTCTCCACAGATGCCTTGTTGAGGGAAAATGAGGATTTTATAAATAAATTAAAATTCCTTATTTGTGCAAGTGGGAAAAGCTAGAGGATGTGATGGGTGATTAGATTAGATTAATCATGGCTTGATTAATTTAAGATGATGATTAGGTGTTTTGACCAATTTGAACTAGATACTTGGATTTATTTAAATAAAAAAGGAGATAAATATGAATTTGAGATCTAATTAAATAAAGTTTGGTTTATTTAATTAGAAGGATGATGTAAGATAAAGGTTAATTTATTTAAAGGAGATGAACTTAGGAGATGATTTATAAAAGATGGAATGTGAAGATTTGATTAAAAAATTATTTATTTAATCAAATGAGGCAATGAGTGAATTTATTTAATTAGAGGATGAAATGTTTTTTTTTTTTAATTGAATAAAGGTTATTCAATTAAAATGGTGAATTGAAATGCATGCATATTTTGCATGTCTACATTTTTCCCCTCTTTGAAGAAATGAATTTGTTGTGTTGGTTCAAAGAATAAACTTGCTGCGATAAAAAATTCAAAAAAAAATCTTATCTTTTCGGATGCCCTAGCGGAAAGAAGTACACTGGTACATTTCCCCCTCAAGAGATCAAGTGAAAAGATTTGATTTGAGGGTCGATCTCATGATAAAGAGGTTCAAAATGGATGGTTATGATGATGATGCAAATTTGATGGTTTTAAGATGCTTAGAATAACCAATCTATATTATCCTAAACAACTTAAAATGATGATGTAATGCATGTGAGATGGATGAGATGGATGATGTGATATGTTATGATTATGAGATGCTTAGACTAACAGATCTATATTATGATGATGAACATGCATGTGAGATGATGTTTTTAAGATGCTTAGAATAATAAATATATATTATCCTAAATAACTTAGATGATTATGCAATGTATGTGAGATGGATGATGTGATGATATGTATGTGCATGCAGGATGAGTATGCTGATGGTTTGTGGATGCAAGATGGATGCACTGGTGACAATGATTAACTGATCATGATGTGATGTTAGTGCGGAAAAGAAGAAAGAAGAAATGAGATTATAATAGGAGGATCCAACAAGTCCATGATCTAACGAGACTTTATTAGAGATGATGATGATTTTCTTATCAATGATTGGGACTTTAAAAGGGCTACTTAACTTTTGTTTGATAACACACATAGGAACAATGCATCAAGGTATAAAGAACCATGATGGCATTGTACCTAGTGCGATGGAATTGGACTCAACAAACAGATAGGAGTATTATTTTTCACACTTGACATATGGAAACCATGCTAGGATGTACCTAACAAAGAAAGTATTCACCAAGTTATATTACAAGAACATCCAACAAGAACAACAGACAAAAGGATAATGATCATTGCCCCATTCCTTTCTCTCTAAATCGTTTTGAGTAGACATCATTGAAAGGTCATTGGAATGAGCACAATACTTGATAAATCAAAAGAAAAGATCAAGTATACAAACAAGCCAATGTTCTTCATACCTTCAGCCAAAGGGATGTGTTTTGATAGGATAAGAATCCAAAGTGATATCCAAAATGATGCCCATTGTCAAAATGATATATCCTAGGACATGCATTGTATAATATGATGATGGGTTGATAAGTTGATAGATAGGTTGTTGATATAAGGTTGAATGACATGTTTTCGAAGGATCAAGAGTTTGATTTTGTGTTTAATGGTTTGTTGGTTTGATTTTGATTTTGTGTTTGAAGTTTTCTTTTGTTGATTGCTGTGATTGTTTCTGCTTGTGTTGCCAAAGGATGAAGGTGATGATCAATTTATTATGGATGATTGATTATTGCAGGTGAAAGCAAAATGAGATGGATGGATTTTTTCAAATATTTGGATGTTTTTGGAATGTTTTGAGGTTTTTTTTGGTATTTTCAAGATGTATTACAAATGTTTTGATTTTTGATTTTTCAAATGTTTTTGGGTTTTCTAAGATTTTATGAATGTTTTTGGATTTTGTGTATTTTTTTAATGTTTTTGGATTTTGATGTCTCGGGGGCTGATTAAAGATTAGCCTTGGCTATGTTTAAGCTCAGAGATGACACAGTTCAGATTCCATGCTTTTGATGTTTTCCTGACTTTTTGAGTGTTTTTGGATTTTGATATGTTTTGGATGTTTTTGGGTTTTCACATGATTTTTAAATTTGGATATGGATATGTGTGATGATATTAGTTCTTTGTTTAAGATTTTGTTGAAAAATGAAGCTAGGGTTGATTGATCTTATTGATGAATTGATTATGATAACATTGTTGAGGATACACAACAACGAAGGATAGTGTTAAGAAACACAAGGATTGGGATGGATATCCCAAGATGATGACAGACAATTGATGATAACATTGTTGAGGATACACAACAATGCAAGGATTTTATTGATCAGGATTTTGAAGCTTGGTTTCAGAATAAACTCATTTTGAATGGTTTGATGTGATGTTGAAGCACACATTAGATGTGACTGATAGTGATTGTTTGGATTGATGTTTGATGAAAGATGAAGATTGATAAGGAATGTCTTCTTGTCAAAATATGCCATGGGATAGTGATTTGGAACTTTTCTCACAAATGCTTGACCAATTTGACTTCACGCTTGCCAATGTTTAGATCACCACATAAGTTGGAGGATATAGATCAAGATTTATTCCTGAAGCAAGATCTAAATATCTACCCTCAGTGTCTAGCAATGTATGGAATGCAATGGATGGATGCTTGGATTGGTGTATGGATGGATGGGTATGGTAAGCATGCAAAGGATGCCAAGGATTATCTTAAGATAAGATAAGGTGTTTGAATGGAGGAATGATTTATTGGATAATACTTCATGGCTCAGATAATGTTGGGATAGGATAGGATCAATGAAAACGGCCCATGTCAAGATGTTTACCATAAGCAAGCATAAAGTGTGCACCAAACTTTGTCAAGATCAAGATAACTTGGACTATGGATGTAGATGGATAAAGATCGATTGGATAAATGGTTCATGGATGAATGGATTTTTTATGGCTGAGATGGATGGAATGACGACTTTATTATGGATGGGATAAGATACTTTCACCTGAAGTGGTGCACGTAGATGCTCAATTCTACACATGACACCTACTTTCCAGGTTTTCATCATGGTACTTGTCCAAAGCACCGCCCGTGCGGTATTCACTAGAGGAGGATTTTTTTCTTTACTGTTTTCAATCCTTTTTCTTATTTTTTTGGATTTTATAATTTTTAGATTTTTTTGGATTTTTTTGCGAGATTTTAAGCTCATGTCAAACCACCTTGTGGTGTTGATGTAGATGCTTCTATCATAATTTGCCATTGATATCCTGCCTGAAGAAGTTGTTTTGCAAAGATATATGCACTTGAATACAACTTTTGAGATTCCTGATCTACTTCGTTGATACCGGAGTTGACTTTGTCTTTGTGCACACATCGTGATAGAGTGCCATCTAAATCCTTATGATGAAGGGTCATTTCCAATGAATGGTCAATCTAAGAATTGGATATCATGCATGGAGGTGTGGATGGAGTGTGTTTAGGAATAAAATATGGATTGGTTGATAGATTGGAATCTTTGACTCTCCAAACTTGGGAAGATGAGCAATGATGGGTGGATACGAAAGTGTACATGGAATTAGGACCAACTGTTTGATACACTTTGTACGTTGCTTGAAAAGCTTGATTTTTCTTGTACGAAAATCTTTGATGGATCTTTCCTTCTTTATTTTTCCCCATAGTTTCTTTGAATGATGGAGTTTGATAGGGATAATATTTCTTTGTATTCTTTGGTATCCATTTGTATTTGATTTGTCTGATATGTTTCTTAGCTTCTTTTATTTTGATGATGTTCTTCCTGTTTTGATTCAAATATTTCTTTTGAAGTTGGTCCCAATTCGTGGATGGGGTGATGGGTGGATGAAGATTCATGACATGGCTGGTTGTAGTATTGGCATTGGTTTCACCATAAGGACTCTTCATGCTACCTATGTTGACGTTTTCTTGAGACGAAGTTTCCCCCAGTATGGTAGTAGTGGCACCTTTGTTCCTTGATTTTTCCTATTTTGAGATGTCTTGTTTAGTAAGCCTTCTCTGATAAATGACCACTGTAGATGATGTTGTTTCCATTTGTTGCTCTGCTGACTTCGAAATATCTTGTTCTATCTTATCTGCTTCCTTGAGTGGATAATGTTGGATATCTTTATTCATGATGTCCTCAGTTTGAGTTTGGGATATATTTGATCCTGATGTTGACAACTCAGTTTGACTGTAGGAATCAATAACCTACTCTTTTTGTGTAATAATATTAGGAGTAAAGGAATCATATTCTAAATGAAGATCATCTACGTGTCTATCCATAGAAAGCATCTCATAGGTAGATGGAGGAGTAAGTGCTATGTGGATATGATCATCTTGTATGGATAGGAGAGTATCCATTAGATCATTGTAGTATCTTGGAGATATCAATCCTTGATCTTGATTAATTTTGGGATTTCTTTTGACATGCTTTGGATCAAGTTCCTGACATGGGTCAGTTTTAAAGGATGAATTGTTGGCAAAGGGTTCTTGGATATTTTCTTTAGGCATAGGAAGTGGATCAATATCCTTTTGATCTTTGAGTGGACTTGGATCAAGTGTTGAGTTGAGGATTCCTTTAGTATCTATAACCATGAGGTCAAAGGGGTTCAACATGTCTTGGAAAGGACCATTGCTAGACCTTGGTGAAAGATTTTGATCATGCTTTGGAATAATTTTTTGAGATATGTCCTCTAATTCATAAGGTGATGTAGAGACATTTTCAATATGATCATTGGTTGATGGATCGTGCATTATGTCAATAGAATCAAATAATTCTAACACTCCTTGAAATAGATCAATAAAAAGTGGCCCTTGATGTATGGTGAGTTGATCATCGAATGGGGTAGAAATATCTTCAATGTGCTCCTTAATGGAGAGATATTGAACATTGTTTTCAACAATTGTGGTAGAGAGATTATCAATTTCTTCAACCATAGGGTCAAGTGATGTTGACATTTCTTGGATCGGGTCATTGTTGGGTATTGTTGGTGGATTTTGATCATAATTGAAAAGTGACCGTTGATGTATGTTGTTTTGATCGTTGGATAAGGTAGAAACATCTTCATTGATGGATAGATCATGATCATTTTTTTCAAAAATTGTGGTGGGGAGATTGTCAATGCTATCATCAGTGGTTGAATCTTCATTGTTATTCCTAATAGTGATTATCTTTTGATCAATGAGGTCTTGGATGAGATTTTTGAGTCAAATACAACTTGATGTTGCATGTCCCTTTGTTTTGTGAAAATCGCAATGGTGCTCCTTGTTATACCGTGGTGGTTTAACTAGGGGTTCTTAATAGTTACCATAGATGGGGATCTTGATGAGATTTTCTTGAACCAATTTTTTCCAGACTAATTCGATTGGTCTTCCAAGTGGTATGTATTTCTGTTTGTTCCCTTGTGAGATTTTCACTTTTAATTGACCTTGTGGTGATTGTTTTTGGAGACGTGGTGATTAATCTTCAAGATGTGGTGATTGATCCTCGAGACATGGTGATTGGGTTTGTTTTTGATGTTGTTGATCTTGATATCTGAATTATTGACATTGGAGATATTGTTCTTAATGTGGTTGTGGACACAACTCAATGCTTTGATGACATGGATTAACCAATGGACGAGTGTATCGATTTTGGAGTTAAGATATCTCTTGGCTCAATAATTCAATTAGTTTGGCATGTGAAGCAAGTTGCTCTAGCGAAATTTGATCTTGATTTTGAATTTGACTCCCTTGATTTGGCTTTTGTTTAAGCAGATTTGGAGTGTGTACTTGTGGTGTTTGATTTTGGACAATATTTTGATTTGGAATGATGCTCAAATTTGGCATGATAAGTTGAAATTGAACATTGTTGTAGTTGGGAATCAAATTGCCTTGATTTAGGTAACTTTGATTTTGCATGGTGTTACTTTGACTTGGATCAATACATGGAGTTGTTATCATCGTGTTTGGATTTGAACAAAATTTGTGTGATTCACAAGCATATCTATCCCAAAGTTTGCCAAGTTTTGATTCAAAATGTTCGTACTTGGTACATTCACAATTGGCATGTAGGGATTTGATGGGATGATGTTGTTTGTTTGAAGGATCATGCATTGGGTGTTTGGTTGATAGATTTGTAGTTTTGGACTTGGATTTAAATCTACCATCGAGAAAGGTGTTCCAATATTTTGACTAGGCATGCTCACATTTGTTGTACCATTGAGGTTTGCGGGAGATAACGATCCCATGTATGGATTGTATAAATGTAAGTTTTGATAATCAATTGACATTGTGAGGCTTTGAGAGTTTGGTTGGTTTAGACCATTCATGATGTATGGATCAAGTTTATATTCCATGTTCTCCTTGTGTTGAGGTTTAGTTTGGAACGTAAAGTAAAGATCAATTTTCAAGAATGTGGGAGGTGAACCTCTAATTCTTTGGATTGATATAAACTCTAGGTACAAAAAATAAAGTCTAAGATTTTAAGGATCAAAATGATGGTGATGAGATATGAAATATGTATGATTGGCGAATGATTGGAACTCTTAGGAAACCTTGAAGAGGATACTAAACTTTAGGACTTGGATTGATGTTTGATTTGCTTTGGTATTGGTTTGATTTGATTTGGATAGTGAACTCATAAATTCTAAGAGGTTGGATGTTTTCCTAGAGGAAATTTATCCACAAGATGCTAATTTGACTAAATGTGTAAAGAAGAATTCATCTAGACACACCTAACCAAACAAGACGATTTTGATTTGATTTTGGATTTTGGATAGTGAACTCATAAACCACAAGATGTCGAATGTTATCAAGGGATAGACTTGTTCACAAGGATCAATAATTTGACTAAATATGTGAAGGATTCATCTACACACATCTAATCAAACAAAATGATTTTTATTTGGTTTAAATGATTTGTCCGAAGTTTAGCATGAGGGATTTTTTCAAGATTTCCAAGAATTGTTTATGAGGTGATTTTGATTTGATGTTTGGGAGATGGATGAAAGTTTAATTTTGATCCTAAGTGACTTAGAGAGACTTTGTTTACTAGACCAAGATATTGAAGAATGTGCTTTTCTCTAAGAATAGTTCAAACCGAAAGACCAATGTTTGCTCGAAAGATGATAAAAAGATAAACAAGCACATGTGTGGGGTTCAATTTGAGTTAATCTTGGTTAATGACTTATTTTTACCACAAACACACTTCTTGCTTAGTTTTCAAACTGAATTTCTATGTCTCAATTCCCTTTCGTTCCACAAGGTCCATTATGTGAAAATCAAGGTTTCAAGAGCATAGTTTCCTATTGTTGACTTTGGAATGAAAAAATCAAGATGTAGGTGTCAGTGTTTAGAAGCCTTCTAGGGATAAGAACCCCTAGGGACAAGCAGTAACACAAGGAATTTTCAAAGGTATTTGTGCCTCTCAAAGAGTTTGAAATTCTAATGATTTGTTGAATGTTGGTTTCGATGTTTTGGATCCAAGCATTATGTTTTCAAACTGCCTCACAAGCAATATAACATCCTAGCTCAATTGGTACATTTTTTTCGGTGGGCTTGCCTCATGCCCCTCACAAGCAATATAACATCCTAGCTCAATTGGTACATTTTTTTCGATGGGCTTGCCTCATGCCCTTCATAGTAGAAGAGATTATTTTACATACAACCAAGGAAAAAAATATAAAGGTATGTTAAGAATGAAGTCTTAACCTCTATATTTTAACCAAGATCGGACATGGTACAAGTAACTTATTGGAATCTAAGTTTCAATGCACCACTTTGATAAAATCATTAGATGGACTAGTTGGCTACTACAAACAAGGTTCTTAATGATGGGACATCAGGGACATGATACCTTGTGAGCATCCAGCAAGCCACTAAAGGCTTTAATCAATCCTACTAGGGGAACTTATACTTTTTACGGTAGTAGCCCGTTCTGAAAGACACTGTTCAGCTAAGGCCTACATACCATGAGGATATGAAAGTTTAGTCTTATCCATTTATATACCGGCCCAAAAGAAAAATCAGTTGGAGTGGCCTTCGAGTTCTCCTTTCGAATGTGTCTCTTAGGTAGGCCCCTCTAAAGGTAAACAACAGTGAGCAAGCACATCTGTAGTTCGATTGACCTTCGTTTAGAAACAAAGGGAGAACACACATGATATACCTAACTCACACTCGCAAGCTTTGTTCAATTTTATTTCTCAAAATGAAGTGTGGAGGCAATCTTTTATGCAACTTAATGTCATCAAAAAGACTTTTGATTCTCAAGACCGCAGTGAAGTGCGAGAGAAGTACATAAGCCTTTTTAGATGAGATTATTTTGCAAAAAATATTTAAAAGCATAAAATTCATATGTTTGTTTTAAGTCCACAAAGCAATGATTTTGATTCGTTTTAAAGCACCAAAATGAGATTTGAAAGTTATCTTGTTCAATTGTTAACCTCAAACAAAATTTAGTCAATTTTCCTAAAGTTCATTTTAACCCTTTTGCAATGAAAATTGAAAGCTTTTGTAATGTTTGTTTTAGAGCCCAATAAATAAATGAGTTAGTCTAAAACAAAAAATTAAATCATGCGACAGAAGCTCAAAGCATTTAAAAATGCTTTATGGATTTTAAGTTTCAATGCCCAAATCCTTAACTCTGATCTTGCTTTTGTTTTTGTTCAACTCTAATGCTCGATTCCAATGTCAACCTTTACCTATAGAAGATTTAAAAACAAGAGTTAGGAATTCATGGTAAATGATAAAAGTATACACAAGAAATTTCAATCATTTGAGGAAACCCTTTTAACAAAATTGACAAGGCATATGAGTTCTTTATGATTAAATTAACTCAATAACAAATGTCAATCTACACCCACTTCTATAAAGGATATTTGTTTTAAAAATTTTAAAACCTCCCTTCAACGAGCTTTTAAATCAAAGTGACACATGATATTGACATCATATTTTACAATATTTTAAATTTATAGAATTCAAACAACTTTGATCATTCACTTCAACCTGCAGAGTCAATAAAATTTCAGCAATGATAAATTTTATTGAAAAGAACTCCCATTCTTTCAAAAGGTACACATTTGGTCATACACGTAATGTTTCTAACTGTAAATAAATGCTTCCTGGTGGGTGATCAACATAAGGATTTTAAAGTTGCTCAGGTTATATGAAAGTCTTTGACCAATCTCAATAGAAAATAATATTACCTTGCTTCGTACTTACCTCATGCTAGGTAATCTTTACCTAATGCTTAGCTGTAAATCTCGTTCTGCCATTACTATGTTGGTGTGAAGGATTTCTATTATCATAATCTAAACTCAAGGATTGTACAACTTATGATCAAGCTCGATGTCGATGTGAAACTTACTTCATCCCGAGTCTAATTTTAATTCTAAATCTAACAGGGAGTCTAACCTTATACGCCAACGTATAAATGCTTCTTTAAGAGCTTTTTAAGCACACACATCTACCAAGTGTAAAGTCGATTTCCACAGTTTTCTTTGCCAGCAGTCTCTGCATTGATGAAGAATTAGTCTAAAACAATTATTTGTAGTAGTGCCAATTTCTCCTTTTAATGCTAGCAGCAAACAAAACAGGTTTCATGATGGCACAATTTGTATATAATTTGGAAAGTAATTCAAATTCTGACAGTGCAGTTCACAAGGCATAAAGATATAAAATAGAGCACTAACACCAATCAATGCAAAAAGTAGTACTATTTAAACGCGTATGAAATGTGTAGCAGTGCTTGCTTTAATGTATAATAGCGAATTCAAAATGTTGAGCGGGCTAATGATAACTTTTAAGTGCCTGACAAGCTAGGACTAAAGATCTGAAAACATAATCTTCCTAGCTAGGACACAAGATCTATGGTACTTACCCATTATAGAATTGGCCTTCGCAAGCACACACATAATCTACTACTGCTATTTTGTGAAAGGGGGATATAGACTCTATTTAATCAAAATGATCAAGTCCATTTTGAATTCTATTTATATACGCGTAAGGTCTTCCTCTTATTTTGATGCAACCATATTCTCCTTAAGACACAATGGTAAATGCCATAGACGTGCATACAAAAGAAGTGGAAGCATAAACAAGGGACACGAGTTGTTTTGACAGATTGCCTCAAAGGCGTGGTCTCATGGGCAGCAAATGTGATTGGCAAGGCGTAGGCGTAAGGGATAAAAGAAAAATAATTTGATTCGTACTCCAGCAGTCAAGTGAGGCTTTCAAGTTGACAAGTAATAGATGCATTTGGATATTTCTAAGCTAATGCAATTGGCTGGTGTAAAACCAGATAACACGCCCTTTGACCGGCATTCTCTCATCCTACATATGATGGCTTAAAAAAAAAAGCGTATCCAAAATTTGCAAATGCCTAGATATAAAACAGTGATTTAATGCAGCAATTTAATATAGGGATATATAAATTATTGTCAGTATGCAGACAAAAAAAAGCACCCAGATTTTTCCTTTCAAGGAAGTGCGAGCCCCAAAAAAGCCTTCATTAAAGATGACGCCTCAACCACTGGGGATATCTGCAAGGATAAGCTGCTTGAGATGAAGATTTGCTGCACTCAAAATTTTCCTGTGAATCATACATAGAGGGGTCATGCGTGCTGGAAAGGACCATTGATAGACCTATCGATGAAAATATGCATGACTGAGGTTTTCCTTTTGGTTTTCCTTTATTAGATTCCAGAATCCACAGCATAATATTAAGAAGTTACTAGCGTCAAGCTACTTTAAAGTTGTGAGCAGACTATCATTACTGTAACTACTATTGTAAATATCTATGCGCTAGTCTTGTTGTGGCCAAATATTTATCTAAAAAATACATGGGTGTTACAAAAGCTAGAAATTCTTGGGTCAATACTTCGCTACCCAACTTGTTTACCCAATGCCTTGTTGACTGAATAGCGCCCTTCTTTAAGCAATGCAAATGTTCATGTAAAATGAAGGCTAAACAAAAAGGACAAGGGCACGACTATGAGTCTGAATGATGGAATTAGCCTGGCTGCATGATAACTTCAAGAGCTTCTTGAGTGGTATTAGTAGTATGAAAAAATGCAATCAAAGAAAAAAGGCACAAGAAATCGATTCCATCTACTCATAAAGTTGTCTTTTGATGTCATATAAATATTAAATCTCATTTGCAATGTAGCTTTATGCATAAGAGTTAACTTTATAAGCATCAATCAGAACCTATTAAATATTTCTGATCATGCTATATTTGATGAATGACACCTCAATAAATATTTGGAATCTTAAAACAAAAGTACATCAGAGTTTATAGTGGAAGACCAAAATCTTATTGACACACAACTCATCAAAAAAAGAAATACGTTATTAGTTCTGAACAAATCTAAAAGCAGGCAGTCTACTAACAAATGTAGGCTGCCCCACGGTGGGCACCAATATGCGAGTGACCATTTCTACATTGAACAAAGATTGACAGATACGACGTTAAATCAGTCAATATTGAACAAATGAGACAATATCCCTCCCTATGAAATTGTTGAGCTAATGTAAAGGAAACAACAGCATCATCAAATTAACATGAAATTACATGCAAGATAAGCATGAAATCTATTCCTAAACTACTCAAACATCATCTCATAGGGGGATTGGTGCTACTTTGATGTGGAAAGTAGCCCTTTCCCAACCCCTTTGGATAAGCTAAATGATGAAATTTCTTTGAATGTGATATGGATTCAAATGACAATGATGCATTTGTGCATGAGATTGTGTAGTCAAGATGAGAAACTTGTGGAGAAATATACAAAGATTGTGGAGGATTAATACAATAGAGGAGGCCTCTATTTATAACCAAGAAGGATGGAAGAATGCCAAACATGGAGGATGTGGGACAAAAAATCAACCAATGAAAAGATGCTACTTGTCATCATGTGAGAGGTTGAGGAATGAGCACATTTTGGTCAACGTGCCAAAGAGGGGGAGATATGAAATTTGAATTTGAGAGTTAAATGCTAAGTTTGACCTTTGCAAAGAGACATGTAAGACCTCTTAAATGCGTTGTTGGATGTACGTGTCAACTTGTTTTCAAATTTAAACTTGAGGAATATTATCCAAAGATGCCTTGTTGAGGGAAAATGAGGATTTTATAAATGAATTAAAATGCCTTATTTATGCAAGTGGGAAAAGCTAGAGGATGTGATGGGTGATTAGATTAGATTAATCATGGCTTTATTAATTTAAGATGATGATTAGGTGTTTTGACCCATTTGACTTAGATACTTGGTTTTATTTAAATAAAAAAGGAGGAATATGAATTTGAGATCTAATTAAATAAAGTTTGGTTTATTTAATTAGAAGGATGATGTGAGATAAAGGTTAATTTATTTAAAGGAGATGAACTTAAGAGATTATTTATAAAAGATGGAATGTTAGGATTTGATTAAAAATTGATTTATTCAATCAAATGAGGTAATGAGTGAATTTATTTAATTAGACGATGAAATGTTATTTTTTTAATTAAATAAAGGTTATTCAATTAAAATGGTGAATTGAAATGCATGCATATTTTGCATGTTTACACATACATCATAAAAGTAAATACATCCATTATCATATAGAATCAATGTAAATAAATACATCACATTGTATCTCATCATCATGAACATAGAATCCATACATGACATTCATAAAAGTAAATACATCCATTATCATATAGAATCAACATAAACATTATAACATCATATATCATAATAGGCTGCATGATCATAAAGTAAATACCATGGCATCCATCACATGTGCATATCATATAGGAAATTTCATAAATAAACACTGCATAATCATATAGAGAACTACATATTATATAAATAGCTATCTAAATCATTATATGGATCACTCAAAATACATGTCACAGTACAAATGTCATGATGTATATCTCAAATGGAGTTCACAGGGTCTATGATCATAATAAAATGTCTACAAAATAAATATCATAACCATGCCCTAGGCAGAATCCTCACTGCTCTCATGGGATGAATGTGGTGATGATTGGCACCGAGATCCTGATGATCGGTGTGCTAAAGGTGGCCTATCATATGGCCCTGATTTCTAAGGTCCCTCAACCCCCTTTGTGCTCATTGTCCTAGTATGTGTCTTGGTCCAAGATCTGTAGCTCAGTGCTTGAGAGTAACTGGGAGCTCGTCTCTCAGGAGGTACCTCCTCATATAGATCTCTATAATATCTCTTCTACTCACTAGATCTAATCATATCATGAGAAAATGCCTCAACTAGTCCTGAGTATAGGGTCTGTAGCTTTGTGAACCTTTGCTTGATCTCCTACATCCTAGCCACTGCCTAATCTCTATTAAGGAAGGCTCTATCTCTCTCCATTTGCATAACGTCTCGCTCTGCAGTCAAAGCTTTGACATGCTCCTCCAAAGACTCCACCCTCGTTTGTAGATCTTATAATCTCTAATCAATAGGGCCTGTGTCCTCTTGGTGAGGCCAATCCTCCATCTTTGTGTCCCAGTCATCTATAACTCTGTCTCTGATCTCCCTCTCCTCCTCCTCATCATCCTCATACTTGGCTAGTAAACCGAGAGCATCTATGTCCTACTCTCTTTTGATGGCCTCCTCAGCTCCATGCTCCTCTCCAACAAAAACCTCCCCTACTGCATGCTCCTCTATGCCAACCTTGATATCAATGTCACCCTCAACTCCACCTACAATATCTAACATGGGGATAGCCTGCTCTCCCACCCTCTCCTCCTCACAGACTAGTGATAACTATGGACCTTGGCCTCTATGACCTCGACCATGACCTCTACCTCCACCACCACCCCTACCACCACCTCCATGTCTACCACCTCATCTGCCTCTCGGTTCTATCCCCCATCTCTCCATGGGTGCATCCTACTCTGGATCTGTCAAGCGCATTGGCCTGTGGCTCACCCACCATGTATCATAGGCATCTATTGTGCCTGGATCCATTGGTTTACCCCTCCATCTCCACTGCATCGGTTGTAGTGCATGAATGTCTACCTCTGCCACCGCCACTGGAATCTTTGGGCCCTATAGAGTCACCTCTCTAGATGAATGTGCAAAATCTACTTGTCCTCAAGGCTCATCCTAAACCTCTCAAAACTGTCTCAATACCCTGTCTAGTAAGTGCCTCTCAATTATGTGCACTCTTGACAAGTGTCTGTGCTCATCTGACCATTGTGCTGAGTCTAAATAAGGCCTCTAAGTAAATTGTTCCATGGTGTCTATGGCATGTCTCTAGTATCCCATGTCTCCAACACATATCTGGGTATTAGCCCCCACATAACTAAAGGAATATGGAGCTCTCTACTCTTGGTTAGCAGTAACGGGTGGCTAGAATATAGCAATATGCTCCCATGCCAATATCATCAGTATCATGGTCCAATAGCTCATCGACTGTGCCTCTTTATAAACTATATCATGTAAATGGAAGTATAACATTGCAAGTAGACCTGGTCCCCATTCGTACACTATTTGTCTTTCTAACATCCTTACCAGCATCTCCCCCATCCCACTGGAAATCCATGACCTCGACGATCAGGTAAGACAACCCTTCTAATAAATGTACACAATAAACAATCAATCCTATCATATTTATTTGCTAACACATGCCACCTAGTCTTGCAGTGCTCTATCCCTAGCTCGCTTATTTCACCATGCTCATAGAAATGGGATAGCTCACTAAACCCTCTTTAGCTATCATGCAGTACCCTTTGACCCCTAATAGGAAATATAGGGATCATATAAACATCCTCAAGTGTGACAGTAGCCTCTCCTATAGGTAGATGGAATGAATATGTCTCTAAATGCCACCGCTCATAGAGTGCGGTCAACAACCCTCAGTTTTCCCGAATAGTGGGAATAAATGTAACATGATGTAACCCTAGATGCCATAGAAATCATATCTCTTTGTTCAATAGTTGATCTTGCAACTTAAAAGTCAAAGGCCTAGACTCTCGGGTAAATATAGGATCGAGAACAACCTGCACTAACATCTTATGTCAACAAAATAAAGCAATTTCATGACAGACAAATGTGTCGCTTTCTAGCAAATGCGTTGCAAAACTTCATATGTGTCATTCCATTTTACAAATGCATTGTAAAACTTCAAATGCGTCATTCTATTATGCAAATGCATTTCATCTAAACATATGCGTTCAAACATTTGCAATGCTCATTCAAAAAAGCAATCAACAGTGAAATGCGTATTAGAAAATCTAATGTGTTGCAGAAAATTAAAAGCGTTATTGTACTATACATATGCGATGCAAATTTTCAAATGTGGTGCAGAAAATGACAAATGCGTGTTTTTATAAAAATACCTACGCTAGCCTAGGCATGATTATGCAAATGCGACATTGTGCATACACATGCAGTGAACTCGCATGCATATGTGGTGAACTAAAGATCAACGCATTTGAAAAAATTGCAATAAATGTCTTAAAAAGTGTGCAAAATAAAATTTTCAAAGTAGGCTTTTGACCACATATTGGGGGCTTAGCATCGGCAGGCCATCATAATGTCTGAATGTGGTAGGCACAATGATGAGTGTGTAGAACTAGAGACATCTTCACTAGGAGTCTAGAGCAAAAATCTCAAATTTCTAAACTTGGTATGTGAAAATCAATTGGTTTTTCACCAATTTCTATTTATATGTAGGGTTTTTGGTGGCATTTTTTGTAACCTTGTCTATTGGACCCTCATTTTTCTAGCTTCCAACAACCATTTGACCTGTCAAATCAAGCCGAAACTCATTTCTATCACCACCATCAAACTTCTAGCCATCAAATTGACTAATCGGGAAAAATTCCTATTTTTTCTGAATTTTTCAAAAATTTGTCAATTTTCTCGAGGGGGCATACCTTAACTCGTTTTACACTGGGGCATGACTGGGGCATGTTTTTGACTGATTTTATTTAACACAACGCTGAAATGACATTCTATCAAAGAGGGGTAAAATGTAGACACTAAAAATTGGTCTAGGTTTGCGATTTTAATTTCTTCATTATTCACCATTGTCATCATTATATTTAAATAATTTTAATTATTTAATTATATTTCTAAAGTCCCTTTCCATCTATAAATTAAGTAATTTTTTAATTATTTAATTAAATTATTCTATCATTGTTTAATCCTGATTAATTAAATAAAATAATTATTTGATTTATCTTTATTACATTTCAACTATAATTAAATAATCTTTTAAATTATTTAATTATTCACTAAACCTTTTCTTCAGTCAAATTAAATAAATTCTTATTTATTTAATCCCTTAATTTGAATGTTGAATTAAAGTAATCATTTAATTCATAAAAGGAATTTTTTATGGCATATTCTTCTGTAATTGGGTAATCGTCAATTTATCTGATTATTCATTATCACTTGAGTCGAGATCTAAATTTAATCATTTAGTTATCTTCTCAGTCAATATTGTTTCTAACGAACAAATCTTTCTTGATTTGATCATTTAGTTATCTATTTCCACCTTTAGCATGTGCACATTTATTAATCAAATAATCTTAATGAATGAATTAATTTATATGTGCATTCAAACAAGCTATTTTCCTCGTGCAAATCATCAACTTGACATGTAAATTCTATTCTTCTAATTTTCAAATAGTCATCACTGAAAGATTAAATTATTATTTAATTTAATCTCTCAACATTCGTGTGTTCTAACTTTCACTCACTAAACCCTAATTCAAATGCATGACCTAATTTTAATCTTGATCATCCATTCAAATTTTAATCTCATCCTTTCATTTAGATAATCAATTTTCTATAAATTGGCCAACCTTTGTCATTATTTTGTCTCCCGAATTCTTGTGTCTTTTGAGAGCAACTTGTTTTAATCTTTGATATTTCGTCATTAATCACATATATTGAGGCTATATTTGCATAAATACTAAAAATCTGAGGGAAACTATCATTCAAAGGTGAAATGGAGAAGGACAACAGAGATGAATCATGGTACATTTTATGGACATTTGGTAAGATTGTTTCATGTTTTAGTTTTCTTTGTGCTTTTTTGTTTGATGTAGGTTGATTTTCTTTAATCTATTGCTTGCTACTATTTTCTTACATTACATTTTGGTGAACTTGATGTGAAGACACGGTCTTCAAAAAAATCATAGCTTTTTCTTTGAGTTTTGCAGGTTTTGTACGTAACGACGCATTTGACAAATAGAATGACACAATTGACTTTGCAAGCCGCATTTGACATAAGGAATGATGCAATTGACTCTACGAGCTACATTTGACAAGAAAAATGAAGCATCTGAGTATTCACAACATACCTATGGGAAAAAGTGACGTATTTGATTGGTAAAATAGCGAAGTAATTGATTGGTAAATGTTTTTTATTCTGTTTTCCCGAATTCCAAGATCTGAAATTTTTAATTGATTTATTTTTTAGTAATTTTAGAATTTTCAGTGTGTGCCTTTTTTGGAGTTAACATAGTGTTTGTAGGATGTTTGTAGAAGACAAAAATTCAACTCTTTTTCTACAGGTTAGACCTGTGAAGCCATCTCACATTCTTACAGTCCTTAGTAGAGATGTAGTGTGCACCATAAGGAGTTTCTATGGGTACTAAAGCTTGGCTGCCTCATATAAGTGAGTGTCATGGATGGGAGCCAGTGGGGTCAAGCTTCTAAAGATCCACTCTGGTTAAGCATAGCTAGGTAAATCCAAGTGATAACTCAATAAATATAGTCCATGTCAGCCTAGGATGTGCTTATCTGTTATTGAATTAAACATTCTTTGAGTCGAAATGAAACTAAAATATCATGTTTTTTGCATTTTTTATTTGCCAAAATTTGGTCAAAACTATCAACTCTGTTAGAAAACCACAATTGATTATCAGAAAATCACAATTGAAAACAAGAGTCACATTTGTTACATACAAAGTCACATATTTCATAAAAAAATCCAAATTTTCATTAACCAGTGAGTCAAGTTGCATTTTTTAAATACTGAGTCACAATTATTATCCTAAGTTGCATTTTTCTAGTAGAAAATTGCATCTGATAACAAGAATCACATTTGTTAAACTGTTGAAACCCTCTATCATAGAAAACTGCATTCGTCAAATAAAGTGATGCATATGACTAGTCGAGTTGCATTTGTAGTTGGGAATGATGCAATTTCCTATCACAGTTTACCAGTTACATGAATCTAAGATTAAAACCAAATTTGTCAAAAACTAAGATGCATTTGAAAAACTTAACCACAATTTCTTGATAATAGAAAGTCAAAAATTCCTGTCACAGTCCATATACACAGTTATACCAGTTTCTGATAACAATAGTCCTTGAATAGAAAACTAGAATAATTTTCTCAAAATTTGCATCTTTTAGGATCATTTAGTCATAGAGATAGGTTTCCTATTTGCAATTTTAGTTTCATCTTAGGGGTACAGACTACCTTTAGATTCATTCATCTTTTAGGGGGGTCATTTTACAAACTTTAGAATAGGTTCACTTTTAGTCCTTTAGGAAAACCTTGCTTCAACGAAATTGTCATTGAACCTAGTCCCAGTGTATCTTTTTCCTACACGTAAGTCTTACCAAGTCACTAGTCTAGTTTGGGAGCTTACCTTATTCTTGATCTTAGTCCCACATAGGTTGTTGACAAAATTACATTGTAGCCTTGGTTATATTTTAGGTGGTTGGTATCCTTGTCTTAGGCTTATAAACTGATTCCCTTAGAAGCTTAGTTAGACTTTTTGCATATTTAGATACTATCATCTTAGTTTAGAGACATTCTAGATATTCTTTATTCCAATAAAATACAAAAAATATAGTCACATACATCCTTTATTTACATTTGAAAAATCCCAAAAACATAGATTACACTCATACCAATTCATAGGCATAGTTTTGCATTGCATACACTTTGAACTCATCTTACATGGTAGAGACTAGGTCCAAAAGAAAAAAGAGAGAATCGATGTTAGACCCAAATTATTACATCAATCTATTCACAAGTTCCTCTCAAGGTCGCATAGTAGTGGAAGACCTAGATGGTGCAGCACAAGACCCTGAGTTTGCTTCCTTTGTAGAAGATTACCTATCAAATGATCCTCAACGATTCTTGGAAAAATTGCTAGCTAAGGGTGCTACGTTACCTATAGGATTTTAAATTTGTACCATACAAGTTCAAACTACTCAAGGGACCAACACAATTACCATAGTGCTACTATATGACATATCACAAGTAACTGCAGCTATACCTTCTAGCATACCTACACAGAGCATGATAGTCCATACTTCACCATTTTACACAACTACCATGACAATAGGTTTTAACTTCTTCATAGGGTAGACATCATCTAATCCATTTGGCCCTATTGCTAGAGGTAAAAGAGTCAAAACAATAGTTTCTATACCCAGATACCGCAAACAACTACCATACCTACGACTAGCGTTACTAGTACTATTCCACAAACAACTACTATACTTATGACTAGAGTTACTAGTACCATTCCCCAAACAATAGTCGTACCAAGTGTGAACACCAACATCTCTATACTACAAACATGGGTTACATAGACAAGGGGCATGTTTTTGATTGATTTTCTTTGACACAATGTTGAAATGACATTGTATCAAAGAGGGGAAAAATGTTGACACTAAAAATTGGTCTAGGCCCGTGACTTTAATTTCTTCATTATTCACCATTGTCATAGTTATAATTAAATAATTTTAGTTATTTAATTATATTTCTAAAGTCCCTTTCCATCTATTAATTAAATATTTTTTAATTATTTAATTATATAATTCTATCATTGTTTAATCCTGATTAATTAAATAAAATAATTATTTAATTTATCTTTATTACATTTCAACTATAATTAAATAATCTTTTAAATTATTTCATTATTCAATAAACCTTTTCTTCAATCAAATTAAATAAATTCTTATTTATTTAATCCCTTAATTCGAATGTTGAATTAAATTAATCATTTAATTCATAAAAGGAATTATTTATGGCATATTCTTTTGTAAGTGGGTAATCATCAAGTTATTTGATTATTGATTATCACTTGAGTCGAGATCTAAATTTAATCATTTAGTTATCTGATGAGTCAATATTATTTCTAACGAACAAATCTTTCTCAATTTGATCATTTAATTATCAATTTCCACCTTTTTCATGTGCACATTTATTAATTAAATAATCTTAATTAATTAATTAATTTATATGTGCATTCAAATAGACCATTTTCCTTGTGCAAATCATCAACTTGACATGCAAATTCTATTCTTCTAATTTTCAAATAGTCATCACTAAAAGACTAAATTATTATTTAATTTAATCTCTCAACATTCATGTGTTCTTTCACTCACTAAACCCTAATTTGAATGCATGACCTAATTTTAATCTCGATCGTCCATTCAAATTTTAATCTCAACTGTTCATTTAGAAAATCAATATTCTATAAATTGGCCAACCTTTGCCATTATTCTCTCTCTTGAAATCTTATGACTTTTGAGAGATTTTAATCTTTGATATTTCATCATTAATCACATATATTGAGGCTATATTTGCATTAATACTTAAAATTTGAGGGAAAATATCATTCAAAGGAAAAATAGAGAAGGACAATAGAGATGAATCATGGTTTTTTATGGACATTTGGTAAGATTGTTTCATGTTTTAGTTTCCTTTGTGATTTGTTGTTTGATGTAAGTTGATTTGCTTTAATCTATTGCTTTTTTCTATTTTCGTGTTACAACAATGATTTCTAGTGCATTAAAGTCAAAAGCACAAATGTTGATAATAGTGATATCACTATTAAAAAGAACGTCAAGACAACAAAGGATGTGAGTAGCATGTAATTCCAAAATATTGGGGATATAATGAGGAAATGCTTCTATTGAAATGGGATATCACTGTATTGATGCCTTGAGCATTGACAAAAATAGTGATCAATCATCAAGGATTGTATACTATTGCTATAAACAATGAAGGAATAGAGAACAAAAGACTATATGAGTGAGGAAAAAAGTGCCACAGTGGGTGAAAGATCCAATAAATGACAAAAATGAGAAATAATTTCATGGCAGTGAGTAGTAAATGCCAAAGTAGTTCACAAGGCAATGGTATACAATAATATTACAAAATAGGGCTAAAGATAATTCCATATGTAGGGAAGACAATTCTATTTTAGTAAAAAAGTGTAAAAGATAACATAGAAACAATGTTTAACAATACTTCAATGATGGCTTTTATAAAGGATGCTAGAACAATGACAGTGATAAAGAGCATATATAAAAGCATTAAATAGTGCCAAGAAGAAAGTGAATGCAAAATAAAATAATGTAAAAGCAATGAATTTGATGGTGTATACATAATGATGTAGAAATTTAAGTGAAATAAAGAGTTACAATTGTCACATTCATGATCGTGACCACATGGAAATATAACACTGTCAAGACAATGAAGAATGACATTGAGAGACAGTAAAAAATAGTGATGTGAAATGACAGTGGCAGAAACAAAGAGATTTTGTCCAATCAATGAGAGCAGTCCTAAATACAAAGGATGAGCGTATGACATTGAAATTGGTCTCCAAAGGTCTTTTGTTGTGATGTCACTACCTAAACATGTATGTGAACAATAACCTAAGATGTTGGTCCAAAATTTAAAGGTCCAAGCCACAAAACCCAAGTAGTCTTTCAAGAGTTTCTAAGTGATGGAGTACAAAACCAGTGTCCTAATAGATTGAGAACTTTGAACAATCCCTATCTCTGCATCACATACTTAATGAGTGAAGGTTTTGTTGTAATAAAAATGCATCAAAATAGTACAAGCATTATAATAGTCATAGTAGTGAGTCAAAGTATAGTGGTCAAGGACTGTTATAAAATCCTATCATAATAGTGGAAGCAATGATCTAGAGGAGCTATCAAGAAAAGATCATTGTCAAAGTAAAGCAATGATGGTATACATATTCATATTACATCCTTGTTTATATATGAAAACATATTCACATTGCATTCATATTGCATACAACATTTATCTATGAAAACATATTCATATTGCATACATATATGAAAATATATTCATATTGCATCCTAATTTTTTATATGAAAACATATTCATATTGCATTCATATAGCAACTTTTTTCAACACTAAAGCTTTGAAACAGGTATTAGTCTGAAGGTCTGTGTCCTTAAAACACAAAACAGTCTTAAAACAACATAAAAGTCTTACATAGAAGGTCATAAAATGGGGGCTCATCAATAATCATTAGCATTTCCAATAAGATCATAATAAAGATCACTCATGTTTGCATCTACTTGATTTTATTCCTCATCCTCATAAAGTGACATGCAATACATTCTCTCTCCCAATTTCTTCGTTGGTAATCAAAATCTCTTCTTCAAATAGTCCCTTGTTGTCTTCATCCACTTCTTCAAATATTTCTTGTAAATTAACATATTTCCCATCAGGAATTACATATAAGTTTGATGAATTTTTTCTCAAACGAGACTCTATTTGAATGAAATATTACCAACCTAGGCTTCTTGTACATCATCAATTAGAAATTATTGGCTAATTTGAAGAGGGGAAACATATGACTTATTTGTATCTGATAAAAATTGTTGTGTATTTGCACGTACAAATCCATGCTCATCAAATTGTATTGTAAATGGTTGGATCCACTTACATTTTAATAATATAGGACTATTTTCACCAAAATCCACTTGAATAATTTCTTGGATGAATCCAACATAAAATTTCTTCTCAATTTCATGAAGAAATTCAGCACTAACAACACAATTAAAATTTGTCTTTCCTTTGTCTTTTTCTTCCACTCTTAAATGACTACCATAGGCCCACATTCCACTAAAATGCATAGCCCATAAATGTGGAGGTCGTGAAAGCTCACTTTCCTCTGTTGTTATATCTTGACCTTCTTTTGCATCACTGATTGCATTAGCAATCCATTCTTCAAATTTTAGAAAAGATTCACCTCTAATCAAATTATGACATCTACGCTTTTGAGGTTGATGTTGCATCCAAGTTTGATTCTCTTCTTCATATTTTCTACATAGAATAATGATGTAAAAATAGGTAAGATTAATAATATAAATGTGTAAATGCAATTGAGTAAATAAATTATTGTGTAATTGTTTTTACTTGTGCCACTTATCGAATGAAGATGTGTTTTGAAGAATAAAGGCATGCATTCCATTTCTTTCTTGATATGATAGCTTGAAGTGACATCCATTTCCTTCTAATACTTCACCTATAACTCTCTCATCTTCATCATCATCCCATACACGTCGATTGGCATTTTTACGATCCTTCATATATTATGTGCAAAATCCCATGGCCTCTTGCATTGAATATCCCTCAGACATGCTATCTTCTATTTTTTCCCTAGTACGAACATTTTTTTTCAAAACCTTCTTATATCGTTTTATAGGATACATCCATCTCGTTCTTACTGGGTCACAATTCTCTAGTTCATGTTCTAGATGTATCAAAAGATGCATAGAAATGTTAAAGATTGTTGGTGGAAATTCTTGTTCCAATAGACAAAGGACTTCAACAATCTCCTCCCTCAAACTATCAAAGTTTGAAGGATCTAATACATGTAAAATCATTCTCTTTAATATTAGGCCCAACCTTATAATTGCCAATCTTGGCCCTTTTCCTAACTTGATATATTCACCACAATAGGTAAAATATTCTCGATTATGACATAATAGTCATGGGTCTTGAGGCCTCTTAAGCTATTAATGCTAGTTTGTCTTTTGATTCTGCTACTTATATATCTAGTGGAAAAGAAAGTTTGAGACATCAACTGTAAGAATTATGCATGTTGTTCCTTTGTCTAGACATAAGGAGCACTAGGTTTTCTATATTTTTCATTATCATATTTTTCAACCCAAATATTTTGATGAATCTTTATTTCTTGAAAGTCTTCATGTGATGGAATAGTATCAAAAGCACCAAAAACAATTTCTATAATAACATAGGCTATATTTTTCTCAGTATACATAAAGTCAATAGTATGCCTAATGGATATATCCTTAAAGTATGACAACTTATACAATATGCACAATCCTTTTACACCGCTTTCATTACATGGATCATTTCTACTACTAGAAATCCCATCATGTTCATAAATTACATTCATTTTTTTCCATTCTCAACAATGTAATGACCTTTTATTATCAATGGTGATTCACGACTCTCTTCTTGACCATTGAAAATTTTTGTTTGTCAATGATATGGATGATCTATTTTAAGGTAAGCACGATGTCCATAATAAATACACTTATGCAAAATTCTTGAGTGCCTCACAAAATCCTTAAAGTTGCAAGCAGGACATCCATGGTATCCATGAATAGAGAGACCAGACAATGTTCCATATATAGGAAGATAATGAATCATAAACAATAAGGAAGCTTTTAAAGTGAATTTTATTGAATGACCATCGCTTAATGATTCAATTGCCTCAATTCCTTTCCACAATTCCATTAGCTCATCATATAATGGCTTTAGATAAGCATCTATTGTATCTAAAGTCACACTTTTATTTCCTAGTATAATCAATGATAATATTAAGAAAAATGGTTTAGTTGCTAACCATGGAGACAAGTTATAATTTGTTAGAAACATTGGCCAAGTTGACCATTTAGTACTATGATCTGAGAATGGGTTCACCCCATCTAGAGCCAAACCCAACCTTATATTACAAGGATCTTGAGAAAAATTGCGCCATTTGGTTGATTCCAAAAAAGGATATAAAAGTCATGGAAAATCCTAACCTGGGAATTGGATATTCTAGTAGGTGACTAACATCTTCTTATGGGAATTCATTTACATTGAAAAACCATGGAACATATACTTGAAATGGAGTGGCACTGTATGTGCACTAAGAACCAGTTTCAGTCACACGTTACCAGAAACAAATGTTTGGAAAGAATTCTACTTATGTTGTAGGAATGTAACATAAAGTCTTCTTAACTTAAGCATAACTTAATCAAAGAAAAATTCATGACAACTATTACTAAGAGACAAACTATGAACTGGCCTTATGTTGTAGGAACAAACATAAGGATGGATTCTCGATGTTTTAGGAACAATATAACACTGAGTCTGTGTTGAAACTTTTGAGAATAAAATATAACTTATAATCAATAGAAGATAAAAAACTAACTACAGATACTCACTAAGTGGGCCCCCTTAGCAAGCATCAACTAGTTTATGCAAGAATTGAACTCAAAACTTCATCAGCTTCTATTCATAAACTTGGAGTCATATACATTGATTCTTCTACGTGTCAAAAAACTAACACAAAACTATGATTCTTATTATAATACTAACTTTAACATGTTATTCTTGCTCACTCGCACAGGAGGAACACTTATTTATATTAGAAAAGCAACTAACTACCTAACTCTAACAGAGAAAGACATGGACATAAATACATTCTGAAACCGAGGAACAGACTTCTCATGAAGGTATATCTGTTCAACATGATTCAGAGAGAATTTAGTATTCCACTCTTCCTAGATTAATGATCATTTAGATTTCTTCCCAATGACCCAGTCAGAGAGTCTTCGCTGGAACAACTTCCTCGATGCTATGCTAGAAATGGAGTTTACTGCAAGGCCAAGATCTGTTGCGCTTGACTTGTTCATGCTTCCTTCAACAACCTGCGATGCACATGGAAATAGAAGAGAAAGAAAGCATGTGTGGAAAATAACATGATACACATTCATTAATCACATATTAAATCTATTTCATTATTCAAAAACCACATGCATTATATCAGTCATTTGGGAGGTCAAATAGGGTAATTAATGCAAACACATGGAGATGTTAAGTTGTAGGAATATAGGAATGTATTGCTACAAGATACTACCTGATTTTAGATAAAAAGTCTTTAATCAAAGAGTTAAAACAACCATTAGCAATAAGAGTAAGGGTATTAAAAATACATCATAATATTCAAATTATGAGAATATTTCGAGCCCATCATTTTACCCCTACTTATCCTAATGATGGTCCTCCAGCATTAAGCTTTCTAGTTATTTCTCTGAAATCAGTAGTAGTATGGCCCTGTAATGAAGTTTTGAATTTGTAGTAGAAACCTCTGAAACTCTACCATCTCTCATTCCTGTGGGTTTCTGTATCCTCATTAACATTCGTAGCTTGATAAGGGTAAAGTGGCCACATTAAATCTGGAGGTCAAAATGTTAATGGTAACCATAACTCAAACCTCTTCTAGAGACCAAGCTGCACATACTTTTTTGTCCTTCTGATGGTTGCCTTAAAGTTTATAGGACTATGAGACTCAGATTTCTTCAAACCAACAGTCAAATTTTCCCATCTTGTTTCAATTCTGGAAGATAAAAGCTTCCAAAACAGATATGGTTGGTCTTTGAACTCATCATACACCTGCTTCCTGATATCAAATATTCTCATTCTTTATGTCTAATCATTGAATCCATACACAACATTAAGCCAAGTTCTCATAATTGTATGGGGAGCTGAGCTTTCAGGTTGTAGTGGAATAGGTTCATTCCTTTCAGCCTCTTCATAAGCCTCTAATTGTCTTCCATAGTTATCTTCATTGGCCACCCAAGACATGAGTGACCTCAGATGAATGTCACCAATATAGAGAAGTGGATTCCACTCTGTTTCAGAGGGAATTATCAAACCATGCAAATAAAACTCACATAAGGAATTTTTCAGCTAGCTAGGTGCTACCTGATATGCATCATAAAATTCCCTAGCTGCATGTGAATGTCAGGATCTAAATTTCTTGAAATTCTCATTAATTGAAACCAAAGAAACTACTCTTTAAGGCACATATCATATACCCTAGATGGTGGTCTACATTCCATAATTTTATCAGTTATCTTCATCATTTCATCTATTTTCTCTTTCATTTCTTGAATTTCCTATTTTTTCTTTCAATTTCTCTTTTCAATTTCTTCTTTTTTTCTTCCCAAAGACTTTGTTGAATTTTAGTTTTAGCTAGATAGCAGAAACTCAAAGTTTGAAATGTAACAGGCCACCATGTAGTCCTAAGATATTCCAAATATTCAATCAAAAATGTTCTTTTATAAATAACCATTGATCTACAAGTGTTAGGGGGTGATGAGGTTTCATTAGACACTTCATATTGTCCAAGCTATTCTTGCTCTTGCTACAAGATGGATTCCTATTGCTGCATAGGAAGAGATTGTGCTTCTTCAAAAACTTGCCTAGCCGCTTTAACCAAGTCATCAAGACTTGGAATCCCCCTTCCATTACCACTACTATGTTGTGCTTCTTCAACTTCCACTATCACAGTTTGCACTTCCCTAGGAATAACAGATGGAATTTGTGGAATATTCTTAGATACATTCTAAGAAGCATCATGACTGAATTATTTAGATTCCTTAGAAATTACTATAATTTTAGGTTGAGTGGAGGTTGAGGTAACTTTACATTTCTTCCTTGATGAAACTCTTTTTGGCAATGTTTCAGTTGTAGGAGGCACTCTCGTGGCTTTCCTCTTTCTAGCCTGCTTAGAGGATTCAGACTTAATAGGAGAAGATGATGGTGAAACTACAATGGCAACAGGTGTTGCTATAGGAGAAACTATTATAGGGGAAGATGTTCCAAGAAAGAGTGGAGTAGAAAATTTTCACTTTTGAACATGAGGGTCAGACACTGGGGTTTGTTCTGCCCCAGAGGACTCTCCTACCTTGGTTTTTCCTTTTTCTTTTCTACTGGCAGACCTTGTTTGTACATGGGTAGAGGGCTCTAGTGTGGAGGCTACAAGACTATGTGCTACAGGAGTAGATGATTTTTTCTCCGCTTTCCTACTTGTAGATTCTACTCTCCTTTTCTTTTTCTTGTGTCATGTTGGGAGTGCTCTAGGAGGATTTGGAGGTTGCAGACCCTTCTGGGCAACAAATTCTTGCAAAGAAAGGGGTGATACATCCCTCAGGGAATGCTCAATCAAGATTTTAATTAGGGCATGATGGATGATAGAGTTTTCCTTACCCCTCTAGGTTTCATGGGAACAATCTTTCAACAGGTTTAACAAAAAATTTGGAACATTGACAGCGAAACCGTGTCTCATATGACTCAATAGTTTAAAATGATAGCAATGCAAATAAGAAAAATATCCCTCACAAGTCAAGTACCTAATTATGAAGGTGGCATATTCTGAGTATGGAGGAGGCATTGACACTCATTTGCATCCTTGTTTGGAAACCTCCAAGGGTCCATCTGTTGGTATTGTGAATTCTGCCCTAGCAGAGACAACATCTGAAGAAAAATTTTCAATTACCGCCAGAAGCCCAGTTGCTTCTGGAATTTGCTCTTCTGTAATAGCTACTATCAAACCCCACACTGTAGCTTCTCCCTATGAAAGAGTTCTCAAAAACTCACCTGCAGATTCCTCATTAAAGGAATCTAACCTCATAAAATAATTCAGCCAACCACAATTGCTAAATGCCTGAATCATTTGATGATTTTACATCAAGAGTTCATGAGCCACAGTCTCATTTCTCACTAACTGGCCACCCATATTCACAAATTATCCCTGTTGAGATTTTTGAAACTCGAACTTCTTTTGAATATTCAAAAAAATTCTTCTTCTTTTTGCCCTGCTTCTTTCTACCCTACTGTCACTTTTCTTTACTTTTCTAAGAATGACTCAAAGGATAATTGCATGAAATGATTGTTAAGAACTACCCAAATCAAGCAGTTAATTATTGTTTAGGATGAAAACACATAGTCATATTTGGAAAGTACAAGAAAATAAAAATATCTTAATAGTTGTGACAGTGGCATAAGAAAAAGTTTGAAATGGATTATCCGCACCCCCTACTAAAAATGTGGCATGTGTCCAGACATGTGTGAAAGGATAGGTGAATAATAGGCAATGATGACTGATATGTACATATAAATTAATGAATAAATGAAATAAATAAATGATGTGACAATAAAAGATATCACATACTTTGTAATAAGTGCTCGTACATGCTGGGAAAGATCACAACTCAGTATGAAATGATAGCTGGAATTGAAACCATAAATGAGGGAGGTACGACAGAATGGATGATATGGATGGGTGACATGGAAGAAGAGGTAATGAATGTTGGTGATGGATGAAAAACAGAGAAAGTGGCTTCCTTAAAAAGAAACCTTTATTATGGGCATGCAACATATAATTTTAAAGAGATGTTGCAGGATAAAGGCCGAAGCCTTTCGTTGTAGGAGGATCAATGGCTGCATCTGAAACAAACTGTTTCATAAATTCTTCTTTGGATATTGGCTTATGATACAACCTAAGACGGTGTCCATTAACTAGTAGCTTGAATAAGATATGATCTATTGTAGCTAACTGAACTGAACCATTATCAAACACATTTTCTATTTCATAAGGACCAAATGATCTTGTGGTGAGTTTACCTTGATTTTCCTTGTACTTGGAGTCATAGAGCAACACCCAATCACCGGCAGAGAGTTGTTTAGTTCTGATATGGTGGTCATGCCATTTTTTTCTTTGCTAATGGATAGCTTCAGTATGCTGCCAGACAGCTTTCCTTATCTCATCCAATGCATTCAACTGTAGGAGGTGTTCCTTTTGGGCCTCTGAAATATCAATGTTAAGCTGGAGAGTAGTCCTTAAGTTTTTATGCTCAAACTCTATTAGCAACATGGCAGTTTTTCCATAGAGTAACTCAAAAGGAGTGAACCCTATAGTTGTTTTCCATTTTGTCCTATAGGCCCAAATTTCTTTAGGAAGGCAACTACTCCAATCTTTCTTGTGTAAGTGCACTGTCTTAGTAAGAATTTCCTCTATTTCTCTATTGGTAACCTGTGCCTAACCATTGGATTGAGGGTGATAGGGGCTAGACTTCCTGTGCCTGATCTTGTAATCATTCATCAATGTAGTGATTAAGTTTGATGTAAACTAAGCTCCTTGATCAGTAACAAGTTCCCTTGGCATGCCAAACTAAGTAAAAATATTCTCATACAAGAACTAAACAACTTTATTGTCACGAGCATGTTTCATTGCTTTCACTTCCACCCACTTGGTTACATAATCAATGCAAACCAAAATGTATGATTTCCCATTGGACGGAGGATCAATAGGCCCAACAAAATCCATGCTCCATTTGTCAAAGGGATTGAATACCACTTGACAATACAAGGGCATTTCATAGACTTTGTTGGTCTCCCCATGCATTGACATTTGTTACATTTTCTAGTGTAGGCTACTACATCTTTGTGTAGTGTGGGCCAATAGTATCCTGTAGCAAGCACTTTCACAAATGTTCTCTTGGTTGCAAAGTGTCCACCACATGGCTCATCATGACAGGCATGAAAAATGTCATAGGTCTCATCTTCCCTAACAAATCTTCTCATGATTTGGTCAGGTCCTGTCTAAAATAAATAGTTTGCAATCCATGAAAAGTTAAAACTTTTCTCTACCAACAATTTCCTTTCTTTTGGTGAGAAGTGGACTGGGATCTTGTTGGCTGCTAAATAATTTGCAATATCTACATAACATGGAGTTTGAACAGCAATAGAAAGTAGATGTTCATTGGGAAAGCTATCATCAATTACCTTAGGGGTAGCAGATGTAGTTGTTTGAAGTCTTAACAAGAAATCAGCCACCACATTAGCTCGACCTAGTTTATCAATAATTGTGATATCAAATTCTTGCAACAATAGGATCCATCTTGCTAATCTACCAAATATGGCAGGCTTATTCATAAGGTACCTTATTGCTACATGATTTGTATGGACAAATATTTGGTAACCAATGACATAATGTCAAAAGTTGTTTAGGGCATACAAAACTGCTAACAATTCTTTCTCTATGATAGTATAGTTTAATTCAGGGCCTTGAAAGTTTTTGCTAATGAAATATATGGCATGCTCTATGTAATTCTCTTTCTGTCCTAAAAATACCCCTATAGCATAATCAAAATCATCTATGTGCATATGAAATGGAAAACTCCACTTCTGTCTTTGAAGAACAGGTGCCTAAGTAATTAAGTTCTTAAGGTGTAGGAAAGATTTGTCATAGGCCTCAGTCCAGTTAAATTCAGAATCCTTAGTCAATAAGGCATATAATGGACTTGCTATTTTGTTGAAATTTTTGATAAATCTTCTAGAATATCTAGCATGTCCCAGGAAGCTTCTAACATCGTTTTGTTTCGTAGGCGTTTGTAAAGTTACAATGACTTCTATTTTTGTAGGATCGACTTGAATTCCTTCTTGAGAAATATGATGGCCTAAAACAATTCCCTCTTGCATCATCATAAAACACTTCTCACTATTCAAAGACAAATTGTGCTCTTTACATCTTTTCAACACTTTCCCAAATTTTCTAAAGCTTCTTCATAAGTAACTCCATAAGTGGTGAAGTCATCCATGTAGATCTCCATAGAATCATGAGAAATGTCAACAAAAATATTGATCACTTCCCTTTGAAATGTTGCAGGTGCATTACACAGGCCAAAAGGTAAGACATAATAGGAAAAAGCTCCCCATGGAATGGTAAAAGTTGTTTTGTCTTGATCCTCAAGGGTAATTCTAATTTGATTATACCCACTATATCTATCTAAAAAGGAGAAATACCTTTTACCAGACAATGAGTCTAGCACTTGGTCAACAAATGGTAGTGGAAAGTTATCATTTTTAGTTGTTGTGTTTAGCTCCCTATAGTCTGAACAAACTCTCCATTTTCCACTCTTTTTAGGAACAATCACCAATGGAGATACCCACTGACTATCTGAAATGGGGTAGATAAAGCCAACATCAAGCAATTTTTGGAGCTCTTTTTTAACTATTTCCCTGAGTGTTGGGTTTATCCTTCTTTGAGGCTGCCTAATAGGTTAACAGTCATCATTAATGTAGATCATATGAGTATAGAGTTGAGGACCTATTCCCTTCATATCCCCATAGTCCCATGCAAAAACTTTGTGTTGATCTTGCAACATTGTGACTAGGGCAACTTGTTGAGATTGAGGCAGCTTATTATTGATGTTCACACAACGGTCTGGAGACACTTCTACTTGCTTGGTAAGATCATTCATGAAGACTACTGATAAAGGTGGTGTCCGTATTTCATATGGAAGCAAATTGTGATAAACTGCAGGAGATTCAGGTGGCAGTCTCTTAGAATTTAGTTGCTATAGGTAACACTACTGAGGATAGCTATCTAGAACAGATGGGCTACTCAGATTAGAGTTGGACTGTAAAATGTGTAAAATCAGGCAATCTTCACTTTGAAGTTGTGAAAATGGATTAGTTTGCAACATCATTAGTTGAGCCAATGAATTGACTTCTTCAGTTTCTTCTCCTAAATCTGACCAAATTGGTTGAGACAAGTCTAGTTGAGGCTAGGCAGGTGGGTATAAATCCAATTTCTTTCTTGACTGACCATCAGAAATTGTCATATCTCCTGAATGACATCCTATAAGAGCATCAGTTGTGGCTAACCATGGTCTACCTAGGATGATAGGATATCCTCCCAAAGTTGCCTTAGTGGACAATATAGTAAAATCTATTGGGTATTCCCAAGACTCAAGGATGACAATGACATCTTCCACCACTCCATCAGGTGTTACTATGGAACTATCAGCAAGCTGCAGGATAATAGGTGTAGACCGAATGGTTAGGATATTCAAATACTCCATAGTATGTTTGGTCATTACATTGATGGCTGCACCAAGTTCAATCAAAACATTCTTTACTATCTGGCCATTAATATTTATTTTTACCACAGGACTCCTAGGGTTAGTATACTTTGGAATGAATATCTTCTATGACATAATATCTGCCAACTATCCTAAAACATGGATAGTTTGGGGATCCTTTTTCTTTTTTCCTGGTTTCTTTAAACAAGCTTCCTTAATGGCTTGAAAAAGAGGAATTTGAATGTGTACATTATTTAGCTAATCCAAAATATTAAAGGTAGGCTCTTCCATAGACTTGGATGTAGTAATTTGCAATCTCTGAGGAAAAGGTGGTTTGGCCTAATGCTATAGGATAGGCTCCTTAGAGATAGTATCTGATACAGGTATATGTTTTGCAGGATCAGTAGGTTGTTCAGAAACAAAATCTAGAATCTCTGTAATTACAGGTGGCTGTGGAGTAGGGAGAGTGGTTCCAAACCTCATATGGATATCATGAATATTCATGGCATAAAATGGATACTGATTGGCTTTTGCAAGATACATAGGCTATTGTTGCTACTGCTACTTATTATTAGGATTTGGAAATAGTTGAGCAGGTAGAGGCATTTTTTTTGGAGGGCCAGTATTTGCTACAAGTGATGCAAGAGATGGCATGAGGGCTAAAGGTTGTGGCTATTGAAGCTACAGGGATCTTGGGGATTGGTTCAACCATTCTTGAGAACCTCTCCATTGAGGATTCTACTACTAGTTACCTGGAGGTGGATTCCATTGTCCTTGTGGTTGCTACCAACCTCCTTGAGGAGATTTATTTTGAGGACTCTGATAGTTAGGCTAATGTGGTTGAGAATTATTCCAAGGTGGTGATGGGCCATATGTAGGTTGCCATTGGTTATTGTAATTAGAATAAGGATTACCAAAAGTCAAAGGGTCTTGAGGCATACCTTGTCTTTGAGCCCATGGTCGCCTTTTTATAATGAAGAATACTTGGTCATCATCACCTTCTACTATCTTAAAATCAATAGGTAACTGCTTAGCTTCTAGGTTAGCCACCATCTTACATTTGCAGTCATATTTCTTTTGTCTGCAATGTGGACAAAACTCAACCAAGATTGCTTTAGCTTCCCCATGTTTCTTCTGAGCTTGCATAGAATCCAAATGTGTATCCATGTTGTTTATGATATCTTGCTTGAAATCAGATAGCAAATTTGTGATCTCCATTTATGAAACTCCATTAGTAGAAGACTTTCCCACTATGGCTTGATGAGCTCTACCCTTCTTAACAATTGCTCGAGAGTAGTTGAGACATATTTTATTGATATCATGCCAAGACACTTGGGTTATATATCCTCCTCCCATCAGATCCAAGGCATCTATACAAGTGTCACTAATTCCCCTTAGAAAAAGTAGTTTATGAGATTCTTCATTGAGAGTATGGTCTGAATTCTTTTTCAGGGAAAACAAGAATCTTGAGATATAGTCTTCTAGGATTTCATTATCCTTTTGTTGAATTCAGAATATATCATCACCCTTACTACCACTCTTACAATATTCCTTGTATTTCTCAAGAAATTTTGTTTGCATGGTGGCCCAACTATTAACAACACCCCTTCCCAAGCTCATAAACCATCTAAGAACTCCCTCCTTCAAAGTAGTAGGAAACAACTTCAGCCTGTGAGCATCTAAAGTGTAATCATAGCTGTGACAAAGGATGCCAAACTCAAACAAGAAAGTTTTTGGGTCCTCTATAACTAGTCCATAGAACTTGGGAAGTAATGAAGAAGGAATATTTTTAAGGTTATCATTATCTTGCTAAGCAATGATGGGGAATTCAAAAGCAGGAGGTTCATTAGGTGGATTACATGCCATATTTGCTTGATTGAGTATCAAAGCAAATGAATTTTCTTGAGGTTCTTCATTAGCTGGGTCAAATGGAAATTCAACAAGCAGGTTTTCAGCAAATGGATTGATATCTTGGTCTCCTCCTTCCTCAAATAGATTATAAGTTGGTTCAAAATTGTTATCAATGAATGGAAGGTTAGGGAGGAATCTTCCCAGAGTGTCTTTTCTTCTATGCATGTAATAGAATTAACTATAAATTGAAGGAGTTTTGAATATGCTTGAATAAACACACTAAACTATTGCTAACAATGACTATGACAGGTTCTTAGCTTGACACCATCCCCGACAACGGTGCCAAAAATGGTCGATTCCATAAAAGGATATAAAAATCATGGAAAATCCTAACCTGGGAATTGGACATTCCAGCAGGTGACTAACATCTTCTTATGGGCATTCATTTACATTGTCAAACTAGGGAATGTATACTTGAAATGGAGCAGCACTGTATGTGCACTAAGAACCAGTTTCAGTCATAATTTACCTGAAACAAATATTTGGAAGGAATTTTACTTATGTTGCAAGAATGTAATGTAAAGTCTTCTTAACTTAAGCATAACTTAATCAAAGCAGAAATCATGACAACTGTTACTAAGAGACAAACTATGAATTGGAATTATGCTATAGGAACAAACACAGGGATGGATTCTCGATGCTACAGGAACAATATAAGACTGAGTCTGCACTGAAACTTTCAATAAAATCTAACTTATAATCAACATAAGATAAACAACTAACTAACGACAAATACTCACTAATTGGCCCCCCTTAGCAAGCATCAATTAGTTTATACAAGAATTGAACTCAAAACTTCATCAACTTCTATTCATAAACTTGGAATCATATACATTGATTGTTCTGCTTGTCAGAAAACTAACACAAAACTCTTATTCTTATTATAATACTAACTTTTACATGCTATTCTTGCTCACTCGCGTAGGAGGAAAATTTATTTATATTAGAAAAGCAACTAACTACCTAACTCTAACAGAGAAAGACATGGACATAAATACCTCCTAAAACTGAGGAACAAACTTCTCATGAAGGAATATTTGTTCAACACGATTCAGAGAGAATTTAGTATTCCAATCTTCCTAGATTAATGATCATTTAGATTTCTTCCCAATGACCCGGTCACAGAGTCTTTGCTAGAACAACTTCCTCGACGTTGTGCTAGAAATGGACTTTACTACAAGACCGAGATCTACTACGCTTGACTTGTTCAGGCATCCTTCAACAACCTGCAATGCACATGGCAACAGAAGCGAACAAAAGAACGAGTGGAAAATAAAATGATACACATTCATTAGTCTCATATTAAATCTATTTCATTATTCAAAAACCACATGCATTATATCAATCATTCGGGAGATCAAATAGGGTAATTAATACAGACACATGGAGATGTTAAGCTACAGGAATATATGAATGTATTGCTATAGGATACTACCCGATTTTAGATAAAAAATTCTTTAATCAAAGAGTTAAAAAACCATTAGAAATAAGAGTAAGGGTATTAAAAATACATCATAATATTCAAATTATGAGCATATTTCGAGCCCATCACCATCTGTTGTCAAATTCTATCCACGTCTTAGAATCAAACACATGTTATTTTCCATCAATGCTCTTATTTTGGGCATGCCACTAGATAAGTTCAACAATGTCTCTCTACCTATACATTCAGAGTAATCATGGGATTATCAAAAGTGGCGAAGAATATTTCTAGGAACCGCAGTTGATTTCAACCCTTGTCTATACCTCGCTTCATGGAATTTCAGACATTCACTCTCATTTGCAATATTTTTTGCAAAATAATACACAACTGTATACACATAAAAACGGTCATCATATTCAGTTAATTAAATACAAGCTATTTGATTAATATTTTGACTACATATAAATAAAGTCTCACTTTATTTATATTGTTCACTCATATTAATTTTCCAAAATCATATTCTTCTAGATTATTACATAAACAAAGTCGCCTAAATGAGTTTATTTAATTAATCTTCATTAAACTTGATTAACAAGTAGAGCACATTTCTACTACATTTTTTGTGCCACCTCACAAATGTCACATGAAAATAAATAAGCCTAATTATTAATTGCAAATATCCTCACACACTTCCACCAATTGGAAAAAGCACATGGCTTTATTCTTGCACACTTCCCACAAATTTGGAGCACATGGTCTTTGTTTCACACACTTGAGTGTCCCACCCATTTGGCATGTTGCCCATGGGTCAAGATATTCTTTGAATCATCCAAATTGCATGTTGTCTTTGGTCTAGGGGACAACATCTTGATTCTCTCCATCTCAACCTTCTATTCTTTCTCCTTCGAATCTGGGCCATTAATAGGTGCCATCTCACAAGATGCTTGAGAAACCCTATAAATTCACCCCTTTGCCTTTGCATTTTCATCCACATTTTGAGTATTGCTATAATGCTATTTTGAAATCCACATTTGGAATAGTGTTATAATGCCATTTTTCATCCACATTTTGAGTATTGTTATCATGCAAGGTTTTCCTAGGAGCTAGGAAAATTCATGGAGTCTTATAGCTAGCTTTTACATTATGTTTTACATTGCATTATGATATTATACTAACATATTGCTTCATAGTTGCATTTTAGTTTAGTTTTCTTTTTTGTTGCATTTGAGCATATGCAGAATCATGTTTAGTTCATTATAGTTTCATATCATCTCACTCATCTGCACTTGTTCATTTATCATCAACATCATCCTTCATTTAAAGCATCACATCCATTATCTTTTCCATCATTTTGTTTGATTTAGAAGCATACCACTAATCCGTCCAACACACGTTTGCAAATATAAATCTTCTTAGCTTGCATCTTAAGCATTTAATCTCATTTTCTAGGTTGTCATTTTAACAACCCTTGTGCTCATAAAAATTTGAGGGAAAAATGGTTTAATAAATCCATAGAAATAGAGGACAATGAGACATTCTTGAAAGGTTTGATTGTGTTATACAAATAGAGTAGTTTACTTGATTCAAATTTTCAATATAAATCGTTTCATTAAGGTTTGTGTTGTTTTAACTTTTCACATTTGACACACACACAAAATCAACATCTGGTGTCTAAATCTTGGATTGTCTAGGGCATCAAAATATTTTTTGAGCATTGGTATTAAATTTTTCTTTAAAGCAACGTGTAAACACATCACTTCAAAGAGGGGAAAAATGTATACACCTAAAAATGGTCATCATATTCATTTAATTGAATAGAAGCTATTTGATTAATATTCTGACTACATATAAATAAAGTCTCACTTTATTTATATTATTCACTCTTATATTAATTCTTCAAAACCATATTCTTCTAGATTATTAAATAATTTTTTTTTCCTAAACGTGTTTATTTAATTAATCTCTATTAATCCTGATTAACAATTAGAGCACATGTCTACTACATATTTTGTGCCACCTCACAAAGGTCACATGAAAATAAATAAGCCTAATTATTAATTAATAATATCCTCACACACTTCCACCAATTGGAAAAAGCACATGGCTTTCTTCATGCACACTTCCCACAAATTTGGAGCACATGGTCTTTGTTTCACACACTTGAGTCTCCCACCCATTTGGCATGTTGTCATTGGGTCAAGAGATTCTTTTTATCCAAATTGCATGTTGTATTTTGTCAAGGGGACATCATCTTGATTCTCTCCATCTCCACCGTCTATTCTTTCTCCTTTGAATTTGGACTATTGATAGGTATCACCTCACAAGATGCTTGAGAAACCCTATAAATACACCCCTTTTCCTTTGTATTTTCATCCACCTTTTGAGTATTGTTATAATGCTATTTTGAAATCCACATTTGGAATAGTGTTATAATGCCATTTTTCATCCACATTTTGAGTATTGTTATCATGCAAGTTTTTTGTAGGAGCTTGAAGCATTCATGGAGTCTTATAGCTAGCTTTTACATTATTTTTTACATTGCATTCTCATATTAGACTAACATATTGCTCGATAGTTGTATTTTATCATCTCCATTGCATCATAGTTGCATTTTAGTTTAGTTTTATTTTTTGTTGCATTTGAGCATAAGCAAAATCATGTTTAGTTCATTATAGTTTCATATCATCTCTCCCATCTCCACTTGTTCATTTATCATCAACATCATCCTTCATTTAGCATCGCATCCATTATCCTTTCCATCATTTTGTTTGATTTAGAAGCATACCACTAATCCGTCAAGCACACGTTTGAAAATATAAATCATCTTAGCTTGCATCCTAAGCATTTAATCTTGTTTTCTAGGTTGTCATTTTAACAACCCTTGTGCTCATACAAATCTGAGGGCCAAATGGTTTAATAAATTACTAGAAACAGAGGACAATGAGATGTTCTTGAAAGGTTTGATTGTGTTATGCAAATAGAGTAGTTTACTTAATTCAAATCTTCAATATAAATCGTTTCATTAAGGTTTGTGTTGTTTTAGCCTTGCACATTCGACACACACACACAAAATCAACATCTGGGGCATCAAAATCTTGCATCGTTTGGGGCATTGAAATATTTAATGAGCATCGGTATCAAAATTTTATTTGAAGCAACGTGTAAACACATCACTTCAAAGAGGGGAAATATCTATACACCTAAAAATGGTCATCATTATCAGTTAATTAAATACAAGCTATTTGATTAATATTCTGACTATATATAAATAAAGTCACTTTATTTATATTGTTCACTCTTATATTAATTCTCCAAAATCATATTCTTCTAGATTATTAAATAAACAAATTTTCCTAAACATTTTTATTTAATTAATCTTCATTAATACTAATTAACAATTAGAGCACATGCCTACTACATTTTTTGTGCCACCTTACAAAGGTCACATTAAAATAAATAAGCCTAATTATTAATTACAAATATCCTCACACACTTCCACCAATTGGAAAAATCACATGGCTTTATTCTTGCACACTTCCCACAAATTTGGAGCACATGGTCTTTGTTTCACACACTTGAGTCTACCACCCATTTGGCATGTTACCCATGGGTCAAGAGATTATTTTCATCCAAATGTACATTGTCTTTGGTCAAGGGGACAACATCTTGATTCCCTCCATCTCCACCATCTATTCTTTCTCCTTTGAATATGGACTGTTGATAGTTGTCACCTCATAAGATGCTTGAGAGACCCTATAAATACACCCCTTTTCCTTTGCATTTTCATCCACCTTTTGAGTATTTTTAGAATGCTATTTTGAAATCCACATTTGGAAGTGTTATAATGCCATTTTTCATACACATTTTGAGTATTGTTATCATGCAGGTTTTTCGTAGGAGCTTGGAGCATTCATGGAGTCTTATAGCTAGCTTTTACATTATTTTTTACATTGCATTCTCATATTAGACTAACATATTGCTCGATAGTTGTATTTTATCATCTCCATTGCATCATAGTTGCATTTTAGTTTAGTTTTCTTTTTTGTTGCATTTGAGCATAAGCAAAATCATGTTTAGTTCATTATAGTTTCATATCATCTCTCCCATCTCCACTTGTTCATTTATCATCAACATCATCCTTCATTTAGCATCGCATCCATTATCCTTTCCATCATTTTGTTATATTTAGAAGCATGCCACTAATCTGTCCAGTACACATTTGCAAATAGAAATCATCTTAACTTACATCTTAAGCATTTAATATCATTTTCTAGGTTGTCATTTTAACAACCCTTGTGCTCATAGAAATCTGATTGCCAAATAGTTTAATAAATCCCTAGAAATAGAGGACAATGAGACATTCTTGAAAGATTTGATTGTGTTGTTTAAATAGAGTAGTTTACTTGATTCAAATCTTCAATATAAATCATTTCATTAAAGTTTGTGTTGTTTTAACTTTGTACATTTGACACACACACAAAATTGTGCCCACTGTGGGGCCTATGCCTCACTTATTTCTAATATTTTTGCAAATTTCATGATTGTAGGTTCAAGGTTTGAGACTTGGGAACCCTTTGCATCAATTTTGAGGCAATTCTGAGCTATTTTGAGGCATTTTTGGGCTATTTTAAGAGGTTTGGCACCTCTTGCACCTATTTTGACATCTCTTGCAAGCATTTTAGAGACATGTTTTCCCTATTTCGAGACCATTCTGGCTTGTTCTAAGAGTTTTAGCACCTCTTGTACCTATTTTGGTACCTCTTGGAAGTAGTTCAGGGATCATTTTCACCTTTTCCGGGACCATTCTGGGCTATCTTGAGAGTTTTGGTGCCTCTTCCAAGTAGTTCAAAGACCTGTTTTCCCTATTCCGGGACCATTTTGGTTTGTTCTGAGAGTTTTGGCACCTCTTGCAAGCAGTTCAAGGACATTTTCACTTGTTCTGGGACCATTCTGGGCTATCTTGAGAGTTTTGGCACCTCTTGTACCTATTTTGGTGCCTCTTGCAAGTAGTTCAAAGACCATTTTTATTTGTTCTAGAACCATTATGGCTTGTTCTGAGAGTTTTGGCACCTCTTGTACCTATTTTGGTGCCTCTTGCAAGTAGTATAGAGATCATTTTCAGCTGTCTTGAGAGTTTTGGTGCCTCTTGTACCTATTTTAGTGCATCTTGCAAGAAGTTCAAAGGTCATTTTTAGCTGTTTCGAAACCAATTTGGGCTGTCTTGAGAGTTTTGGCACCTCTTGTACCTATTTTGGTGCCTCTTGTAGATTGTCTCTGTTTTGGTGCCTCTTACAGTTTTTCACCAAATCAGCAAACTCACATTTTGTGTTGTGTTTTGCAAGTTTTCCCAAATTTGTTGTCAAAGACTCAAACATAAACTACTAACATATTGTAGGGGATGGACATTATTTACTTATTTCCTTTTGGTTAAGTTAGGAACATAGCTTAATTAAAGGCAAATGGACACCATGTCTTTTGTATGTGATTGATGGTAGGCATATGCTCTCCCCTTAACTGGGTGATCCAAAAATCCAGACCCATTCTTGTTTATGTGTGAGTGTAAGTGGAGCATATGGAATCTGTTCTCTCTTTATTCATGAGAAATAAAGATTGATAAAACTACATGTATGCTTGCTTGCTTTTTTTTATCCTAGAGGGCATGCCTTGTGGGAAAAATTAATCACCCAAGGGAACAACCTAACCAGTAACATGCTAAAGCCAAGTGACTTCCAACTAGGATATAAATGTGGATACTTGGGGAAAGTTCAAGTATCATGTGGGTGGATTCGAAAAGATGGATTTAAAGGGACTCTCGTTGCATGGGTCATCCCCTACAAATTAAATGGCCACATTAAAACCCTTGTAGTTTTTCCAAAATCCCTTATCTATTCTTTGGTGCAACAACGGTCGTTGCCAAGCCATCCACATTCTCATAGTTTTTAGTAGAGATGATTAGTTCGCCATGGGAGTTTCATGGGGACTAGAAGCTTGGTTGGCCTAAGAAGTGAGTGCACTATAAGGGGAATCCCATGTAGCCAAGCTTCTCAATTCATCTGCTAAAGATAGTGCAATTGGGGTAAAACCCGCATGGAATCCAAAAGAATACGGTCTTACACAACCTTAGGAGTGTATATTTTGCTTGATGTGTCTTTAAAACGAAACTCAAAACACCATCAAAACATCACATTTTGAAAGTGAAAACCTTGATTCAAAACTACATTGAACATTGAAGTAATCAATTCTACAATTGAAGAATCCAAGAAATTAGACCTTTGGGGGGGGGGGGTATTTTTGATGTTTTGGAGTCATTTTGGGGGTTTCTGAGATTTTTGGAGCCTCTTGTCTCTATTTTTGCACCTTTGGTGTCCCAAGTGGTGCCAAAATTCATACACCATTGTATAACTTATGAAATTCTATCCCATTAAAAAAAACCTCTTTGAAAAAGACCTTCGTATGACCAAGATACGACCATTTTAAGATTGACTATAAAGCTATTTTGACATGCAACATTGTTTTGGGGCCTTTGGGGTCCCAAGTGGCACCTCTTGTAAGTGTAGCTTCCAAGTTTTGTGGAGTCAAACACTATTTTGGTGCCTTTGGGGTCCCAAGTGGCACCTTTTGCTAGGATTGATTTTCATGTTTTGAAATGCTTACTTTGAAGTGGCTCCTTTTGTCTCTATTTTGGCACCTTTTTCTTCTGTTCTAGCACCTCTTGTCTCTATTTTGGCACCTTTTGCAAACCACAAAATAGTGACCTAGGTTCATCTTCCATCTGACAGTTAGTCCTTTTAGCAGTGTTCAACCTTCTCTTAGGCAAAATAGAGTCTGAACATGTGGTTTACCCAATGATTTCATGAAATATTACACAAAACATTGAAACTTAACACATTGAAAGTCAAAACAGTGAAAATAAAACTACCATTGCTGAAATAGATGGGGATCAATTGAATGCTTTAGCTCATCAAATGAAAAACCTTCGACAAAAAATCTAGGATATGCAAAGGGAAACAACCACAGAAATAAATTTGCTACCACACATCTACCCTTCTCCATTTGACAGAATTATGGACATGACACCTTCTCCACCAACAACTGCATCATCGAAGTTCAATATCTTTGATTTTTTGAAAAAGCTAAATGAGAATCCCAAATCTTAGTCCTTAAACACAAATGATATTGAACAATCTTACCACATCATGCATCTATCTTCATCTCCCATAAGCCAAAATAAATTTCAATATTCTTTCACCCAAGTTAACAATTCCATCTAACCACCTTCTTTTATCATATCTTCTACATCCAATGATTCATGTCAATCTTTCAGTCTAAACCATGCTATCATAGACTCCTCCACACATCAAGATCAAAATATTCTTTCCACTTCATTCAATGATACCAAAATTAAACAAGTTCTTCCAATCTCTTACCAAGACAAAACCTCTCAAGAATTCTACGATGATCCCCTCCTTTCACTTTTCATCCATGATGACTCCTTTCCATCTTAAGAGAAAAGTATCCTTCTGAGTTCTTCCTCCCCATCTAATGAATTCATACCATCTCATGATTCCATTGCATCCCAGGAGCATGATAATTCTTACATCCTATCTAATGATTTCCTATCTCTCGATGATCAAGATATGCTTTCTACAAAATATCATGATTCCCTTCCTCATCAAGATCAAGATATGCTTCCATGTAAGGATATCCCTCCATTCCATGAGGATGTTCATCCTTCTCAAGATCAAGATATGCCTTCCATACCACTTCATGAAGATTCCATACCTAATAAAGAGCAAGCTACTCCATCTTCTACATGTCGTGATCCTCTTCCAAGTCAAGATCAAAACACCCCATCATCCCCATGTCAAGAGCCTATCACACCTATTCAAGCTATTGATGAATCACACACCTACAAATTGGGAACCTCCACCTTCATCCACCCTGGTTTACTTCCAACACCTATCCTTTCATCCATGTTATATCCTCCTCAAAATGGACTTGTGTCTTGTTTCACAAACAATACACATCCCATTGGTAAACAAATGTGTCAAAGTATGAACTACAAAGGCAAAGTATTAGGCCTTCATGAACAAGGTATCCTAAACCCCTTTTTGTCCAAAAAAATCCATATTATCATAGACTTGGTTATACACCTAAGTGTCTTATTCCATCAAACCTACCATCTATCTTAGGTCCTCATCCTAATCCATCAAACCTTCCATCTATCCTAGGTCCTCATCCTAGTTCATCAAACCTTCCATCTATCCTAGGTCCATACCATATTCCTCAAGAACAACAAAGGCACACATCCTTGATGCCCTTTCAAAATTCTACCCACAACAACTCATCCATAATACCTCCATATCATTCATCCCAATTCATCGCTCCCATTGCTCTTGGAGGAAATTTGGGTGCCAAATGTCAAAATTTTCCATATCAAAATCAACATGTGTCAAAGGATCAACATGTCTCCTTGAAGAGGCATGCAAAAATAAAAGAAAATTTGATCCAAAATCAAAAAGACCATAAAGGCCCATCAAAGAAAAAGGAAAATTTCCCAAGACCACAAAGGTCTATAAATGAAAGTGAAAATTCTCAAAGGCCACAAAGGCCCATAAAGCAAAAATCAAAGTCAAAAGTCATGTGGATTCCAAAAAGTCTCATAGAAGCAATAAAATCTAAATTGGCATCCAAATTTGTTATCCAAAAGCTTCCTCCAATCTTCCATCTAATAGCCTATCCCCTTCCAAATCCATTTTTCATCCATCACGCCACCACCCATCAAGGTGTGTGCCAATGTTGACCTTGCAATCATTTCCATCTATCCATCTGCAAGCCTTCCCACCTCTTTTACGTTATCCAACATTCATCACCCATCATTCTCCTTTAATTTGTACCTTTGGATAATTCCTTAGTTCTTCCATCATGCCTTTAATAGGCAAACATTTATGAGTCTAATCCCCATTGCCATCATTTATTAAAGGGATATTTTGTTGTGAAACTTGATGCTTAAGTCCTTCCATCTTCCTATAATGCATATATTATCTTCCACATTTCCACCTTTGATCTTGACAAGGTTAAGGATCCTCTTGAACACCATATATCTTATCCTACTCGCTTTGTCCATATTTTTCATATCATATCTTTCATTTTATCCATATTTCATCATTCTCTCTAAATACATCCTTTCTTCCCATAGATGCATAAAATTGGTCATATGTGATTAATCTTGGCATTTAATTAAATATTTATTATTTAATTAATTTCTCTAAAGTCTTCTACAATATGATTAAGTTTAATTAATTTAATTATATTGTTCATTCAAATTATTCTTCTATCATAATAAATTGATTTTTATTTAATTATTTCACATTCATATGTCCACTTAATTAATTAAATAAATGCACTTTATTTATTTATATTAATTATCACTTTTTGAATTTAATTAAGTCTTTTTTATTTAATTAAATTTAAATATTTCTTTTCAATTTCTTCTTCCAGTTAATTAAATATCTCATTTAATTAATTTCATTTACATACCATTTCTTAAAAGTTTAATTAAATATCTTTATTTAATTGAATATTTTCCATATCTTTTCAAAATCATAATTAAATATTCTATTTAATTATGAAATCTTACATTATTCTTCAAATCTAGGGTAAATATTCTATTTTAAGAAGAATCTCTATGTCTCCCATAAATACATAATTGAATTTTATAATTCATTATTTATCTTCTTCAAAATCTTTCCATAATCTCGCAAAAGATGATTTCTTTTACAATTCATCTTTATCACATCTTATCTTACCTTTTTTATAGAAAAGAAAACAAATCTTGCTTTATATTTTCTTCTATTTTTCTTCAGTATTATCCATTCTCAACCGTTCAATCCGCCAGGAATTTTCACAATCGTTGATTATATCAGCCAATCAAAAGCTTTCAAAAACTCTATAAATAGCGCAGCCAATCCAAGCAAGGGTTACACAACACATATCTGAGTAATTAGAGATTAATTGCATTCTAGCACTATAGCATTATAGTTTTATTATTCATAGCATCATCATAGTCTTTCATTTTCAGCAATCATGTTTAGCATTAGAGTAATCATGCCTTAGCATTACAAAAATTTCATAATCAATCTCATTCTTTAGGAGGAGTATTCATTGATCCTAGCATACAATTTGAGAGCTAGCTGGAATCAATGAAAATACTAGAGATAGAGGACAATAGGACGACATCGATAACAGGATACTGAGTTTGCAAATCTCTCTTATTTTAATATTGTGTTTTTGATATAATGTCTTACTAGTGTGTTTGATTCATTTGTTTTTACATATTTAATGCTCACAAAATCGACCACACAATATTGGTGCCCACCATGGGGCCTTGCCCCATTTTTAACTTCTACTTGCAAGTTTTTTGGCATGATTTCACATTCTGGAATTTAGATTTTTGACAAAATTTTCCATTTTAGCGCATCCAAGAATTTTTGAAGCACATCCACAGGTTTTTAAATTGCATCTGTGGTTTCTTTCAGCACTTTTGCAGGTACTTCAGTGCATCGGAACTTTTTCGGCACATCTATAGGACAAAATGGTGCATATACCCTACTTAGTTTGTTAAAATTTTCTAAAAAACAAAAAATAAATAAAATTAGTTGCATTCTGTTATAGCACATTTAGGAGTTTTTTTAGTGCATTTAGGACCTTCTATAGCACATTTATGATTTGTTTTGGCACGCTAACTTGTTTTTGTTGTGCATATAGGGAATCTTTAGGTGCATACAAGTTGTAACTAAACATGTTTCTGAGTCTGACGCCTTCCACAGACAAAACTTTTTTCTAGCTTAAAAAGAATCAATCCAAGATAGTCACAACTTGTTTTAAAAGGAAGCAATCCTAGGATAGACATGGATTTAAAATAAATCAATCTAGGATAGTCACCACATTGATTTTGCAGTTAAAATGAATCCCATGCTTTCTGTGAAGCAACATCTTCATGTAGTTTAGATCATTATGATTTGGGTTTTAAAAAGAATAATGTCTACTGTGTTTGTGGAAATAGGTCTATGCTCTCCCCTTAATTGGGTGACCAGAATACCAGACTTTCCTTTTACATTCATGAAAATTTACTGCTTTATTACATCCTATAGAGGGCCTACTCTTGTGGGAAAAAGTACTCAGCCAAGAGGAATGACTCAAGTGGGTTCAATCCAAAGCCAAGCTATTATGCCCCACTATAAAATTTAAAGCAAATCAGGAGAAATCCTCTTTTTCTGGTAGCGTGCAAGATAACCATCCCTAAAGCCTTTGTTCTAAAGGTTGGGAGGTCTCCAGAGGGAGTTTATTATTGCTGCATTGAACGGATACCCTTACTATGAACCTAGTGTAGTATCTAGTTGAAGTTAGTTTTCGAACATCATAATAATCACAGTGCAAGGGAGGGAAGAATCTACCCCTAAGAAACTCACCATATAACTACCAAGGACCATTTGCTTAGGGGATCCAGTATCCACTTCCGTCACTCTAAGTACGTGCTTGGAAAAAACAAAAACACTAGTGCCCCTTTGGGGGTGACACGGATGTGTGAGTCAACGCAGTTATAAGATGTGGCATGTTGATTATGATGATGACCTACTTGAGTACTAAGAGTGAGTCTGTCTGAAATTGTCTACCATGTGTAAAACCTGTGAAAACACTTTTTGAATTTTTTTTTTTAAAATTACACTTGATGTTTAGTATACGACTTAAAAACAACTATTTTTAGAGTGTTTGTTGTGTTTTCAATCACACTAATTCAGATAAAAGATCATCCAAAATGAACATGTCAAATTTTAGCTAAAAAGTATTCTCAACTGTTCGGAAAAGTTACCTTGGAAAACCTATTTTAGCACATCTAGGGTATATTCTGGTGCATATAAGGTCTCTTTTAGCACATTTATTGGTTAAATCAACGCTTTTAAGGTCTATTTTTGTGCATTGAGTCTTTTAGCACATATATTGGCTATTCTAAAAAAAAACTTTTCATTCATTGTCTAAAACTTTTTCTGCATTGCATATAGGATACAAAGTAGTGCATCTGGGACATATTGAAGCACGTCTGACCTATTCTCTGGTGCATATCTCTATTTCTGAAGCACATCTAGGCAAAAAAAAAGTGCATCTGTCATTTTTCCCGAGTCATTGTTTGTGACAGATAATTGTTTATAGCATTCCCAGTCTAGTAGCATATCAACATTTTCTCTCATGCTTAGGGAGTGGAAATCTACCAAGTTTTTCAAGAAGCCAATTACCAATGGAATCAAGAAACCCAAGAAACCTCTAGGCTATAGGAAAATCTTACAACGAAGGAAGTTTTTATACAAGAGTCGGCACGTCTTGCTCCATTACCACTAGTTTCTCCATAGATACCAATATTTTGTCAGAGGATTTACTGACAAATACGCTATGGACCCTTTAGATTCACGAGCCTATTTTCAAAGAAGAGCCCTCTCCCAATGACATAATCACAATCAACCTCTTGATTTCAACTATATACCACAACCTTCTATTGAATATTCGACACATCCTAGTCAAATACTTTAGTGAGTTGAAATAGGCTATTCGATATATTGATCATTCTTCGAAAACAAAGATCAAATCTTACAAGTGCACTTTCCATCACAAACTTCCAAATTCTTGGTTCAACTTCTCCCAACAGGATTCTAACATCCTTTATCATTGGAAGCCACAACCACGAATTAATAAAACATAGTTTTGATCATATCATAAGACTTTCAGCTTATCAGATTAAAACATCATCTTTGATTGCACTCATCAAACTATGATCTAAGTTTAGGAGAACATCTTGAAATCATATGCCTATTTTTATGTGATCACAATACAACAAACTAAAGGGAAATTTCAACAAGAAGATCATACCTCAACAACACAAAAAGAAGGTGAAAATAGTGATCCCCTTTATAGTGTGAGTCGAAATACCCTCTTTGAAGACAACATGACCGAAAGAGAAAAGAATCCATTTGCTTCCGACAAAGATATGAGATAAACCCATGAGGATAGTGAGAATGAACAGGAAGAAGAATGCCACTTAAAGAAGCCAAACAAGATCCTAAATTTCTCAGAGTAGTAGAAAAGCTCATAGCACATGAAAAACAAAATTATTTCCTATTTTTGGCTGACAAAGGAGCTAAATTACCCCATGATTTTGATACTCAGAACATAAAGAGTAATACTGATGAAACACCATTATCTGGTCTTAGTGTCTTGACCCAACATGTTAAAACATTAGAAGGGAAAATTAAAATTCTAGAAGGGGGAGCCAAAACAAAGACATACGGTCTTGATGATATTTTTCCATATCCTTTTGATTGACATCTCATGATTCCATTTCCTAAGCATTGTGAAATTCCAAAGTTTGATCATTATAACAGAAAATCAGATCCCATTGACCATATTAGAGACTTTTGAAACATGACTTTAGAATTTTCTCATGAGGATACATACTTAATGCATTTTTTCCCACGAAGTCTTGGAGGCCAATCTATGGAATGGTTATAAAAAATTACACTGCCTGTCAAAACATTTGAGGAATTGATCAACAAGTTCATCTCTCAATATTCCTATAACATACAAGACCAAATCACAATGATTGATCTATGCAAGGCTAAGAAAAACCCTGGTGAACCATTCATCATATTTCTTCAGAGATGGAGAAGGTTGTTCACTAGATATCCACGTCATGTTCCTGAAAAGGAAAAGATCACTACATTCATAAATAGCTTGGATCAAGAGATGAGTTATCATCTAAATCTTCATTGTCCTCCCTCTTTTCAGAAAATGATTGAAAATGCAATCACAATTGAAAATGCATTAGTGCAGAGAGGGACAATAAAACTCAATAGGGACAATCCTAGCTCATCAAATCACCACAATGACAAATCAAAGTTTTGGACTCGCAACAAGAATGTGGTGAATGATGGTGTTGTAGATGCACATCATGTCTCACCTAAGCCAATTTTTCTTAGTGTTCCTCACAACAACAACTACAATAGTGTTAACTCAGTTACAAATCAGGGAAACAACTCCCCTCCTCTGAGGAATAACCAAAATCCAACTTTTGCTCCAAATCAGAATAATACCATCAATCAAGGGTATCATGGAAACAACAATAACAATTCCTTAGGAAATACATCAAACACAAATCCACAGTGATCTTCATTTTTCTCCAACAGAAGAACTTTTACTCCATTGGGGCAATCTCTAGAATCTGCCCTTAAAGACTTGATGGCAGAGAACATTATTACCCTATTGCCTCAACATAACTTCGAACCCATCGTGAAGCCACCATAATGGAATGAGGCATACTATTATGAATATCATAGATGCAAAGGCCATCGTACGAATAAATTTCAAGCCTTGAAGAATGCTATTCAATATTTAATTGACAAAGATATTGTCACAATAGAAGGAAACCAAAAATAAAACAAAGACCACCAAGCATTTCCAAATCCTTTTCCCAACTATCAAAAGGATGAGTCTTCTGGAAAGAATGTGAATCATATAGATGAACATATAATCAATCACATCTAGACTAATCATGAGCGGTTTAATGTTATAAAAGTCAAAGAGAAAATGAAGTATCGAGAAGTTAATGTAACAATAAGGGCACAAGCTAAAGTTGTCCTAAAAGGCGCTCCTTCAAAATCCATCATGCCACTGTCTCCACATCAATATTATTTAATCAATCAACTTGGAAAAACTTCTGCTCAGATCTCTATCTTGGAACTTCTAAAGATTTCCCTAGCGCATAAGGAAATTCTAGACAAAGCCCTCATTGAAACAACTGTATCCGATGATCATAATGTGGATCAATTTCAAGCCATGGTGGGATATTTATCCTCACCCACATGCCTTTCATTTTCTGAAAAAGATGATGTTTCCATGACACATCCCCATAATTCATCATTATAGTTAGAATTCATGATCCACAAGTTTCATTTTAGACGAGTTCTAATAGATGGAGGTGCTAGTTTAAACATATGTACCATAAAATTAATTCGGGCTTTAGGATTTTCTGAGGATTCCATTGATCACAGAAGAAAGATTACTATCAAAGCCTATGATGATGAGGAAAGAGAATCCAAAGGTTTAATCATGTTACCAATAAGAGTGGGGCCGGTTATCAAAAATACTTTCTATCAAGTGTTAGACCGAGATCTCGCATACAACATCTTGTTGGGTCGTCCTTGGATCCACAACATGCAAGCTGTACCATCTACATATCATCAGTGTCTTAAGATTCCTTATGATGGACAAGAGATCACGATATCAGTTGATAATTCTCATAGTCAAACTTGTGCTACCATCAAAGCTAGTCAAGACACTTTGGTTCCTAACAATCGAGAAGCGACTACTAGCACTTCTCCAAAAGTTGATACACAAATCAATTAACTAACCAAAATCTTTGATAAACAATTACGGTTCAAGGATAATGGAGTAGGAGAATATTATCTCTATCTGGCTAATCTTCCTACGTCACCTTGATCACATGGAAAACCTTCCATCATGCAATATCAGATGTTTGTAGCATCAACATCAACATAATTAGCAGCTGGACCAATCACAAAGTTCAATGGACAATTTATCAAAGAGAAATTTCTGATGGAAGACCTAAGGATAGAGAAATGCTAAAATGGCTCTATAGAGATGAAGATGAAGATAAAACAGTTCTCAATATCAAATTACCAACTAAGAAATATGGTAAGGGATATTCCATCATGCAAAAGATTGGCTATGAGGGTAATGGTCCTATCGGAAAAAGAAAAGGAGTAGTTGAGCCTATTGATCCTCCAGGACTTGCTGCAAAGGATAAAACAAGACTAGGCTATGATACTAGCTCAAAAGAAACAACATCCAAACAAGTGAATGATACTATACTCACATTGCAAGAAAGTTTTGATCCAAGGGAACTATGTTTGACAACAATTTAGAATTTCATCGATAATAATTATTACATTGATTCTGGAGAATACAAATGGGATACCATCCATAATGATGAATTCTGGAGGGATAAACAGGTTGATGTGATACACAAGTATACACCTACTTTAATCAAAGGAGAAGGTTCAAGGACCCAACCACATGAATCTGAACTACAACACAACTATGATTCTAGTGATACCGAGTCAGATTTAATCGAACAAGACTATCATGAGGACAATACCATCATTAATCTACCTCATACCTCAGATCCTATCGACACCTCCATTATGACCATAACCATAGCCGATTTTATGCAACCGAATGACCCACTACCACTAATACATCCCGATCTCATTGACTAGGATCTATTTGAATCTCTAGATACACCTGTGTTTCCAACCGACGAATCGATCCTAAAATTCCTTTCCACAGATAATGTAAATTATTGTTCCACTAGTGATTTTTGGCATGAGATCCTTAGTCAGGAGAGTGTCAAGTTTCCTAGCTCCAAAAATAAAAATAAAAAAGAAAGATCTAATGGTGAAAACCAAAATCTGGCAGTATTAGATCAAGCAAAAGATAAAACAAAGAGTGTATTATATGGTGAAAACCTTTTCAAGGCACTAGATGATGAGATACTTGATACTCTCCCAGAGCACTATCATGACCGATCACCTATCTTAATTGAGCCTACAAAAGTAGTTAATCTTGAAACTATAGAGAGACCGAGGATTCTACAGTTGGTTGCATCAATGACAGATAAAGAAGTACCTGAGTTCATGGAATTTCTTAGAGAAAATCAAGTCAACTTTGCCTGGTCTTATGTGGACATGCTAGGTCTTCATCCTGATCTTATAATGCATCACTTTTTCATTAAAATAGGAGCAAATCCTATGAAACAAAAACTTAGAAAGATGCATCCTCATGTGGCATTACTAGTTAAAGAAGAACTTAAGAAACTCCTTGATGTGGGATTTATAAGAACAATTGACTATGCAGAATGGATCTCCAATATTGTTCCTATATCCAAACCTAACAAAAGTGTTCGAGTGTGCACAAATTTTAGAGATCTTAATAAGGCATGTCCTAAGGATTATTTTCCTCTTCCAAGCATTGATGCTATAGTTGATCTAATGGCTGGTTGTTCCATGTATTCACTAATGGATGGTTTTTTTGGTTATAACCAAATCAAGATTGCACCTGAAGACCAGGACAAAACAACTTTCACATGTCCTTGGGGGACTTACTATTGGAATGTCATGCCTTTTGGTTTAAAGAATGTTGGGGCTACATATCAAAGAGCTATGACTATAATTTTTCATGAAATGATGCACACATTCATGGAAGATTATGTTGATGACATACTGAAAAAATCATACACAAGAGGACATCTCGAGATATTATCCAAAATATTTGCGAGGTTGGAAAAGTTCAAATTTTGCCTCAACCCTAAGAAATGTGTTTTTGGAGTCGCATCTGGAAAACTCTTGGGATACATTGTTTCAACAAAAGGAATTGAAGTAGATTTCGCCAAGGTACAAGCAATCATGGAAATGCCTCCAACAAGGAATATCAGTCAGTTGAGGTCACTACAAGGACAACTCTAATCTATACGAAGATTCATTGCACAACTAGCAAATAAATGCCTACCTTTCACACATCTATTGAACAAGAATATTTTGTTCAAATGGAATGGTAAGTGTGAAATGGCCTTTCAACAAATCAAGCAGTACTTATGAACCCACTAGTTTGATACCACCAAATCCAAACAAACCACTCATCTTATACATTGCTGCCACAAAGACATCTTTGGGGGAATTGTTAGCACAGGAAGACTCTATAGGAAAAGAACATGCAATCTATTATATCAGCCGAACATTAACAGGTCATGAACTCAACTACACTTTCATCGAGAAGGCTTGCCTAGCTATGGTCTTTGCCTTGTAGAAGTTTTGCCACTACATGTTAACTCATTCAATCAACCTTGTTGCAAAGATTGATCCACTCAAATATCTATTAAGCAAGGCCACCTTAATAGGAAGATTAACAAAATGGGTCATGATATGGGTATGTGCAGGATCGTGATGGGCCAAAAAGTGGCGATATGATGGGTATTTGTAGGGTATGTGGCTGATGAATTTTTTCTTACCCAAAATTGATGAAACAAAAAGGGTTTTTAAAGGAGATTCTTAGCTTTCCACCAATATAAATTATGCCTTACTTTGAATTTAATAAATAATTATTATTCATTTTCTATTTGAATTACTACTAAAGTCCTGATTGATAGGTTGATTGAAAAACATCTATAGCTTTCAAATAGTATCACATTTTTTTAATCTGAAACATGTGTCACATTCTATGCTTTGTATACTATAGGATTAAAAAAAAATGAATTTCATGAATTTTTGACCAAGTTAAGTGGTCAAACATATGAGTTTCTATATTTTTTAAAAGTTGTAATAAAAAATTCATAATTAATTATTTACTTGGAAAACAATTACAAAAATATGCATCACATCGGACATGAGTCCTCTACTTATATCTAAATTTTATAAAAAATATTATCATTTTATTGTGGTTAGGGTGGTTAGACGCAGACACCACTTCTTATTTTCCCTTGAAATTTAAGTACTACTCCATTGAAATTTCAAATTTTCACCAAATAGATTTTAAAAAGAAAAAAAGCCTAGTAGTTTAGAAACTACATTCAATTTGCTACAAATTTTATTCTTACATATTTTTGAAATAATATAGATAACTTATTTTATTTTTTACGTCAAGTTGCCTAACTCTAATTTTTCTAAATTTTTTGGCACTTAAGGGCCTCTTTTTTCCATGATGATCCTACACATACCCATATTAAGCAAGTTTGATATCCATTATATTGATTGCAAAGAAATCAAAGGACAAGTTATCGCTGACCAACTAGCTGAAGCACCCCTATAAGCAGAACATCCCATGCACATTGAATTTCTAAATGTTGATGTCTTCACGACAGAGTCAAAGCAACCTTGGTCATTATATTTTGATGTCTCATTTACTCAATATGGATTGGGGGTAGGCATACTCTTTGTCACCCCTCAAGGAAATACCATTCCTTAATCGTATCAACTAATGTTTCCATGCACTAATAACATAGCCAAATATGAAGCTTTAATCACTGGACTCAAAATAGCATTGGAATGGAGAATCACAGAATTACAAGTCTATGGTGACTCACAGTTAGTCATTAACCAAATCAATGATGACTATCAAGACCAAAGATGACAAATTGTTGCTGTACAAGAAAATGGTTGACGATTTCAAGAAATACTTTGTAGACATCAAGTTCATACAAATTCCAAGGCAAGGCAGCTGACGCTATGGCCAAAATCACTTCATTGTTACAACTCCCAGAAACTTGGGCTCGCTATGAATTTCTAGTGGAACAATCATTTATGCCTACCTACGACACCCCTGAAAGCCAAATCATTTGCCACTTAGTAGGATATTTTTCACCTTGGTATGGAAAAATTTATGCGTACCTAAAAGATGACATCTTACTACTTGATTTATCCTGTAACCAAAAGCGCAACTTTATCCGCCAATCTTCTTGCTATACCCTTATCGTTGACACTCTCTATCGCCACAGTCTTGATGATACTTTACTTCGATGTCTTGAATGTGATGAATCTGATAAGGCTTTACAAGAAGTTCATGGTGGAATTTGTGGTACTCATTCAAGTGGACTAACCTTATCTGAGAAATTGATTAGACTGGACTATTACTGTCCTACAATGGAAAGGGAATCATTTAATCTCATAATAAAGTGCTCTAAATGGCAGATACATGGAAATCTCTTTCATGCACCAACACATGAACTACAATCGTTTGTACCAACTTGGCCATTCTCTCAATGGGGGTTAGATTTAGTTGGCAAGATTCATCCTTCATCCTCGAATGGACACAAGTTCATCATCACAGCGACATAGTATTTTACTAAGTGGATTGAGGCAGTCCCTCTCACTAAGGTCATTGGAAAACAAATATCATCATTCATACTCAATTATTTCATTTGTCGGTATGGCATTCCTAGCTCCATTATTACAGATAATGGATGACCATTCAAGAATCAGGATGTTGATGAACTTCATGAGAGATTTCATATCCAACACAGATATTCCACACCTTATTATCCACAAGGGAATGGCCAAGTAGAGGCCTCAAATAAAACAATATTGAAATTTTTTAAGAAGACTATGAATGATGTAGGGAAAGATTGGCACGTTCAACTCAATCCTGCATTATGGGCCTACCAAATTAGTATCTGAATGCCAACCAGAGCAATGCCATCTACTCTTGTCTATGGAGAAAAAGCCATCCTACCCATAGAGGTTGAGATCCCATCACTTAGAGTATCATTGAAAGATATCATAACATATGATGAATGCAGAGTTTCCCGATTTCAAGAATTGGAACTTATTGATCAAAAAAGACGAGTAGCTTATCATTTGAAAGCCTATCAAAAAATGATGTCTCACAGCTATAATCACAGAGTCAAACCACGTACCTTTTAGGTTGGTGATCTTGTTCTAAAAGAGAACCCACATAATCTACAAGACAGAGAAAAGAAGGGAAAGTTTGAACCTAATTGGATGGGTTCGTATGTGGTCATAGCAGTGTACAATTCAAGAGCATACAAGTTGTTAATGCTAGAAGGGGAATTATTTGACAAACCCATCAACAACATATGCACCTAAAAAAGTATTATGTCTGAAGCAGTCATTATCATCCAGAAAAAGTCTTGAAAATATACAACATTAGAAAAAGTCCTAAAAAAATATAAAAACATTAGAAAAAGTCCTAAAAAAATACAAAAACATCAGAAAAAGTCCTGAAAAAATACAAAAACATCAGAAAAAGTCCTGAAAAAATACAAAAATAGTAGAAAAAGTCCTGAAGGAATACAAAAACAACAGAAGAACTCTTAAAAAATGGTTACCCTGGTGAAAACCTGGCAAACAGGCATCTCAGTAGCGACAAAAAAAAAAGGGTAGAAAAATGCAATAAAAACAAATAGTGAAAATCTGGCAAACAGACACTATTTGTAGCTCTCCATCTATTAGTTCCTATTTTGCACTAAGATTTCATTTCAATGCATCTTTCCCTCATCTTAGGATCATACCGGCATCATGTTACCATCATTTTCCTAGAGTGATAACATCTTACCATGGCTTGATTATTGTACATATCCATTTCAGCAAGCTGTGTCAAATACTGGGGGCAAACATTCACATACTTTGGGGCAACCAACTTTTAGGTTCTACCAAAACAGCTTGACAAAGATATAAACTCAGTCATACGAACAAACAATCAAAACTCATGAACAACTATCCAATCATCAATCCATATCACAACAGTTTTTCAGCAAAATACCATATCATGACTCATATCTGGATGATCTAAAATTTTAATAATGATTAAAAATCAGTTTCCACTTTGCACAATGGTTGTTTGATTTTTTGATATCATCTCTCTAGAGCACACTCAATGATGTACTGAACTAGAGTGGCAAGGAAAGAGGATGATTTTTCTTTGTCTGCTATCTTGAGGTGAACTATCGATCTAATGCAAATATGTTGTGAAACATGATTTCCAAAGCATATCATTAATGACAGTTCCACATTTGCATCAGACAGTGGTTAGTCTTTGTCTGTTTATGCAAGAAATGCTCAGGTCATCTCATTTCAATTATACCTCGATGCTTCTGTTCGCTTGCTATATCAAAAATCATGAAAGTTGTACTTAGATCATCATTGGTGCTAATCTCCCCTCTAATGCTTGTACATACTTCCAACATTTTATAAGGCTCTATGATGATTCATAAAAACTACCCAAAGGCTCAATGAATAGTTGGTTTTATTTAGTTGCATTTCATTTAGATCAATGCATATGTTTTGCACACTTGATTCACATTAGAGTTTCACACGAGGCTGAACAGATAAATCAACGGTTGTCATGTCTCTTTGGATTATATGTGCAGGACATTTGGACATTTTTTTCATGCTCATTTCATTATCATTTCATCTCAGTCTTGTGCATATCATATAGTTTCAACATCCATCATTGGGATCCTTTCCCATTTATTTATCCTTCCTAATACATTATCATTTCATTGCATATCATGGGACATTCTCATTTTTTTATCTTCATTCCATTCTCATGCTATTCCAATCCTTTTATCCTTTCATATCATTCATTTAATCATTTAACCATTTTCATTCTTATCCTATCTATCATTTTCATTTTACATATCATCACATTTCATTTCATCATATCATTCCATTCTTTTCATTCCATATCATTTTATTATATTACATTGCCTATCATATTGGTCAATTTTCATTTCATTTTATCATTCAACTTTTTACATTGCATATCATATCATTACATTACAATTTCATTTTTAATTCCATTTCATTTTATTTCATCTCATTTAATATTATTCATATCATTTTAATTTTTTCATTTTATCATTACATTTCCATTTTATCGTTTTATCATTTCATTTCATTATTTACTCAATTTTTTTCATCACATCATTCTCTCATCATTTTTTTAATCATATCATTTTTATTCATATAACTATCATTTATCATTTGTCATCTCATCGGCTCATATCATTTTATCATCTTAGGTCACTTCATAATTCATTTTATTTTCTCCTTTGATTCCATTTTATTATTTTATTTCATCATTACATTTCATATCATTACATTACATTTTATTTTTCATCTCATTTCATATCATTTCATTTCATTTTCATCTCATTTCCATAACATCATTATAGTTACCATATCATCTCATTTCATTTCATTTTATCATCTCATCAATCTTTTTCATATTCATTACCTTTCATAACATACATTTCATCATTTATCATTCACATCTTTTCTAATTTTCAAATACCACCTATACAACATTTGATTCATATTACATATCATGTAGCAAATTTTTCATGCATTTCATAAACACATCCATTGCATCATCATCATTTATAGCATTTGCAAAAATTCAGAAACACAAATTTCATATCATCTCAACATGTTGCATTTTTACCATCATCATCCACCTACATGAGATCATTAGTACACATCATATCACACATCATCATATCATAATCATATCACATCATCCTGCAAATCATGTTAGTCAACTGTAGATCATATATCAAAATCCATATCACATAAATAACGAAATAAATGCATATCCATCTCATATCATCATATCAAATACAATACATCATCAAAACGCATCGCCGTTGCATATCATCGCTTATCAAAAATACATGCAAATGTCCAATAGTCCAATGACACTGGAAAGTTTCGAAAGATACATGAGTAATGATAAAAAATCAATATACATGCTCCAAGAATATGAGATATATCATATACAATCCTGCATATATCAATCATGGCTTGCTGGTGGAACCCCCTGATGGAGCTGGTCTCGCAGATGGTGGCTTGCCACTAGTCCCTGCATATGGATCCCGTCAAGGCCCTGTAACCCCTAGACTTTGTGTGCCTATCCATGTCCTGCTCCTAGTCCTAGTGTGGGACTGTGGGAAAGTCTCTCTATGCTCAAGAGGACATAACTCCTCGTATCTGACCCAATAATACTCAAACTCTCTAGCCATCTTGAAGCCCTTTACAATGGCCTCTCAATATGAAGCACTCTCCACAGTGCCCATCAGCCTCTGTGCAACATCCTTAGCCTCTATCGGCCTTCATCTCAATGCATCTCTCTCTGTCATCACCTAGGCTAACTGTGGGTATGGGGTAGGAGGATGTGCCTATGCCTATGCCTATGCATGTGCCTGTGCCTATGATTATGCCCGCTATGCCTATAGTTGTGCGACTAATCCCTATGCCTGCACCAATTGACTCTGCAACTGCACCTGTTGCCCATGTAATGTCTGTACCTAGGCCTGTAGGGAATCTATCTGTCCTTGCTATGATGAGGAACCAACCCTAATAATTGTCCTCTATCCAATCCCAGTCCTTAGCCTCTGCATGATCTGGATACCACTCAAAATATCTGGCCTTAGTCTCACTGGCATCGACCCCTCATCTCCACTATCATCCCCATCATCCCCATTGGAGCTCTCCTCCTCCTCTCCCCCAACCATTGCCTACTCACCACCTGCCACATCCTCCTGTCTCCCTGTCCCTGGCTGTGGTACCACCAAAATGGGTGCTGGCTCATCAGGACATTTCAACCATGGAAATGGATGTGTATGAAAATAAATGGAGTACTTCTCAGACATCCCCACATCAACAATATCTCTCCTATCATACCATGCCGTGGGTGGTAGAGCCATATACTTTGTATAAGCTATTTGGTATGAAATACTAGGTCCCCATCCTGCCTCATCCTTGCTCTGTGCATAGTGAGAAACTCCTTGAGACATACCCTTAGTGAATCCAAACTGTCGCTGTACTCGCATGGCCAAAAACTTCTCAATAATAAATGGAGTCCTCCCTATAAAAAATTGGGGCATACATACAAATGACATCTCTAAATGATCAGTATCCCAGGGCTCACAATGTAGGTATGACCACCATATCACGACATCCATGTCATCAAGGCACTGCCTCTAGTAATCCAACTTGCCCAGCTTGGGTTGGACAAGAAACATCGCATATGCATACACATAGGGCCTACATGGTGGCCTCACTCTGGGACAAGCTGGTATCGTCACAACAATATGCTCCCATGCCCAGATCTGGAGCAATGTCACACCACATGATATACTCGACAAACTTCTGTATACCACCTGATGAAGGTTATGATATAGATGCACCAACATGTAACTCCCCCAAGCATATCTCTATGGCTGTAATAACATCTGCTCTAGGATCCTCCACCATTCCACTGATAGTCCCTTTGACCGATGATCTGGACAAAGGAATCCTCTAATGAATGCACCAAATACTATAGGCAAGGCTAGATATCCTCTGAAATTAGCCCATGGCACCTAGTACCTGGCTATGTGTGCATCACCAAATACTCCGCTCAGCACATCTGTCTCACATAGCTCCTTATAATCATAGAACATAAGGGTGCCAACCATGGGAATACCCAATATCCTATACACATCCTCTAGAGTCACAGTCACCTCACCAGTCGGCAAATGAAAGGTGTTCTACTCTGAATGCCACCTCTCTACCAGTGCAGCCAATAGTCCCCTGTTGACCTAAATCAGAGGCATCCAATAAAGATCTCAATCTACATGTCCCTGTCAATGCTACCTCATCTGGTGTCAGCTTGGTTATCTTATCCCACCCTGCCGAGTGACGCTCCCTAATCTAGAGCTTTCTGAAAACCTCCTATTTTAGGTTATCAGAAAGATAGCCAATCAACATCATATCAATGATTCAATCTCAATCAAACAACACCAATCTAACTCATATCTATCTATGACCCATATCAGTGACACATCATCAATCTGACTCATATCAAGTGACCCATATCAAGTGTTCTATCTAGGTGATTCACATCATACAATCAATACCCAATCTATCTATTTGGATATGATATCAATCTGCTCTACCATCAATTACTATTTGTTTTCTTTTTCAAGAAAGCAAATTTATCAAAAATCACAACATCATCTTGTATTTCAATCACGAATGCAAATATGTTTTCAATCAATCATCTACTATTTTTTTCTATCACAAAAAGAAAATTTATCAGAAGTCCTATCAATCATCTAATCTTTGTTTTTCATATAGAGGAAACAAAGTTATCAGCTATCTACTCTTTGATTTCTATTTTGGAAACAAAGTTATCAATTATTTATCAGATTTTCTATCCATATCAACATGATGAAAAAACAATTTCTCTATCTATTGACCAAGGAAGCAATATACATCACTATTTTTACATCAATTTCATCAAATCACACATTTTTATCTCTTTACCAGCTGCGCTAATTTGTGGCCTTTATGCACTAAAACTCATATGCGCTATTTTGTATCCTAGATGCACTAAAACCCAAATGCGTCATTCTTTTCCCTCGATGTGCTCAAACATTTCCTCTATGTGCTATTTCCCTCTAAGTGCTAGAACTCTAAACCTAAGTGTCACTTCATTTCCTGGATGCGCGATAACCCTACATGCGCTAATGTTTTTCCTCGATGCACTAAAACCCTAATATTTCTATGGCATCCCATATGCGCTACTCTTTTTATCAAATGCACTAAAATGGTTTCTATGCTGAACATGCTAAATCTATCCTATATGTGCTACTCTTTTTATCGAAAGCGCTCAACCAGCTATCGAAAGTGCTACAACTTTTCTAAAAGCACTAAAATGGAATTTTCAAACCTAAAATCCATGGAAAATAGTAAAATTCAATTCAAAAAGGAAAAATTTGAAAGCATACGAAGTTGGATTGACTCACTAGTGGTCCATACATAGTTGGTCTCTAGTATCGACAGGCCCACTCGAATCTATGACGGTGATACAAAATCTCCATTTCGCTAGGTCACTATCAGAGCTACAGGATTCTCAAAGTCAAAAAGTGCAAATGATTTGTCCTTTTCTCTTTTTTTTACATTTTAAAGGTCAACTAAAGATGAGTTTTGTGACATTTTTATCTTTTTATCTAACTTTGACTTTATTTTTACACTGGGGCATCCTTATACATCATTTTTTTCGAGAGCTAAATCACTGAATTCAAATCAAAATCCAAATCTCATCATCAAATCACATTTTTCCAACATTATCAACAACCCTTCATCATCAGTGATTTATCTCTTGAGGGGGCATCATTAACAACGACAAAAAAAAATTTCAATCAGAAACATATCAAAATCAGGTTAGGGGCATATTTTTCATAAAAGGGGCAAAGTCAAATACAACAAATTTTGAAAGTGGGGATATTTTCTTTGAAGCAATGCATTTCACACATTACTTCAAAGAAGGGAAAAATGTAGATACATAAAATTGGTTATATCTGATTAATCCTGACATTTAATTAAATATTTATTATTTAATTAATTTCTCTAAAGTATTCTATAATATGATTAAATTTAATTAATTTAATTATATTGTTCATTCAAATTATTCTTCTATCATGATTAAATAAATTATTTTTTATTTAATTATTTCACATTCATGTTTCCACTTAATTAAATAAATAAATGTACTTTATTTATTTATATTAATTATCACTTTTTAAATTTAATTAAATTTAAATATTTCTTTTCAATTTCTTCTTCTCATTAATTAAATATCTCATTTAATTAATTTCATTTACATACCATTTCTTAAAAGTTTAATTAAATATCTTTATTTAATTGAATATCTTCCATATTTTTTCACATTCATAATTAAATATTCTATTTAATTATGAAATTTTACATTATTCTTCAAATCTAGGGTAAATATTTTATTTTAAGAAGAATCTTTGTGTCACCCATAAATAAATAATTGAATTTTATAATTCATTATTTATCTTCTTCAAAATCTTTCCATAATCTCACAAAAGATGATTTTTTTTACAAATCATCTTTATCATCTTATCTTACCTTTTTTACAGAAAAGAAAACAAATCTTGCTTTCTGCTTTCTTCTGTTTTTCTTTAGTCTTATCCATTCTCAACCGTTCAACCCACTAGGAATTTTCACAATCGTTGATCATATCAGCTAATCAAAAGCTTTCAAAAACTCTATAAATAGCACAACCAATCCGAGCAAGGGTTACACAACACATATCAAAGTAATTAGAGATTAATTGCATTCTAGCACTATAGCATTATAGTTTTATTATTCATAGCATCATCATAGTCTTTCATTTTCAGTAATCATGTTTAGCATTAGAGTAATCATGCCTTAGCATTATAGGAATATCATAATCAATCTCTTTCTTTAGGAGGACTATTCATTGAGCCTAGCATACAATCTGAGAGCCATCTGGAATCAATGAAAATACTAGAGATAGAGAACGATAGGATGACATCGATAACAAGATACTGAGTTTGCAAATCTCTCTTATTTTAATATTCTTTTTTTGATATAATGTCTTATTGGTGTGTTTGATTCATGTGTTTTTTACATATTTAACGCTCACAAAATCGACCACACACTTCCCATCCTTGGTCTTGATGAAGAATAGGGGAAAAATACTTGGGCCTTTTGTCTGTATCTTATCTAGTTGATCTTGATCATCCCATTCATTACCATTATCATTGCATTCTTCCATTCCATATCTCCTAGCTTATAAAAATCCATGTCATCATGTATCTTTTAAACCTTGAATCTTATCATGCAAATCATATTTGAGCTAGCTGTAAAACATTATCCAATCATCATATCTTTTGTCAATCAACCATCAACAATCATCAATATTATCATACTTAGAGGAAATCAATGATCCTAAGTACTTATCATCATCATTCCTTATGGAATCAATCATTCCTAGCATCCTAATCGGTCAACCATTATCATTTTTTTACAAAAGACATGTTGCTTGTGTGACATGTTTTGCAATGAATCTTTCATTTTGATCTATCATTTATCAACAATTGCATTATCTCTATTGTGGGGCATCTTGTTCCTTCAATCGGTCATATCATATTATTCATTCATATATCTTGGGATATGCAACTCGCTCTACACCATATATCCATCATGCTTCCATCTCTGCATCCATCATGCATCTGTGTCTACATCATAGCTTTATCCAAAAGTCAAAAAGTCAAAAACATTGTCATCTGGTCGAACTACGTCGACTCTGAGCTTTGAACGTAGGAAAGAGTGATCTTTGATTATCCCCTAAGACATTTAGGTCAGTCTTCTAGGATCCCATCATAATAAACTAGCGTTCCATCATGTTCATGTCCTCTTCTTGTAATTTGTGGTCAGGCCGTTAATCGAACTACGTGGTCTCTTCATGTACAACGTAGGCAAGGCTAATTTTTTTATTAGCCCTCGAGACCCCTAGGATAGGTTTGTAGGTTAGGTATTGGTCATCATGGTTGTGTCTCAGCCTAGGATGGGGGAAAAATCTTGCACTCATTAGGGGAAAATAAATGTTGAGCTTGAACCAACAGGAAAACAATCATTAGGAAAATGTTACAAAAATAAACTTCAAATGGATGTTCTTTCTGAATCAAGGGTTTATCACATTAAACACAAATGTTCAAATTATTCCACTTTGATTTTTGATATCATATCTCTTGAATCCTTGATGATGTATTGAACTAGAGGAGCAATGATAGAGTATGATTTTTCTTTGTCTGTTGTCTATGATTTTATCATTATTACTATGCAAGTTGTCGCAGGACATTCTCTACAAAGTATCACTAATGACATTCCGAATTTGCATAGGAAAATGGTTAAATCTTGTTTGTTTATGCAAGCAATGCTCAGGTCATTTTGGTTTAATTATACTTAGATGTTGGTGTTAACTTGCAATTTTAAAAACATCACGGAAGTAGTACTCAGGTCATCTTGGTCTAAAACATGCCATCGATGCTTGTACTCACTTTCAACATTTTAAAGGTCGAATGATGATAAAGAGCACGACAAATTGGTTAATACAAATGACAACTTTTGAATACGAGATTTTCATAGTTAAGCTAGATTACATTCATGTTAGTATTGTATGTGTATTTATGGGGTTTTTCAAAGCTGAAATCATTTAACAATGGTTTCATCTCCATTATTAATGGATTGAGTACACTTGGAATTAATAAAAAACACATCCTTATCATTTAGTTGCACATCAGTTGCATCATCATTTGCATATTTTAGAAAGAATTCCCACATCATTTCCATCCATGCATTCCAACATAATATTTGCATCAACAAAATACAAAACAAGACTTGCATCACATATCATTCCAATCATCACAATCATGTCATTTAGAAGGGTGATCCTCTAAGCCTAAATGAGTGAATCTCTTTAGATTTCCAAGAAAGTTGTGAAATATGTCAGAGTTATGAAGCTTAAAAGATCAATCTACTGCACTCTTCTCACAACTTTTGGAAGTTGAATAGATTCACTTATATAAGCTTAAGGTCCTAAACATTTGAAATCATGCATATTCAATTATTTGCATCACATATCATTTGAAATATCAAATCCATCTTGCATAATTAAATCCATCATTCATAAAGCATTCTAGAATCATAACACAACAATTGCATCATCATTTGCATCGACAACATATCAATTGCATAATCATCATGATCATCATCATATAAACATCATAAACATATAGACATAGATCACTCATAATCATCATTGTATATCATATACATCTCAAAATAATGTCAAGTTTACAAGGATATCCAAATATCGAGAGGTACATCATCAAAAGGGGCAAAAATCACAAAATCTCTAACTGAATAAGTGTATACATCAAGTGTCGGTACATCATCAAGTATCAGTCCATCATCAAGTCTCAATACATTAATCAATCCTATACTGGGGCATATCAATCAGAGATGATAAAACATGTCAACTGATAATATCTAAATCAATGTACACTAGATGCAAATTCATGTCCCACGTCTTTCATAATTCTAAAATCTTCCTATGATCATAACATATCACAAATCAGCAATCTTATCAATCAATCAACCCATCAATTAGTCAAAATAAATTAGCCTATCAATTTAATTAGCTTTGGTGAGACTTTAATCAAATCTTGTGAACATCAATCTATCAATTCAACCTCACCTATCATAAGGTTCATCTATCAATTCAACCTCGCCTTTCATTAGGTTCATCAATCTATCAATTCAACCTCACCTATCATGAGGTTTATCAATCAGTCCAACCTCGCCTATCATGAGGTTCATCAATCAATTCAACCTCGCCTATCATTAGGTTCATCAATCACTTCAACCTCGCCTATCATGAGGTTTATCTATCTATCTATCATTGATCCTTGCCTATCATGAGGTCAATTATCAAGCTTGCCTATCATGAGGTTCATCAATCACTTCAACCTCGCCTATCATGAGGTTTATCTATCTATCTATCATTGATCCTTGCCTATCATGAGGTCAATTATCAATCAATCATTGATCCTTTCCTATCATGAGGTCAATCATTAATCAATCATTGATCCTCACCCATCATGAGGTTAATCATCATCATCCTATCTTTGATCCTCACGTATCAGGAGGTCAATTTTTCTATCAACATTATCAAACATCATCAAATCAAACAATCGGTTGAATGCAATAATCAAACATCAATATCAAGAGATAAATCATCTCTGCATCATATCATCATCAAATCATCAATTTTTTTAGAAAATTCCAAAATTCATCGATTTATCTCCTGAGGGGGCATATATTCATCATCACCTAAAAATCAACATCTGGGGCATCAAAATCTTGCATTGTATGGGGCATCAAAATATTTTTTGAGCATTGGTATCAAAATTTTCTTTGAAGCAATGTGTAAACACATCACTTCAAAGAGGGGAAAAATGTATACACCTAAAAACGGTCATCATATTCAGTTAATTAAATACAAGCTATTTGATTAATATTCCAACTACATATAAATAAAGTCTCACTTTATTTATATTGTTCACTCTTATATTAATTCTCCAAAATCATATTCTTCTAGATTATTAAATAAACAAAGTTGCCTAACATGTTTATTTAATTAATCTTCATTAATCTTGATTAACAATTAGAGCACATGTCTACTAATTTTTTGTGCCACCTCACAAAGGTCACATGAAAATAAATAAGCCTAATTATTAATTACAAATATCCTCACACATTTCCACCAATTGGAAAAAGCACATGGCTTTATTCTTGCACACTTCCCACAAATTTGGAGCACATGGTCTTTGTTTCACACACTTGAGTCTCCAACCCATTTGGCATGTTGCCCATGGGTCAAGAGATTATTTTCATCCAAATGGCATGTTGTCTTTGGTCAAGGGGACAACACAGATTGATTCTCTCCATCTCCATCGTCTATTCTTTCTCCTTCGAATATGGACCATTGATAGGTGCCACCTCAAAAGATGCTTGAGAAACCCTATAAATACACCCCTCTGCCTTTGTATTTTCATCCACCTTTTGAGTATTGTTATAATTTTATTTTGAAATCCATATTTGGAATAGTGTTATAATGCCATTTTTCGTACACATTTTGAGTATTGTTATCATGTAGGTTTTTTGAAGGAGCTTGGAACATTCATAGAGTCTTATAGCTAGATTTTACATTATTTTTTACATTGCATTCTCATGTTAGACTAACATATTGATTCATAGTTGCATTTTATCATCTTCATTGCATTATAGTTGCATTTTAGTTTAGTTTTATTTTGTGTTGCATTTGAGCATATGTATAGTCATGTTTAGTTCATTATAGTTTCATAACATCTCACTCATCTCCACTTTTTCATTTATCATCAACATCATCCTTCATTTAGCATCGCATCCATTATCCTTTCCATCATTTTGTTTCATTTAGAAGCTTACCACTAATTCGTCCAACACACATTTGCAAATTTAAATCATCTTAGCTTGCATCTTAAGCATTTAATCTCATTTTATAGGTTGTCATTTTAACAACCCTTGTGCTCATATAAATCTGAGGGCCAAATGGTTTATAAATCCCTAGAAATAAAGGACAATGATACATTCTTGAAAGGTTTGATTGTGTTATGCAAATAGAGTAGTTTACTTGATTCAAATCTTCAATATAAATCGTTTCATTAAGGTTTGTGTTGTTTTAACTTTTCACATTCGACACACACACAACAACCATTCACACATGTGTGGATGTTTTCATACCCCAAGAGGAGGTTAATAATTTTCTTTTTACATTGAATTCATTTTGTTGTCAATGTGTAGTCAACTAGTAACAATGAACTTAATAATTCCAATAACTAATTTACAACCATGCACCACTTGCAAGTTAATAATTTGAAGGATTTTTTCAAATGACTTAGCTTGCAATTAGCATAAATAGGCTTTAAAGCATCCTCCATTGACATGGCCCAATCATCGTTTAGACCCTCATTAAACATTCTATCAACTTCAAACCCTTCGTCAAACATTTTTTCCTCTTCATCTATGTTTGTTGCATCTTCATCTCTCACAGTCTACCATTATATCATATATTAATAATAATTGTAAGCCCAAGGGCTTATACCACTATTCCCATATATTATTATATGCTGATAAATCATATTTCTTTTTCTCACCTTTCCACCAAGACAATTTTTACATGGACATGAATATTTTCCAATGTCCCTCTCATTAGCTACTCTCTCATCATATGCATGATATTTATCCATAGTCAACCTTTGACATTTATCCATCTATAATATTGTGCATTCCCATATTAATTTAGTTTATGATTTAAAGAAAAAATCATAAATCTGAAAAAAAAGATGCCAAAACATTGTTGAAAGTAGTCACTTTTAGTATAGACCATAACAAAAAGAAGAGGATATAATGAGTCATTGTTCTGAGATCTATCTTACATTCATTTGAAGTTTACCTACTGAGAATGGAATATGCTTGTGTTTCCTATAAGCTTACTTTCAACAATGACGGTTTTGAATTAACTCTAAATTTGTTGTAGAGGGCCTTGCTGACTTCAAATTTGTTGCGGCAAAGTCTGAATTCCTTGCCCACCTTTTTAAAAGTCTCCAACTTCTATCCAATCAAGCTTTATCACCCATGCAAGTGCTTCAATACCTGTCCATGAGAATAACAAACATCAACAACAATCCAATTTCAATCCCATGCCAATTATTATATATTTTACAAGTTCTATGACTTATAAATATAGACAAGTTATGTAAACCACTAGATAAATAGCATTTAAAGGTTTTTCATCTTTGACTTATAATATGTTTTTGAGTTCAACTAATACAACTATTTTTTTTGGTTTGTTTTCATGGTTGTTACTCATGTAACTTGTACTTTCATATCCCTTTGAGCCGCTTTTTGTATTTATTTCTTTTGCATTGGTCATGTTATGAAAGTAAAACTTGAAAGTGCCCTTGCTAATAAGATTTGAGTCTTTAGTTGTTTACTTGCTTTTGTGATATTTGACTTTTGAGTCTTAAAATAAATAAAAAACATGTATTAAGGTTGAGTTGCATCTAAGGAGCAAGTGTTCTCATGTCAACAATTTTTCTCTTTGAGTCTTTAGTTGTTTCAGTTAAATTTGAGTCTTAAAATAAAAATAAAAAGTATGAAGGTTGAGATGTGTTTGAGTATAGTTATGGAAGAATATTTAATTAATATTTTGAGCCACTCTTTTGACACAACATTAGGATGAGTGATGGATAAGCATTGAAAAAATGAGCTCTTTGAATTCATGTACACTAAGAGGTGGGGAAATATAGACCAATTAAGATCAAGTTAGAAATAAAAATTATGAATTGAATATTAAATAATTTTAAAATATTTTCTCACTGTGACTGGTTACATAATTTATAAAGTTCCTGTTAAAAAAAAAAGTTATTTGATTATGAGTAAAAATATATCCATGTAAATATTGAAGTTTATGGCATATCTAGGATACGATCTTAGGTGATTTGTGAGTATGGAATTTCAAGGCAAAAAATGAATTGTAAAAATCTAAAAATCATAACTATAAGTGTTAACTAAGTCAAAAGGTTTTGGGTTTACCACAACATTGAGGCTGGGTACTTTGTTTCTATAAGATAATTGGAGTACCCAGACTTTTTATAATTGTGCTTCTAACTTTTAACTTAGTTTTTATTTTATTTTGTTGACAACATCAAAGACTGAGATTAGGTTTTGAAGAAGTAAAACTAGATCAAAAATAAGGATGAAAGCTTGGGAAGAGATAAATGATTGAATGCTCTTTAGATTGGTGCAAAAAAATGGGTTTTGTTGGGTAACCTTACCAAATTTTAACATTTATGAGACTTAGACATTGTATATTTTGTCTCTTCTTATTGTGTTGATCCTTTATCATTTTGTATGTGCTTTGATTTCTCGATCATATTCAATATTTTATTATTTAAGGGATTTACATTATTGATTAACTAATCCGAGTTTTGAAATTTATTGATACAAACCACACTGGAAGTTCAATTATGTTGAATGAATTTGCAAGCCTATGTGGAGTTGTTCAAGGTAATCCTTAATGACCTCTATTTATCATTTTGTTGTCCAATCTAGCTAGTTATTAGTCTTATTTGATTACTTCTCTATTTGATGAGGGTTCATTGACATGGTCATCCAAAAAACATATCTTAAATTAGTTGATTGGTTGAGTGGCTAAAACTCCACATTTGATAATTGATTAAACCTATCTTTGTTTCTTAAGGATTTGACCTTGTTTTCATAATTTCAATATTAGAAAATGGCAAGAAAATGACAGATGCATTTGAAATCCTACTCATAACTTTGTATTAGTGGGTTGGGAGGTTTTAATAAGCTACTGCATTGGAATATTTCTATAACAACAGAAGGAGCAACAACGGATAATTTATTTCAGATACTTGATATTGTCTTTGTGAATTGTGGCAATGTGAGGAAAGTTAGGTGATAATATATAAGTCCAGATGTTTATCTAGATTGATGTGAATCTTCCAAATTCTAGATACTTAAAGCAAAAACATTATTGAGCCTTGAAAGTGGATTGATCCATAGATAAAATTATTTTGAGTGCTAGAATGTAATGTTCATTGTGGGTCATGAATGAGTGGAGGTGATACAAAATATTTAAATATACCAGTAATAGTCATATGCTATTAATCAGTTAATGTAAATGTGACATAAGGATTTATTATATATAAGTGAGTTGAAGGCCAAGAGTCATTTGTACTTTATTTAGAGAATTGAAAGGATTATCAAATTTGAAAATTCATGTCATCATGTCAATTATCCTTCATGGATTTATTGAAGACTCTTTCATTTATCTTAAGCACTCTTGTTTTGAAAACTTTATCATTTATGGTTGATTCTTGTTTGATTATATTTAGTATAAATTATTTTGTATGATTCTCAAAGAGGACAAACTTAACATAGCCATACACTCATAATTTATTTTGGATCACAAGTGTTTGTGTTCAAAATCATCTCTTAGAAGTACATGATATATATCTTCTACAAGTATTTCAACACGCTGCAAGTATTTCTTGAAAAGCTTATCTCTAGGTCCACCTAACTTAGAATTACATGCCAGATGCTACTATGTTTTTTCCTTGGGGAGTTAGTTGTGTTCCTTTTTGTTCATAAGGAACATATTTGTAATTAATGTGGGTTTGTCTCTTTTGATGTGCATCCATTTTAGTCCTACAGTCAAATGGATTCTAGAGAGGTTGCGTTCGGTGGAGGCTCATCAAGTAATGTTTTGGAGTAATTATTTAATTGGAAAATATATCCTTATTTTTTATAATTTTATTCTATTTGGTAGAGTCTCTGGGGATAAGGATTTTAAATGTTTGCACAACTCTATGAAGAAGTCATGATTTCTTTATAAGAGTGTCTTCAAAATTTACTTCCAAATTACCATGAGAAATCCCTTCAAAATTGTGGTTATAGGAGGGTGTGGTAGGTGTAATAAGTGAATGTGATGTATATGTTGTCCAAAAAACAATTGAGTTGGTTCCTACAGAAGTACTTTGGACAATTTGACTAACTAGATATGCATGCATTAGTAGTTTCAAATGTAGCAGAGCCTATTCAATCATGGGCAATGTTAGGAGATTCATTTGTCTCTCTAACAAAGAGGTTTTTCAACCATTACAAATTTGCAGCTAGCTTCAAACGATATCTTAATTATTGAAGAACTAGCATTCATCTTGTCATAATTCTTTGGCAGAACTATAGTAACATGGGGATATTGTAAAGAATATTATAAATCAAATGATTAACATTGATTTGGTCATACTAGGTAATGAACACCATATATATGTGGTAGTTGTCTTCTTGGAGACAACAAGCTTTATTTAGTTATCCATTACTGATTCGTATTCTCTCTTTTTTTTTTGTATGATCTATGCATGCTATTTTTCATTGTGCTAGTGATGATGGCCCAAGCTCATTTTTTCATCAAAATATATGCACGACTTCCATGGTTTAATTGCATCTCATTATCCTTACCATGATGAGAAGGTAGAGGTAGATTTCAACAAGAGCCTCCATTGTTTGAATTGGCATCAAATAATACCTTCAACCTCAACTTATGTAATTACATATAATGAAATTTCCCCAATTGTTTGATTGTTTAATCACACAATAAGGGGCCTTTACAACCCAATGATACCTACCCAATTTACATATACCTTTGGTGTTAATGAAAATCACAAGCATAAGTGAAAGTGTTAGGAAGGTAGGTCTATTTCATCTAGATTTTTTTCATTGTCGAAATACGTCTACCTTAATTGATGCAAATCTATTCATGAGATTTATGCATGATCACTATTGCTATATATGCTCTACTGGTTTGATATTCCCAACAAATTTTTCCTACAGTACTTGACTAATGACTCTCTATGAATAACCCAAGTATAGTGCTTTGCTTTCAACCATAAAGTGGGTGCTCATTGTTGCTTTATGTGATAACCATACATGACTTAGTTAAGAAATAGGAATCTCACTTATAAGATTTTCTCAATGAATTGGGATCTTGTATGCAAATATATGATGTCTATCTTTTCATTTTTCCCTTTTCAGGTACACTCTTGAAAGCTCCTAAGTGGCTGAAGAGACCAGTTGGTGTTAGCTTTGGATTTGGAGGAAAGCTTGCTTCATTTCAGCCCAGTACAACATCACAGAGTGTTGTTGGCTCTTTTGAGGTATAGTAAAATTTATTCTTTCATACATGTCATTAAGATGATATATGGTCTTATTTTTCTACTATTTTCATAGGTATATATACACAACCTTGTTACCAAGGACAATCTGGTGCTTTGTTCAATAGAGTTTCAAGCTGCAATAGCAGATGATGAAAAATAATCATTGCGAGATTTGTGTGATAAGAAGTCTCAGGATTCTTAGTTAGTTATTTGTGGATAATTTTTTAATGGAATTAATAATAATTTACTTTCATTTGTATTGTTTCACTTGCAAATTTTTGGTTTTTGCATTGATTTAGTTTGGAAGAAGAGAGGGAGACATGGAATTTCCTAATAGTCATGTTTGAAGATGAAGGCAATGCTAGGACAAAGCTATTTGAGCACCTTGGATTTAAAGTGTAGTCAACAGAGAATCAAGACTTACAGGAAGCTCAATCTACCAACATTGATGATATTAGTAGTGAAATAATCAACAATGTCACCCTTAATGATACAACACAATTATACCCATCAGTGCGGTCAAAAGGTGGACAAGATGTTACATCCCCCAATGAACTAGGATCCTTTATGCAAATACATGATGTCTATCTTTTTTAGTTTTCCCTTTTCAGGTGCACTCTTGAAAGCTCCTAAGTGGTTGAAGAGACCAGTTGGTGCCAGTTTTGGATTTGGAGGAAAGCTTGCTACATTTCGGCCTGGTACAGTGTCACAAAGTGCTATGGGTTCTTCTAAGGTAGAGTACAATTTATTCTTTGGTACATGTCATTAAGATGATATATGGTCTTATTTTTCTTCTATTTTCATAGGTATGTATATACACAATCTCGTTACCGGGGACAGTCAAGTACTTTTTTCAATAGAGTTTGAAGCTCTGCAATAGCAGATGATGAAAAATCATCATTGCAAGCTTTGTGTGATAAGAAGTCTCAGGATTCTTGGTTAGTTATTTTTGGATAATTTTTGAATGGGATTAATAACAATTTACATTCATTTGTATTATTTTACTTGCAAATTTTTGGTTTCTACATTGATTTAGTTTGGAAGAAGAGAGGGAGACATGGAATTTCCTAAGATTCATGTTTGAAGATGAAGGAAATGATAGGAAAAAGCTACTTGAGCACCTTGGATTTCAAGTGTAGTCAACAGAGAATCAAGACTTACAGGAAGCTCAATCTTCAAACATTGATGATATTAGTAGTGAAATAATCAACAATGTCACTCTTGATGATACAACACAATTAGATCCATCAATTCAGTCAAAAGGTGGACAAGATGTTACATCCCCCAAAGACAATGGTGAGGATTTTTTTGATAATTTACAAAGTCTGAAAGAAGATTCCTCACTTCCTCTAACTGGAAAATGATTTTGTTGTTGGGAAGGATACCCTAGGCAATGGAGAAGAGGTGCAACATGAAGCTATTAAAGATTTGACTAATACTCAGAATGTGATGAAGCCATTCAAATTTCTTTAGTTGTTGGTGATTATAAGGGAGAATTCATGCAGTGCCTATCAACAAACAAGATGGAAGATGCACTTCTCATTGCTCATGTCAAGGGGAGTTCTTTACAGGAGAAAACTCATGATGAATATTTAAGAAAGAAAAATTGTTCTTATCTTAATGTTATGCTTCTAGACTAATTATATGGAATTTGCAATGTCTTAAAGTCTTATAATGTTTTATTTTTTACCCTCCTTCTTGTATTCAACTATCTAAATTTTAGAAGGCTAAATGGCTCTGTTTATCTAAAATATATTTCTTTCTATGGAATATTTTCTGACTTAAAACTATTAGTGTAGGTGGTTTCTGCTATGTTCAATAATGATCTTATTGACCTTGTGAACAAGATGCCTTTGAAATCCTAGAAAGAAACTCTTGCTTTACTTTGTACAATAAGTTTTTTTTCTCACAAAAATTAGTTAAGAAAAAAATTATGTAAATTGGATAATGCAATTTTTGATTTGAAGCAAATTGTACTTGACAATAAGTTTTTTTATAACTTATATCTAATTTTTGTGATTTGTAGTTTGAAGTTTTTAATATAATGAGAAAGTGTACAAATTTATGCATTGTATCCTACAGTTGTGTATAGTATTTTCAAACATTTATCATAGTTTTATCATAGATACAAGACTTGGACATAAAACAGTCTTGATAGGATGATTTTTGACTTAAGAATTGGAAGACTCATCACAGACTTGGTAGGCTGAATTTTTGACTTGGACATTGAACCTAGGTATTCAAATGAAGTAAATCCTACCCCACATAGTGATGTGTGTTTTCCATTATATTTTCATTGAATGCTCTTGGAAAAGAAATAAAATTAGCTATGATGGTTTTTTGTTTATTGTTGCCAATTGATTATAAGTTTTCTTTAAGAGGCTTGGGGTTGTAAGATCAAAGGGGTCTCTTGTAGTCAATAGAGAAAGAAAGTAAGTCCTTGAAGAGATTGTAACAAAGATGTGATAATCACAAAGCACAAGGTTCAAAGCAATGAGATCATAATGTAAAAAAAAAAGAGAAAAAATATGTTTTTATCAGAACAATGGTTTTATGGATTGACTATGAAGAACAATCACCATAAGATAGCAGTGAATACAAACAATGATAGTGCCAATGAGTTATCAATATAGTGAATAAAGAGTTCCAATTTTTAATGCATGATAATAGTAGTCCAAGGCATGCAAGGGATAGGAATGAAAGACAATATATAGAGGGAAAATAGTTGCAAATGATCATTGTTATATCAAAGCATATGAGTGTCATAGCAAAATGAAGGAGATAATAGAAGTTGTTATGAATTCCATGTGACCCGATATCATGCACAAATAAGATGTAAAAGACCATGGAATAGAGTGAAAAGGGGTCAAAGTCAATGAGATTCATTGAATGTCAAAGAGCATTATCATTATATCAGTGAAAGCACAAGATTGTAACAACAATGAAGCAATGGAAAGAAAGAATAGTATATGCAACATCAGGATCACTGTCATAAAGGATGACGATCAACATGAGGTTTCAAGACTCAAGATTTCCACTTACCTTTAGATTAACCTTGCTTAATGTCACGCCCTTTCTTGAATGATATTGGTGTTGCAACTCAAAAAATGCTACTCAGCAAGCTTTGGCATTACAAAAATGGAAACCACCACTCTTTGCATTCAATGGTTGTTTCCTTCATCAGACTTGCAATGCAATCTCATACCAAAGCTTTTGCTTGATATCTTCTATTATGGAAAACCTTAAAATGCACACATGAACTGAAATACCAAATTGTTGATTAAACTTTGAAACTTCCCTCTAACGTGCAATCACAATGTTTTACACCAAAAATCAATTGCCTAAAATTCCCTCCAAATGCATCATGACCCGACCAATGCACCAAAAATAGCCTTTTTTTTTGTCTACCAAAAATACCTATTGCTAAAATGCACCAAAAAAAGCTATTGCATGGAAGACACACAAAAACTAATCTTCATTTTTAGGGGAAAATAATTCATCTATCTACATTATCATTTCAATATAGGTTGTGGAAATTAAGATAAGCATGATGTGCTCCTAAAATTACTAGAGTTCAAACTTGTATAAGAAGACATCTATGAAAATGATCAACACAAAATTGATTTCATAGATTATAAAATAATTCTATTTTTAAAAAGTAATTAACAATATAAATCCTAAAAGAGAAAAATTTTGCATACCACAAGCGGTCATTGCTATTTCTATTTCACGTTATTAAGATCGTCGAGTATATCAACAAACAAAGATAGAAGTGAATCAATCTTCAATTTTATTGCAATTGGATTGCTTAAATCATATTTTATTAATGAAATTGACCACAATTTATCTTTGATACATTTGACATGCTAATACAATAGGAAAATCAAACTGGCTTCAAATCATAGTTAAAAACATTAATAATTCATTAACATAATGAGTAATAAAAGTTAAAGAATGTAAATGTTTATAATTTTTTTTATAAAATATGTGAAGGCCTTAAGATTGCACTGAGAGGCAATGCCTTCCACGCAATAGGTATTTTTGGTGCACCAAGCAACCTAGGTAGCCAAATGGCCTGCTTAAGTAGGGGTCCCATGAGGGGGGCTTAAGCTCTATGGATTATGATCAAATTTGAAAGAAAAAAGAATAGAGGAGTAATAGTCATTTATTTACTCATTAATTTAGCCATATTTTTAGTCATTTATTTGGTCATATTTATTTGTCTGATAGTAGTCATTTATTTAGTCATTTTTATTTTTCTAATATTAGTCATCTATTTTGTTTTTTTTAGGCATTTATTTAGTCATTTCTAGTTGTCATTTTACCCGATGACCAAATTAGTCATTTATTTGCCAAATTCTACTAGTGTTAGTCATGTGACTAAAATTTTTAGTCACATAGTCATTTATTTTCAAAATTCTACTAGTGAAAAAGGTATTTTACAAATTAAAACAAAGTTTTATATGTGAAAAAGAGGGTAAGGAATATTCCCCTTTGATTAGAGGAAAGTTAGTTTAATTGCTAATTAAAAAATATTTAATTAGTACAATTAGGGGATTAGAGGATTTAAGATGACATTTATTAAATTAGATTATTTAATAAATAGGAGAGAAGGGGGAATGATATTTAATTAAATAACTTAGGGTTATTTAATTAAATAAGGTGACATAGGAGATTAAATTAAATATTTTGATTTATTTAATTTAATAGGATGAAGTGTTAGTGTAAAAAGAGATGAATTAACCCAATTAAATTAATTAGGCCAATAGATGAAAGATGATGCAATTAATTAATTAGCTAAGTTAATTAAGCTAACTAAGCAAAAAGAGGATGGATTAAAGAGGAAATGATGTTAGTAAATCTAATTTAAGTGCACGACATCGATTAGGACATTTTTTAGTGTCTACATTTTGTCCCTTTTTGAAGCAAGGTACCTGTTGCTTTGATTCAAAGAATAACGCTTTTCGGATCAAAATTGTTGCCAAAATAAAAAAATATATATTTTTTAATTTTTTAGATACCCTAACAGAAGAATAAAGTTGACTCCCTGCCCCCTCAAGAAATCGGGCATAAATTTTGAATTTTGGGTTGATTTCTCGATAAAGGTTAAAAGGCTGACCCAAGGGTTCAGAAAGGTTTTGGGATGCAAGAATAATGCCAAAATGCAAAAAATGATGCAAAATTAGGTCTAGATTGGAAAAAATTGGTGAAAATGATGATAAACCCCATTATTAAGGTTAAATTAGGGAAAAAACCCCTAATTTTCTAGCTTAAGTAGGCCAAGAGGGGTCATTTTCTAGTCATTTGTGCATTCACATTTTAAGGAATTCTTACAATTTGAGCTCAAACCCTTTGATGAAATGGCACGCCAAGAACCTCCCCGACACATCTTCGATTGAGTTCGAGAGTTCTAGTGGCTCCCAGGCACAGGACCACCATTATGTGATTCGAAACTTGATTTGAAATTTGAAATTTTGATGCATTTATTAGGTGTTAGAATTTTAATTCATAGCTATGTCCTAACTTAAATCGGTGACACCCAAATCATTTATGGCAATGCATATGTATATGGTGACACATTTTTCAATGTAGAATTAGGGTTTCAAATTTTAAATGGCGACCTAGGCATATTTGGCAACACACTTTCCAATTTAAAATTTAGGGTTAGGTCAATCCAAAATTCAAATCGTGACACCACCTTATATGGCGACGCATTTTGTAATTTGAGATTTTTAATGCCTTGGGCAGCGCTATTTGTATTTTGAATATAGCGACGCTATTGTGATTTCAAAGCCAAAATTTCCAAATAATGCCAAATTTTGATGATTTCTTGACATCATGTGCTTCGTGAGTGCAGGAGGTCTTCCCACCATTGATGTCGAGGGAGCATAGGCCCACAATTTTGGAGTTAGATGATCTATCAAAGTTGTGATAGGAGCACTTGGGAGTGATTAGACTATGGTAAATTGTGTACACACTAGTGATCAGGACACATTTGGCTATGATGATAGTGATGTGCGAGAGATGGCATAGCGAGACTTCGTCCTTCCACCTTCCAACAGGGGAGGCGACAATTACCTTAGAGGATGTGTGGTAGATATTCTGGTTTCCTATCCACGATGATCGTGTGATTTATGACCCTGATGTCAGATTTGATGGATGTCTCAAGGTGATGTACATGGACTAGATTGTATTAGTCTTGTATTAGTCACCTAGCAAATTGATTTAAAGACATACAAAGGTTAGGTACTAACCTTCAGATTGATTGTTGCATTCATCATCTTAGGTTTGGTGGCTCTAGACAAATAGGGTAGATTCTTTAGTCTGGGATGGGGCTTGGCATGGCCCAAAATGCTATCCAGGAGGACTCTTTTTGCATGGGGGCCCGTGATGCTAGCCTCCTTATACCATTATCTTCATTATTTCATTTATTGTGATGGGAAATCCCTTGGTGCAGGGGTTACTCTTCTTCACATCTAGGCATGGAAGCATATTATCATGCTTCAACCCATTATATAGATGGCAACGTGGAGCGAGATGATCCTATTGTATGGAGATATCATGGTGCTATCATGCTTAGGAACATAAGATAGATTGGATTCCCATACTAGAGAGGGTGATCGATGATATTCTAGTTTTTTATTGGTGACTATAGCTTTAAATGTTGCCATGGTTTGATGATGTACAACAACTTTATTTTTCCAGACAAACCCATTACATGTAGGGTCAAGGCATACCACATGCATCAAGTAGTACTTTCCTAATAGGGTTGCTAGATAGTTTGGTGATGTACAGGATAGGCCCGATGATGCATATAGAGCCATTTTTTCTCAATCAGCTAGAGAGGTGCCCACACGGGGATCGATGATTCTAGCTCTAGAGGCCATTGAAATCTTTCGTTAGTTGGCTTCCTAGCCTTGGGAATATGATCAAGGTTAGCCCATAGCATAGACCACTCCATCCTATGATGCATGGTTCATCCCTCTGAGGCAACTTACAAATCCAACAAGTGCTCCTCCCAAAGGGAGACTGTGAGGTAGAGATGCAGTGAGAGGTAGGGGACAGGAAGGCTAGGATGACCATGATGGATAGGTTCTAGGGGATCCTCTAGCTAGAATGTAGCCAAAGGTTCAACTGTAGGTTCAGCCACAGGTTCAGCCACAGGTTCAACCACAGGTAGGACCACCACCACCACCAGATGTACAAGATACACAAATACAATAGCTGCAGTAGTAGGTGCAAGTTGTGATGGGTGAGCGGGACCAATCCTGCTAGTAGGTTTTGGCTGTTACTGCTGAGAAAGATCAAGCTCAACATCAAGTGATCATGGTGATAGTAGAGAGAGATGCATCGCTATAGAGATTACAGGTTGTCACCGGTGAGAGAGACTAGGAGGTGGCTAGGCATCAACAGATTGAGAGAATTATGACATCCACCCATGGTTGGATAGTTTTAGCACAACTGTATAGAGAGGTTGTTACAGAGGTTTTGTATTACAAGTTTCATTACCATCGTGATGTACCACAAGCATTCAAACAACCTAATTTTTCACAGCAGAGTGATGCACAACCTCGAGCAGAGGATCAACCTGAGAGGTAGGCTCAGAAGGGTAGCAGCCATTAGGGCTAGCTATTTTATGTACATACATTTTTTTGATTTTTCCCCATTTATTATGTTCATATACATTCATGGGCTCCTTTTTGATAGCCTCGTGGATTTTGTACTTATCATTGATGCACATACATTGATTTAGATTTTGTACCATGACACACACACACACATATATATGATACAGATACAGATGATTCATGCAATGATGTGTTTACTTTATTTCATGTATGGATGATATATCATGGATACTTATATATGATCATGTACATGAATGCATTTTATGCCTATGTGATATGCGATGAACATGATATGGATCAATGCAACGTTATATTATTTTTCATTATCTTTTCACGATATGATATGTAGATGTTATGGATGCAACTGATGTGGATGCATTTCTTTTTGTGCATTTTCTATGCATGCTTTATGATGATGATGTATCCATATGGATGTATGGATGCAAATTCTTTTGATATGCAATGATTTAAGATGCTTAGAATAACAAATCTATATTATTCATCACAACTCAAATGATAATGCAAAATGTATAATGTTATGCTATGAGATGCATTTATGCTAATGGTTTGTTGATGCAAGATGCAGGCATTGATGATGTCTTTGGTTGACTATCATGATACCAGGTTAGTGAAGAGAGAAGATAGAAGAATAAAGAATGAATAACCATTACTAATGATGACCACTTTAAAAGATCCGACAAGTCCATGATTGATCAAGACTTCATTAGAGATGGTGATGAGACATGAAAAATGTAGGATGAATACAAGAAGATGAGTTTCTCACTCTTTGGGATTGGTATTTTTTTTCATTCCTTATTGTTTGATATAACACAAAGATACGATGCATCAAGTTATTGATAACTAGGATGACATTGTATCTAGTGTAATGGACTTTGACATGACAAACAAATATGATAGTTCCTAGTCACACCTCGACATATGGAAATGTTGCTAGAACATGTAAGTTAGAAGTTTAGAACATATTGAACCAAAGCATTTGCAATAGTCAACAACATACCCTAAATGACCTTCCTACACACAACTAAGCAAGTACGTGCTAAAATTATTTTATGAGAGTATCCACAAGCACAACAAACAAAAGATAATGATCGATGCCTCATTCCTTTCTCTCTAGATTTTTTTTAGATAAACATCATCGAGAGGTCCTCAGAATTGGTCATTAAGATAAATCATAAGAAAAGATCAAAGACAAATATTCAGTGTTATCTATAGATTATTCCTAGTTTAAGTTTAGCTGAAGTGATATCTAATACTAATGTCCATCACAGGAAGGATACATCCTAGGACATGTTGATTAGAGGGTTGTTTGATGTTGGGATGATGATGCTAAAATGAGCTATTGTTATAAACTTTACTAACACATTTACTTATGATTTAGACTTTAGATTTTGAATTTTAGGTTCACACTCTACAACTTGCTATGTAAATGCTTTCTACTTGTTTCACCACAGGGTGAAGGTGATGATTGTTTATTATCGGTGAAAGTGAGATGGGATGGAGTGGATCTTGGATTTTTTAGAATATTTCAATGCTTTTGCTATTTTGAAGATATTTTTAGGTTATTTTTGGTCTTTTTGAATCTATATATGGATGTCTAGGATTTTTGGATTTTCTGAGGCTATTTAGGGTTTTCTGAATATTTGAGGCTTTTTGGGTCTTTTGGATGTTTTCTATTGTTTTTGTGTTTTCCATCTTCTAAATGTTTTTGTTTTCTTTGAATATTTTGATTTTTTTATTTTCGAAAGAGTTATGTGGGTTTTTTGGGGTTTTCATGAGAGTTTTACAAATTTTTAGGGGTTTTCCAAGAATTTTTACCAAGAACCTAACCTAAAGACCTATCCTAGGGGCCTCGAGGGATAATCGAAGATAAGCTTTTCCTATGTTATACATGTAGAGACCACGTAGTTTGACTAACTTGACTAATTTACAAGATGATGATATGAATAGATGAAACATGACAATTTATTTTGATGGACTCCTAAAGGACTAACATAGGGTGTCATGGGGGCACATCAATGATGCCCTTGCCTATGTTAAAGCTTAGATACAACGTAGTTTGACCATAGGATCCTATTTTTTGGATTTTTGATGCTCAACCTTTTTAGGGATTTTGATATTTTCTAGATTTTTAGGATTTTTCCTTTACAATTTCCTAAAGTTTTTTGGATTTTAGCTGCACAGGATTTTGTAAATGTTTTTGGATTTTTTCACATGATCTTGGTGAGTTGGATATGGATAATTGATGATGATATCATTGATCTATTTGGGATTTTGTTGAAATCCAAGCTAGGATTGATGAATTGGATTGATGGATTGATGATGATAACATTGTTGAGGATACAAAACAATGCAAGGATAGTGCTAAGCAACACAAAGATTGGAAATTGATGGATATCCCAAGATGATGATGGATTGATGGGATTTGATTGATTGAGATTTTGAAGCTCGGTTTGGAAAAAAATTTGTTGGAATGAGTTGATGTGATGTTGAAGTGTAAGGTAGATTCAATTGAGATGGATTGTTTGGATTGTTGTTTGATAAAATATAAAGCTTGATAAGGAACATCTTCTCATCAAAATGTGCCATGGGCTAGTGATTTAGATCTTTTATTACAAATGATTTGACCAATTTGATTTTGTGTTATTAAATGTTTTAGATCATCACATAAGTTATAGGATATAGCTCAAGATTTATTCCTGAAGCAAGATGTAAGTATCTACGCCTAGTGTCTAGTAATGTAGGGAATGATATGGGTGGATGCATGGATAAAGGAATGGATGGATGGATAGGTATGTGTAGGATTCCAAGGATTATCTTGTGATAGGATAACATGCTTGGATAGAGTATGCTGATGAGACCATAAATTGTCTTATATTTTATCAAAGAAAATCATCTATTTCTTCTTAATGTAATAGTGCTAAAGTGGATTTGAGTAATTTATTGAAAGTTCTTTGGCTTGTTTAAAGTAGACTATAAAGTAAATGTTTGATTTATTTTTAGTAATTAAATGTGATCCAAATTGCCTCTAATATGTCTCCATGAAGTCTTTAAAATGATATAATGTAGATAGATGATTTATTAAATAATTCATGGTAAGAATTAGCTTCATAGACACTTGTAGTAGAGAGCTCTAGACACTTGAAGCAGTTAACTCCTAAAAGCTTTAGAAGGATTTCAAGAAATAATGAGAAGATAGAGAAGACTCCTAGAAAACTCCTAAATTCATGCAAAATCATGGAGCATCATTTATTCATTCCTAAATTAATGGGATGAGTATTTGTTTCATGTTGATTTTTAATATCTCTCATAGTTATTAAATTTCATGCTTCCTTCTTCCAACCAAAGATAACTAAATTTACCACATCACTCAAATGTTGTTGCATGATTATATCATGTTATTCATGCTAAGGATCAATGATTTGGTTGACTGAACTAAAGAATAATTCCTTCATTCCTGTTCAACACTTGAAGACTTCCTAAAAATCAAGTGCACATAAATTATGAAAAATGTAGTCTCAGTAAAATAGCGATATCTCCCTTACTTCTCAACAAAATTCAAAAATTCAAAATGATTTGGAAAGTATATTTAAAGGGATAAATAACCTTTTGAGAATTTGAAATTATTTGTAGAAGGGAAGGAGTCGTATGCATCAAAAAATGACTAAGACAAAAGCATCATGATGGAGGACAACAACTTCAATTTTCTTAAAGTTTTGTAAACAACCCCTGAAAAATAGGATCTTGGATCCACATTCTTAGTGGATTGGTTGGATAGATATAGAATATGAATTATATAAATAAAATGTAATCATTTGATCAAAAGGATGGGAAAAGAAAGGCTTGTTTCAGCCTAAGGAAATAAGATAGAACTAGTTTCATTTTCTAGCAATGTAATTGTAAATTTCTAGATTAAATCTAAATCCAAGAAAGCTTTTCATTTCCAGGAATTGTGAAGTAGTTTAGTCTTTTCAATTCATGCAAGTGTACCTTAAATTAGTTTCTTTTATGAAAATTTCCTTTCAAGCAAATAGGATTTATTTTTTCAAGTAGAATAGACTGTCAAGCAAGTTTTCTACTTTCTCTCTTGCATACAGCCATGGACACTGCCTTGGATTGATAAATTAAATGATGAGGTTTACAACAACCCAAACATATGCCTCTTTGTAAAATACATCATGGCTTAGATAATGTAGGTTAGGATAGGACCAATGATAGTGACCCATTTCAAGATGTTTACCATTTAAGAAAATTTGAAGTACATACCAAACCTTTTCCAAGATCAAGATAGATTAGATTGGATGAAAAATGGATTGGATAATGAAGGGTTCTTGGATTTATTATGGATAATATGGATGGAATTTAGGATTTATTATAGATGGGATGATATTTCTCCACTTGAAATGGTGTGCATAGATAATTGATTCTACTCATGACACCTGTTTGCCAGGTCTTCATCATGGTACTTGTTCAAAGTGCCACCAAAGTGGTTTTCACTAGAGGACAATTTTTCTCTTTACTATTTTCTTGATTTTTTTTATTTTTTGAAAGTTTATGCTCATGTTGAACCACCTAATAGTGCTAATGTAGATGTTGTTGGTGCTAATATAGATGTTGTCATGAAATTCCAATGATATCCTACTAGGAGAAGTTGCTTTGTTAGGATACAAAAACTTGAATGTAACCCCTGAATTCTCGTATCTTCTTTATCAATACCGGAGTTAACCTTACCTATATGCACACATCACAATAGAGTTCCCTTAGAGTCCTTATGATAAAGAGTTTCTGCCAACACGGTCAATGTGATTGTTGGATATTATAGATGTCAAAGTGGATGGTGCCATGCATTGAGGGATACGAGATGAAGATGGAATGATTGACAATTTGGAATCTTTGATTCTCCAAACTTGGGATGATGAGAAATAATGGGTGGATATGGAGATTCGATTGGGAACAACTTCTTCATATACTTTGTAGGTCACTCTTGAAGCTTTCTTTTGTATTGACAGACACTTTTGATGGATGAACTTCCCTTTTTTATTTTTCCCCATAGTTTCTTTGACTAATGGAGTGTGATAGGGATGATTTTCTTTATTTTTCTTTGGTATCCATTCAATTTTTTCTTGTCCATTTTTCTTTGTTGATTATTTTGCTTCAACAATTTTCTCTTTTCTTTGATATAAACCTATTTCTTGTGGTTGGTACCAATTAATGGGTGGAAATATGTGTGGATGAAGTTTCATGATATTAATGGTTGGAGTGTTGGTAGCCATTTCATCATAAGGACTCTTCGTGCTCCCCATGTTGGTGTTTGCACTAGATAAAATTTCCCCTAGTATTGTGGGATTATTACTAACATGCTTTGATTCTATTGTTGTCAGACCATTTCCTTCTTGTTCAAGATGCTTTTGCTTTGCTGATTTTTGATAATGCTTGATACCCTCATACTTACTTTCTTCAATTAGTATGGAGGATGTGTTTGATTTTGATGTTTCTTCAAAAGGTGTCGATGCTTTACAACCCATATAGGATTCTTCTTCATGATCCATTTCTACTTGCTATTTAAAGGATGTTTCTATTTTACCATCTATGCAGAGGTCTTCTTCATGATCAATTTTTGATATATCTTTGGATTTTTTTATGCCTTGATCAAGTGTAAAAATATTAAGAGTAGGAGACTCTTGTTCCTTGATAATGATATTAAGAGTATGAAACTCTTGTTTTGGATGAAGATCATATACATGTCCATTAGGAGTAAGCATCTCATGGGTGGATGGAGGAGTATGTGATATATGGATATGATCATTATTTGTGACATCTTGTATGGATTGGAAAATAACCATTAGATTATGGTAGTATCTTGGAGATACCAATTCTTGATGTTGATTAATTTTGGAATTTATTTTGACATGCTTTGGATCAAGTTCTTGACATGGGTCAATTTCAAAGGATGGATTGCTTACAAAGGGTTCTTAAATTTCTTCATTAGGCATGGGTATTGGATCAATATTTTCTTGATCTTTGAGTGTATTTTGATCAAGTGTTAAATTAAGGATTCCTTCAATATGTGCAACCATGAGGTCAAAGGATGTTAATATGTCTTGGAAAGGACAATTGCTAGACTTTGGTGAAAGATGTTGGTTGTGCTTTGGAATAAATTCTTGAGATATGTCCTCTTGCTCATTAGGTGATGTAGAGACATTGCTAACATGATCATTGGCAGATGAATCTTGAATTTTATCCTCAAACATGGTGGTGGGGATATTGTCAATGTTTTCAATCATAGGATCAAATGATGTTAATGCTTATTGAAATGGATCATTGTTGGATATTGTTAATGGGTCTTCATCATGATTAAAAAATGACTCTTGATGTATGTTGATTTGATTGTTGGATGTGGTAGAAACATCTTCAAGGTGCTTATTGATGGATATATATTGATCATTGTCTTCAATAATTGTGGTGGAGAGATTTTCACCGCCATCATTAGTGGTTGAATCTTGATCATTGTCTTCAATAGTTATTTTTTCTTGCTCAAGAAGGTCTAGGATGAGATCTTTGAGTTTGATACAATCTGACGTGTCATGACCTTTTGTGCTATGGTATTCACAATAAACATTATCATCATCCCATGGGAACTTGATGCTAGATTCACCTCCATTTAATGCTTTTGGAAGATTGATAAGTTTAGCATGGACTAATGTGTTTAATGTTGACTCAATTGGCTCCCACAAAGGAGTGTATTCACATTTTTCATCTTGTGAGATTTTTGATTGTTGTGTTTGATATAGTTGTGATTCATCTTGGAGATGTGGTGATTGATCCTGTTATTGAGGTTGTTGATTTTGATATCCAACTTCTTGATATTGGAGATGTTGTTCTTTATGTGGTTGTGGACACAACTCAATGTTTTGATGACATGGTTTAACCAATGGGGGAGTGTGTCAATTTTGGGGTGGAGATGTATCTTGGGGATTTTGCATAATTTGATCTTGATTTTGATTTTGATACCCTTGGTGTAGTTGATTTGGTTATTGGTCAAGCATATTTGGAACATACACTTGTGGTATTTGTATGGGATTATGCACAAATTGATCTTGGACCATGTTTTGATTTGGGATGATGTTTAGATTTTGCATCATAGGTTGGCATTGAATATTGTTGGGGTTGTGAAACACATTGCTTTGATTTAGGTAATCTTGATTTGGATCAATCTATGGAGTTGTCAATATATTTTTTGGATTTTGAACAACATTGGTGTGATTTACAAATGTATATATCCCATAGTTTACCAAGTGTGGATTTGGTATGTTCATGTTTGGTAAGTTTGTATTTTGGTTTATTCACATTTGGCATGTAGGTTCTGAATTTTATTTAAATCTACCATAGGGAAAGGTGTTCTAAAATTTAGATTAGGAATACTCACATTTGTTGTAGCATTGAGGTTTGTAGGATATAATGATCCTATGTGTGAATTGTATAAATGTGAGCTTTTATAATCAATTGCTATTGTAAGGTTTTGATAGTTTGGCTGATTTAGACTACTCATGATGGATGAATCAAGTTTATATTCCATGTTTTTCTTATGTTTTGATCTTGTTGCAAAAGTGAACCTCTAAGGTGTTTTGGACGAATGGTGACATTGTGAGATGAAAAAGGTGAATGATATGGAAAGTGATCTTTGCAAACATTTTGGGAAAACAGTTTTGATGTAAGAGTTGTGATGTTTGATGTTGGGACAAAAGATGCTAATGAACTTAGAAATCTTTAGGGTAGACTCGTGACCTTCAAGATAAAATAGTTCAAAGATGTTGACTAACTTACTCCAATGCATGGAAAAGGATTAATTTTAGATACAAGGTAGCTAAGTTAAGGTTTGGTTTGATTGATGTGTATGTCCAAAGTGTTGGTGTGTTCAAAAGTTTTCAAAGTTTGGTGAAGTGAAGGATGAAATATGATGAAGGATAGATGAAATTTTTAATCCAATGTTGACCTAGAATGAACTTTTTTTTTCTAATACCAAGGTAGTGAGAAACATGCTATACCTCTAAAGTGATCAAAACCTAAGGACTCAATGATTTTGGTAAAATAGAACTCAAATGATTTTAGAAATAGGACGGTCCAATGGTTTTGTACTCAATGTTCACAATGTTTTCCTCGTATGACAGCAGGCATAAGGTTGGGTTGTTCAATTGGCGTGATTGTTCACCAAATGTTCATGTGGGGTTCAATTTTCAATTTATCTTGCTTAAGTGAATTGATTTTACAAACACTCAACTTAATTATGTTTTCAAACTAGATGTTTATGTCAAAAACATCATAACTTTCACAATGTCCATTTCATGAAAATTATGAGATTAAAGCCACAATTTCTTATGTTGTTTTTGGGGAAATATGGGTTTGAGATTGTTGTCAAGACATTTAGAAATCACTTTAAGGATGAATCCTTAGGACAAGTAGTAATATCAAGGCTAACTCAAGAAGTCCATGTTTGAGCCAAAGTGTTTCATATTTGTATAGTGAATGTTTGTTTTTGGATCATTTTGAAATCAAGCAAAGTGTTAAATTGACTCAAAATCATTACAACCCAAGGATAGAAATGGCTATATTTGTTGAATTACCACTTGGATTTCTCCAACTGCGCTTATTCAGAGCAAATGATTAGAAACTTGACCACACTAGATCCCCTCCATGACACTCACTTCTATGGGTCAACCAAGCTTCAGGGTCTCATGAATCTCCCATGACAAAATCTTTATCTCTAGTATGAACTGCAAGTATGTGGGATGGCTTCAGAGGTCCGATCTCCTAACATCAACAAATATTAGGGATTTTTGGCTACTACACAAGTGTTTATAATAAGTGCATCCAATTTAGAGGAAACTATGATAAAATCCCTTAAGAGGTCTCCCAACCCTTATAACAAGGGCTTTACGCATCATAAAGATATTGGGCGAGAACTATCATGCATCACTTTGTTGATTGCAAACTTTCCTTGCAACCACAAATTTATATAGCAGTTCCAAAGAGCCTAGCTTATGCTCGTTACCGCTTGGGTCATTCCCTTCGGGTGAGTATTTTTTCCCACCAAGGCAGGCCCTCTAAAGGTAAACAATAGCAAGGAAGTACATCCATAGTTCAATCATCTTCATTCGCATGAAGAAAGAGAGAACACACGCTATGCATTTTTCTCACACTTGCATGGTTGTTCAATTTTAATCCAAATGAAATATGGAGGTGATTTTGCAAAGTATTAGAGAATTTTTATGTTTCTCAATATTACCAAACGACATGAGAGAATTGCATACACATTCAATAACAGTTTTGAAAAATCATGAAACAACACAAACAGTTGTCAATTTTATCCTTCAAAGAAATAATGAGTTAATTTTAAGTACCAAATGAAACATGGATTTTCCTTGTTCAATTTTAAGCCCAATTGAAAAATTTGATGTGAGGGTTCAGTTTTAACCAACTTTGAACATTCATTTTAAAGACCAATGGAAAGCTAGTGCATTGCCTAAAACTAAAAGTAAAAAAGCATGAAAGTGGGTTATAATTTCCTTAAAGCATTGAATTCTTGTTACAATTATCGAATGTTAGGATAGAAGAGAATGTCTTCAATTTTGCTTCATGTCTTAAAACCTGAAAAACCTTGTTAGTATAACAATGAAAACATAGTTAGACATTCGTTAACAATTATATAAACTAAATAAATTAAGTCACATGTGAAAAAATGAATGCAAATTTTCTTACCTTGGTCGAGCGTTGCTACACATGAATGTGTCACAATTTGAGATGTGGGTGTCACTCTGGTGAAAATAGGTGTTACTCTATAGTAAAACTAGTGAGCACAATTGTGTCGTTATTTGGATGGGTGTCGCTTTTGATGATGAAATTGTTGTTTGAAATTTGAAAGCGTTGGTCTGGTGAGTTAAGGTGTTGCCATTTTTGTTTCAAGATATTTCAAATTTTAATACACGTCATTGTATTTAAATCAGCATCACCAAATTAAATATGTGTCACTATTTTAAAATGCCTTAGAAGCATCGCTATAGGGAAACGCTAATGAAATAGAATCATTGTTTATGGTTTGAGCATCATGGTGACCTACAAAATAGCATGAACATGGATTTCAAGCTAAAAAACAATTAAATGATTGGTTTTCCCTCCTTCTAGCACCAAAATGTCGATGTCAAAAATACCAGTATTGGACTAATCATGCTTGATTCATGAATAATCGAAGCACAACTTAGCCACAAGTACTTAAATCTCAACAAGATCAATCAATCAAAATTGAAAGTAAAGATTTTATCAAAAAACTTAACATGCTAAACTATTGAAAGCTTTTAAAATATCTACTCTAATCTATTGAAACTTATCTTGTTGTGGAATTGGTGTTGTGTTGATGTGGAATGATGACCCTTTCCCAATCTTGTGATTGGTTAGCTTGTTTCAATCAATTCTATGGAAGAGAATTGATGAAACCATAGTGATTTTTGTGTATGAAAACCAAGATTATGATGCAAATGAACATGATGCAAGCTAGGTTACCATGATTTTATGTTCAATATGAACTAATTATGCTATTACTAAGCTAATCCAAGCTAAAATTATTCTAAAATATGTAAACCCTAATTAAGGTGGATGCAAGGAAGCCATTCATGGATGCTCTAAGATATTTTGTAATTGAAAATAAACTAAAAAATAAGCTAAATGTGTGCAAATTGAGGATATGGATGCAAGTGAATTCAATAACATAAGTTTGTAATTGAAAGATGGATCCATTTTTCTCCAAATAGTGATCTATTTATAGGAGAGAAAATCAGGAATGAATGGTTGAGATCAAAAATCTTAATCAATAGTTCAAGTTGAAGGGAAGAGGAGGAATGGATCATGGATTCTAATCAATGAATGAGAATGCATGATGAGATTTAATCAAGGGCTCACATTTACCTCAAACAAACACACTTTTGACCTACTCACACAGGTCAAAGGTAACTTGTTCAAAAGGTAAAGGGGTTAACTTCCTAAAGAAGCTAAGTGAGTTGATTGGAGGGGAGGGAATATTCCTTAAAATATCTCATTGGGTGAGGAAAAAGGTATTTTTCAAATTAAAACAAAGTTTTAATTGTGGAAAAAAAGGGTAAGGAATATTCTAGAAGAATATTCCCCTTTGATTTGAGGAAAGTTAGTTTAATTTCTAGTTAAACAAGATTTAATTTATGCAATTAGGGAAATAGAAGACTTAAGATGATGTTTATTAAATTAGATGATTTAATAAATAAGAGAGAAGGGGGAATGATATTTCATTAAATAACTTAGGGTTATTTAATTAAATAAGGTGACTTAGGAGATTAAATTAAATATTTTGATTTATTTAATTTAATAGGATGAAGTGTTAGTGCAAAAAGAGATGAATTAACCCAATTAAATTAATTAGGCCAATAGATGAAAGATGATACAATTAATTAATTAGCTAGGATAATTAAGTTAATTAAGTGAAAAGAGGATGTATTAAAGAGGAAATGACATTAGTAAATCTAATTTAAGTGTATGACATTGATTAGGACATTTTTCAGTGTCTACAAGAATAACACACAACTTATGGCATGGATTTGCATTTGGATTGTTGGTTGTAGAAACCTTGACTTAGTCGACGTATTAATGAGACCTTGCTTGACTTAGTCTCATGTATTAACTAGTTTATACCGATTCACTTACCATTTGGAATGAATGGAGTCGGTTGTCATATGTTTGATATTGACTGAGTTTGATGGCACCAAATGTAAAGGAAGAGGAATAGTAGATGGTGCCACCTTTGAATTTGATTTCCTATAGATTTCTTTCTTTGGAAACAATTCAAATTCTTCGATATGCATTGGAATAAGTCTTGGATTGTTCTCAAATAAACTAGTCAATCTATAGGAGGTTTTTTTGAGTTTGAGCTTAGTTAATTGCCACCTTAGTGCTAAGACGCTTTGTATGAAGCTTGTTTTCATTTTACATGCCTAAACTATAGTCTTTGTGGCTGCTTAGTTGCTCTATAAATAGTTGAGCCAATTCATTGTGAGGGATGCATTCCTTTCAAAAGATTATACATCTTTTGCAATTCTTATTTTTTGCATAATAACCATCCATACTTTGCTTAGCATTGAGAGAGAGATAGGAAGAGAGTTCTTATAGTTGTGAGGTGATTATATTTTGAGAGGAGTATGCTATCAACTTGAGAGGAGGAGATTATAGAGATTTTCTTGAGAAGATGTTGCTGTTGGAAAAGGTTTCTTTGGTATCATAGTTTGGATAAGCAATAATAGGCATGATAATCCCTTCTTCTTTGTTATTTTATAATTATGAATGATGTATCTTGCTTGTGTGAATGAGATGTCTTTTCCAAATTATTTATTAGTGAAAGTATATTGTTTTGAAAATAAATTTGAAGCTTTTATATTGTTTTCATATTGCATTTATATGCTCCATAGTAGGAGATGGGTGTTATCATAGGTATTTTATTCTAGGAATGATTGAAGATGATAAGCACATATAGTGCATATATAAAAGTTATTGTTTTAACTAGGATAGCTTATGCATACTCCTAGGAGAGGTCATCATGTATGGGAGAGAATTTTATATACTTACAAGTAGGGTTATCCAAGTTTATAGGTTATCTTTGGAATGATGGACTTTCCATAGAAGGAAATACCTAACTTGTGTACTTACTAGTTAAGTGGGTTTATTTCAAGTAGCTTAATATGTTGTAGGTTATCTGGGATGATGGACTATCCAATGAAGTATACACCTATACATAGCTTAAGATAGCCTTAAGTCAAATCGGTTCTTAGTAGTGTATGCGATGGATGACTTCATTCAAAGCACTAAATGAGAACACTTTGGCCAAAGTAGTGTGTATATCCAAGACTCCACCTTAGTTTGTGTGACTATTGAGACTAAACACTGTTAGTTCACTATGATCTAGTATTACATGCTAGACCAAGATTGTAGGATTTACAAGTTCTAGCTATGTAGGACACAACACTACATGCTCAATTGTTTGTTATCATTTACTCTCGGAAGGGCCATCTATCAAATGATAGATGTGCAGGGGACTGCATTATGAGTATGTGGTTCGTAGAAAAGGGTCTAAGTCATGTTTTTCCTCCACAGCAGGTGATAGAAGAACCAAGATATAAAAGGGAGGATCCTGGACTGTCTTACAACTATTCGTTCTAAAGCTCTTTGAGCTATGTTTGTAATTGTATGATTTCTTACTTTGATGTATTATGAAATGAAAAGGAGTTCATGTTGTATTATGTTTTGCATCCTATTTGGAAATTATCAACAAAGAAAAATGAAATTATTCACAATGGCATGTTAGGTTTTTATTTGCTTGTTTAAGGTAAAATTCAAAATTTTTACTTCATAGAAAGGGTTAGTATGTTACATTAAATATATAATTTAACCAAACTCCTAAAACATGATCAAATCAATCAATTTTCAAATAATATTAGATAAGTCTTATTTATTGTAATTTTATAATAATTTATTATAAAATCATTATCAAATGCTAGATGACTTAAAATAATTACTTTAAACTAACTATTTTTTCTTAATATTCTACACATATACCTAAAGTATAGGTAACATATCAATTAACTAAATTAATTAATTTATAAATATATTGAAGCAAATATTAATATAAAATCAAAATAAATTAGACACTTTTTAATATATAATATACTAACAAAACTAAGTATACAATATGTCCTTATTATATCTTCTTATCATCTCATCAAAATCATTATAGAAGACCTGATCTCAAACCAAGATCACAAACTATTTAGAATCTTTTTCTAGCTATGGTCTTCATCCCACAAACTTTTGTGACTTGTAAACATTAATAAACTAGCAGTTGTGTGTAGTGACATGCAATGATGAGCTGATAGGAAGAGAGAAGAACAAATGGGTGTAATGCAATCTGAGAGAGGAGAGGGTGTGTGGATATTTGCACGTAGAAAATAGAAGTAAATATTGTAAGCTTTAGTTGGAACATTGATTTTGTGTTGTTATTTCTTATTACCATTATGTACAGATACATATGTATGCTAATGTCAAGTACAATAGAATTATTTGAAATCTTATAATATTATTCGTTTGCAATAGGACATACAATTCTCAAATAACTATATTTGCATAAGTGATGGACAAGCATAACAATAAAGAGATAATTGCATCCATTTGATTATGTTGATGTTAATTTTGAACTACATTTTTTTTATTTTGTTTCTGATTATTGTGTCAATGTAATCAATGTTCAAAGAAATCTTTAATATTACACTCAATATACAACCTATGAAACAAATGAATCTTGTCTAAATCTTATGTTAGAAACATATACATCTGCACATATGAATTATAAAGTGAAACAAAACAAAATGAGGCTTGCTCTCCACCCTACCATATTGGGTCATGGAGCCTCATGGGCTCTCATCAAAACCCCTCATAAGAATATACATCGTCCACCACTTAGATCAATGGTGAAATGAATATTCCTTATTATAGTTAATATAGAGTCTATGAGGATCTAATTGTTTAGTTGACCATTGTGACTAATTTTGAAGCCACAATGATTATTCTGAAAGGTCATTTATAAAATCCCCATTATGGCTAGAGTATGCTCTACAAGAATAAGAGAAAAATGTGAATTTTAATACAATGATCATTTGTAAATGATAAACAATATATAAATCAGGAGATATAAAAAGTTCTATAATCTATAATACATAATGCACAATGAACTTGTAATGGAAGGAATGAAATAAATAAAATATAGGCATACCTTGTGCATGTGGCAGGATACAGTATGAACACAAGAAAAGAAGGCCTGATCTCCACCCTACCATATTGGTCATGGAGCATCATGTGCTCTCACCAAACCCTTGAGCAAAAAAAATAGATTGTGCACAATTGTGATCAAAGGTGAAAGAAATGTTTTGGCCCCTGGTAACTTTATACAAGATCTAATGGCATCAAAACATCCATGAAGGAGGATTGTTTGGGTTGAGTATGCTCTGCAAACATGAAAGGATAATTTGAAGTTTAGTGCAATAAACATGTGCCATTGGTAGACAATCAATAAATGAGAAATAATAAAGACTTATACAATCTATAACAAATAATATGCAATGCAACTGTAGTGGAACACAATAATTAAATTAAATGTAGGCATACCTTGTGAATATATAATGGATTATAGTTTGAACACAAAAAAGAAGACCTACTCTCCACCCTACCATAATGGCTCATTGAGCCTCATGGGCTCTCATCAAACCCCCAAGAAAAAAATTAATTGTCCACCACTTTGATCAATGGTGAAAGCAATGCTTTGGCACCTGAGGAAATTAGTTAAGTTCAAATCAATGCTATACATTTTTGAATAAATTCACATGGAGTTGTGAAATAAGAAATGCAATAAAAGATATATAGTCTTACGTTGTATATAGATCGAATATAGGTGAAGGCCATAGATGATGCAAGAGTGCAATTGTTAAGCTATTTAGTATTTTGGAGATCTATACACCTTGTATATAAATAGAATGTATTTATAATCTAAAATGGTTTCACTAGGATTTAGCTACACATAAGCCACAAAATGGAAGCCATAAAAAAAACCCACAAAAAATCATAGTAACAAACCCATGCAAAAATAACACTCTTCTCTAAATGGAACCTTATCAAAAATTGAAAGAATATAGCCTTTTCAACAACACCTTCTCAAAAAATAAAACAATATAGCCTTTTCAACATCACCTTATAAAAAATAAAACAATATAGCATGAGTTAGAGAACAATAATAAATTTAATGTATAATAAAAATATATGTAATAACACAACTACAGGTCACATATAAAAAATGATAAGAAAGCGAATTTAGAAATGGTGGAGATTCTATATGCATGGTAATGAAGAGGGAAACCATAAAGAATAGCAACATTTCATGATGATGAAAATGAACACAATTGTTGGAGATGATCCTCTTGTTTGATTCATGGTGCACTATAATTGTTGGTATGTATCCTACAGTATCTAGCAAAATAGAAAGGCAGATCCACACATAATGGAAAAGAACCTAGTTCAAGTGAGGAATTTAGTTGCGGGATAGAAAATAGAAAATGAAACACAACAAAATGAGGGTTATTCTGCACCCTGCCATATTGGGTTTCCACCACTCTAATGAATGGTCAAATCAATGTTCATTATTACACTTAATATACTATCTATCATTCAAACAACTACTTTTTGAGGCTAAAATGAATAATAACAAAGATGCATATCTACACAGCGAAAATGAAATGAAATGGAAGGCAACAAAAGAAACCATGATGTCCACCATAACATATTGGGCCATGGACCATCATAGGAACAAAATGAGGCCTAGTCTCAATCATACCCATAAACCGGTGCAAATTTTTCTTTCCAAGTAGCTATACAGGCATTGCATGTGTTGGATGCATTTGTAGTAGTCTGTTCATTAGATATATATAGAAAAAGAAATAATGTGTGGAAATATATGTATGTGGAATTACTTATAGACAACAGGTAGACGATGGAAAGTAAAAGGCCACATGAAAACTAAAATTCACAATCACCATTACAATAAACAAGAATGTGAGGACCAAATATTCAGCTTTGCATTATGGACAGTGATTAGAAAGATATACAAATCACTTGTTTTGTGTTTTTTTGAATGGTGGCATGGTTGGTAAACCAATAGAAAAGTCTTCATGATGACACTGTTGATCGGAGTGATGGGAAATGGATTTTTCTTGTGTGCAGATATGATGCATATGTTTATTCTATTTGCACATTGTTGCAATGATAAACTGTACTTTAACTGTTATATGGAATATTGATGCAACCATTGACCACAGTGATGAACAATGAAACATGCACGTTTGGATATATGTCATGGCATATGCAAACAAGATTGGTACATGGTGGAATTTTTTTGGAATGATAAGCTATATTGTGAGTGTTATATGGAATATTTATGCCATGATTGTTCATAGTGGTGGATAATGTATTTCCCCTATGTACAAATATGTATATATTTCATAGTAGATGCAAATACCATTTATACATATTGATCACTATGTTTACTTTATGGAACATTCTTGGATTCATAAACTGTGTTTTCAAGTGTTATATACAAGATTCACACCTGGAAGAAATGGGAAAAGAATTATCACAACCAACACTTTTGCAAAGTTTTTGCAACCATCGCCCCATGTAAAGAACACAAAATAACATTCAACTACCTTCACATAAATTCCACAATGGTTAACTGCACTTAGGACTTAATAGAAGCTTTCCCTTGTCAGAGGTGGGCACAATGTTTTTAGAGGTTTTAAATGGAAAGTGTTGCTTAAGATGGAAAAAATCATCACAAGCGACATTTTTCTTTTCCTTTTGCAACAATCGTCCGATGCAAAAAACACAAAATAATCTCCAACCGCCTTCATAGAAGCTGGACAAGACTTGACCAAACTTGCATCCTCATAGAAGCTTACCCTCCTCACTCATGGCTCTGATAGTAGGTATAGCAATAGAATGAGAGACAACAATGCCCAATCAAAAGTTTGACAAACATAATTTTCTATGTTTCTCGAGGTTTTAAACATATGTGGGCAGATGTAATTTGACACATGTTGTGGATTATGCTCTACCTTTTTTTTTTGCAAAAATAAATTGAAAATCCTAACTGTGAGCCAATTATTTCATAGAATAACAGGTACCACATGTTTCAGTTGACAAAAGCAATTTCAATAAACACATAATATGGGTCTCAAACAACAAAACTACAATTTTCAATTGAAACATATGTACCCATTGTTTTCTTAGATGTCACGGTAATTCTCAATGAATAGAGACAAGGTTGTCTAATTACAAGTAGCAATTAATTTCTATGGAGAAGTTTAAGTATAGAGATACAAAAAATAGCAGCTACACTATGAAAAGAATAAATATAGGAAGGAGTATATATATAATTTTTTTTTTTATCTAAGCTCACATACATACATATCTACACATAGGGATGAATGTTGGTTGCAATGTGGAAAAGAATGGCAGAAAATTATCTTTGCATGTTTTCACACTTGGCTAACTGTTGATACCAATATTGTTTCATTTATGGCCACAATTTTGTATGAATGGTTGCAAATTAGTTAATATCATGTATTTTGTATGGGCTTTTTTATTTTCCTTACTATCGAAACCAATATTGTTTCATTTATGGTTTGCATTTTGTTGTGAAGTTTTCAAATCAATTTGTTATTGCGAGCTAAATTTTATAAGTAAACAACACACATATATAGCCATACCTGGACCTTTCAATATATAAATCACATTGGGAGCAAAGGAAATAAACATCACTTGGCATAGGATGGCATGGAAATATCATTCATTTGCATCTAATTTCACATATCCACACAGCTGTACATATGCATGAATGTTGTTTGTAGCTAACTTGATAAATATACATATTTGTACATAGGGAAAGTGAAATGGAATAAAAAAAAATAAGCCTTGCTCTCCACTCTACCATATTGGGTCATGGAGCCTAATAGGCTCTCACCAAACCCCTGAGCAAGAACATATGCTAGCCATCACTATGATGAATGGTGATATCAATGTTTCTTATTAGGCTTAATATAAACCCTATTATTGTAAGTATTCCCTTTTGAGTGGGAAAAAAATTGTCCTCCAAAAACAATAAAAAAAGGCAGGAGTATATGTTGTCTACATCTAATTTGAGATACATAAATATCTGCACACATAGAAAGGAAAATTATACACAACAAAAGAAACACACTTTTTTGTGGTAATATATTTTGAAGCAACATATTCCTATCTATGCATCAAATGCATGAAATAGATAAAGATGCAAGTGGTAAGCAAAATGTACACCAATATATATTTATCCAGAGGTAGATGCAAATATATATTTATTGCTCATTGTTGCCCAACAACTTTAAAACTGGGAAGGCTGACAAAAATTCCAACCAAAGTACACACATATAGCCTATCGGCTAAAAGTTTCCATATAGAGGAAATCATTGCAAAGCATTAAATATTATTTCATTTATCATTTCCATATAGAGGAAATGGTTTCAAAGCAATAAAACAAGCCAATAACAACATTGTTTGATAAGTTCTAAAGTTACCAAAGCAATTAAAATTTTTATGTTACTTTCCATAAGGCATTGTTGACTATTGTTTAGTTGCTTTACCTACCATGGAAATTATGAGCCAACACAACGATGATTGATATTGCAAACGACGTACATAAATATGCACACCCAAAGTTGTCAATACATGTAAAAAAAATATAGATGAGTTTAAATGCACACATATGTATATGTTGCCTGGGTAGAAGAAAAAAACATCAATTGGTATAGCTTGTCATGGAAACATTGTTTCATGTATGGGCTCCATATATTGGTGATGGTTGCAATAATACCTTGCATATAAAACTCACCAAAGTAATTGAGAAATTCATGTTATTTTCAATAAGGCATTGTTCAGTGTTAGGTTGTAGATTGAGCTGCACAACATACACAACAAACATAATAGCCAAAAATGATATGATATCCATATCCAACATGGCATTATGATCAGACATGGAAAATTAGCATGGAGAACATTTAAGAAGCATTAGATGCATATACAGACATACACACTCACACAAAAATACATCACAGAGAGATATATCTACACATAACTCTATCAAGATATTGTATGCACTAGGAACATTCAAAACAAGATCAAAACAACATTTTATTAAAAAAAACTCATAGATACCTATAAAAATTGAAATGTGCATGCATATATGTATACATATCCATTATAGACACATATGTCTACACACATCTGTATCATAAAGTTGTATGCACTGAGAAATTTAATTACATGCATATATATTTATGTATATGCATATGTAAATGTATACATGGATACAACCATGTCCACAAGTATATATAACAACAGTTGTAAATACTGATACATCTGTTAAATAGGGTGAATTAACTATATAACCAAACAAAATAAGATAAAATAAAGAACATACACATAAAGCATAACAAAACTATAAGCAACATAAATAATAGAAAAGAAAACAAGTGTATCTTTTCTTGTTTCTTAATTAAACAAAAAACAAACCAATAGTAGTAGAAAGGAAAGGTATTTTGATGTGACATGCACTGCAAAGAAACCTGGAAAGGAAGCAAATGTCCAGTCAATAGAAAATATAACAAATATCCAAAGCCACAATTAGGCATGGTTGTTTTGGCATTCAAGGCAGTATGACAACTATCTATGGAGACTGTTGCACAACAGGGGAAATAGTAGAAAAAGTTGACAACAATAGCTTGCACTCAACTTCAAAGTTAATTCTTGCAACTTTGAATATTGTTGTTTTAAGCCTTGTTTTTGAATTGTAGTTATGAGTTTTAATAAGAATAGTGAAGAAAAATAAGGTGTAGGTGACAACATTGATCACAAACTCCGTAGTCATTGCAGTAGAAGTCTCACATTGCAACATGTAAAGCTCTTTTGTTGACATCTGCATTAAGCGTATTGCAGTTTCATAAAAAGTAGTAGCCCAAATCTCACCTGTGTGGTCTTCCATCTTTAACTACAATAAATATTGAAAGTCACAATTAGCTATGTTTGTTTGGCATTTAGGGAAGAACCACGTACTTTTCTCAGACTCTTCACACTTTTTCTTGCATTTTCTGCAATTGGCTTGCAAAGGACATGCAACATAATTGTCATGACCCCTATTTTTATTATTTGTACTTTTATAATGTTTGGTTAAATTAATTTATAATGAAACAAAAGGGAATTAATTACATTTTAATTAGAAAACTCATTCTTCAATAATGCTTGTTATTTAGAATAATAAATTTAATCACAATTGCATGAAAATCTTTGTGTTATGGTTTCTTTGTGGATGCACTTATGATCTTGTTATTTCCTTAATTTGCATTTTAGTATTTAAATTACATGCATTGTTGTGATGATATCTCATGTGTAAGCCTACATGGAAAAATCTAATGAAGGCACCACCTTGTTTTAGTATACTTTAATTCCTTGATGTATGCTATTTCATTTGATTATAATGATGAAAGTAATTTCAAGAACTTAAGGAAATAATTAGCTTATGTGTTTTTTTGGTCATTGAATTTTTGGTATTAGAGCACTCGGGTTCAATGCTCAGGCCTTGAGTCTTCTATGCTTAAGTTGTGTTATAGTATATGAACCTATTGCAGTGAAAGGTGAACCCTACTATGGGTGATTCTTTGATGATTAATTGGAACTGATTAGAATTTTAATCAGGAAATCTAGAGGTGTGAGGCCCCTTTTCCTTAGTCACGTTTTCATATGAATTTCTAGTAAGAGTGATGGTGACTATTTGAAATAAGCCAAGATGGGTAATATATATCATACTTGAAAAGAACCAAGTTGGATAGTAAAGGGTGAAAACCCATGGATGACGATGTGGCAATAAAAATGGATTAATAAGAAAAATACATTGTGAAGAGATATCTCTCCAATGACGTAAAGGATGAATGAGTTCATAAGATACAAGGAAAGGAGGAAAGAAAAACTTTTGATGAGAGGAAGAAGGAAAATCACATGTGAAGTAAATGAAGTTAATGATAATGAATAAATATTGGTTGAGCCTTCTTGAAGGTAGAAAACCTAAGAAGTATGTTTTAAAGGCGAAAATGTTTGTATAAGTACCTGGGGACAAGTTGATTGTTGAGCAACATCTTATTCCTACAAGATTAGGATGTATTAGAATCCATGAGATCTTTAGAAAATGCAAGGTTCTTATGTCTTGAGAATCTTCATTGGTAATTCATGATAGAATTTGATTTGATAACTAACTTGATTCGTCTATTAGACAAGGTAGAAGTGATTGAGGTGATGAACCTTATATGCTTGATTGTTTTTAATGAAAATTTCTTGTATGTACTATATGAGAATGATACTTGTGAAATAATGCACTTATCATGCTTCATGCGAATGACACATCTATATGGATGATTGCATGCATATCATAGAAAATTGTTGTCTTCATTGTACTTATAACTATACTTGAACGAGAAATGTTCACTATACTATTGTGAGAAATGCATATTTCATATTATTGTTGTTCTTGTGTGAGTGATGCACTAGAGTACGTTCTTAATTCCTTTGAGTGGATAAAACACTTTAGTAATTTTATTACATTTCTTATTTGTGTGTGAGATATACTTTTGATACTCATTGTTTTTGTTAGATCAAGCAATGATCACTCTAACTACCCTACTGTAATTTATGCATATTTCACCTTTTATGCAAGTAATGCACTTGTACGAGAGATGTACTCACCATATTTATTGTATGAAACCCTGAATAAGTTATGCTCATTGTATGCAAGGTATATTCCATATTTGTGCAAGGCACTATAGGTAAATTGTTTATTCATATCCTGTGCGAGTTAGGCACCATGAGTTTATGAAATCTTCTTTGTTAAGTATTCATTCTATGTGGACTTGAGTATGTTATGCACTATTATAGCATCTGTATACGCATAAAAATGGTCATGTCTATAATCCTGGCAATTAATTAAATATTTATTATTTAATTAATTTTTCTAAAAATCCTCTACATATGATTAAATTTATTTAATTTAATTATATTGTTCATTCATCTTATTCTTCTTCCATAATTAAATAAATTTATTTTATTTAATTATTTTCACATGTCCACTTAATTAATTAAATAAATACATTCTATTTATTTAAATTAATTATCACTGTTTGAATTTAAATTAAATCTTTTGATTTAATTAAGTTTAAATATTTCTCTTTCTTCTATTTTTAATTCTTCTTCTAATTAATTAAATGTTTCATTTAATTAATTTCATAAAAGTGATTTAATTAAATAGATCTTATTTAATTAAAAATATCTTATGATTTCTTTCTAAATCCAAAATTAGGTATTTTAACCTAATTGTGCAATCTTCTCATATCATAATTAAATATTTTATTTAATTATGAGATATTCTGCTTTTTTTCAATAAAACTGATTAAAGCTCTTTTCTCACCACAAGTTTTCTTCTGCTTTTAAAAGCTTAATTAAATATTTTATTTAATTAAGAAAAGCTGAATGTCCTCCACAAATAAATAATTGATTTTTTTAATTAATTATTTATTAGCTTTTAATCTTTCTTTTATTCTTATCTTCCATTCTTTTTCCTCTTTCATAATAAAATAGAAAAATCTGTTTCTAGGGTTCTTCTATCTTATCCTTCAGTTTCATCTTTCTTCAACCATTTGATCTGCCAGGAATTATCACAACCGTCAATCGAGACAGCCAATCAGAATCATTCAGAAAGCCCTATAAATACCTATGTGAATCCAAACATTGGTAATAGGCAATTAAGTAGAGTTTATGCATTTAATTCATTTAGTATTCATAGCATCATGTTTATTTCAAGTTTCTTAGCTAAAATCAACATCATAGCTTAATCATGCATTCATATCATAGCAAAATCTCGTTCTTTAGGAAGACAGTTTGTTGAGCCTGGCCACTAATCTGAGAACACAAGGCTGGAATCTACAAAAACACTAAAGATAGAGGACGATAGGACGACAACGGGAACAGGATACTAAGTTTGCACATCTCTATTCCTTTTATATTTCTATTTTTGTTATAATGTTCTATTGGTGTGTTTGAACTGGTTTTAATTCATTTATACACTTAATTTTCATACACACATTAAATGGTGCCCACCGTGGGGCCTATGCCCCGATTTTAGACTTCTTTCTTGCAGGTTTTTCTTGCAGGTTTGCTTACAAGTTTTCTGGCATTCGGCAACGCGTTTTGGAAGATTCGAGAAATTTTTATTTGCAGGTACTTCGACGCATCTGGGCTCTGTTTTGGCGCATCTAGTCATTTCTACGGCGCATCTGGGAAACAGAGTGGCACATCCGTCACTTTTTGCAGCGCATTTAGACATTTAGTTAGCGCATTTAGGACTTTCTTTAGCGCATTTAAAATTGTATCAGAAAATTAAACAAAAAATCTCTGCATTTAGAATAGCGCATATAGTTTTTGTTTTCACGCATCTGGGTAACAGAAGGGTGCATTTGTTTTCTGGTTTAGCGCATTTATGTAACAGAGTTGCGCTTCTGGTCTCTGTTTCTGCGCATTCGGGAGACAGAGCTTCACATCTGGAACTGTAACCGAGGTTCTGAGTCTGACGCCTTCCGCAGACATAATTTCTTTTATTTTATGTTGGGCTTAAAATGAATCAACCTAGGGTAGCCACCACACTTTTTATCATGCAGTTAAAACGAACCCCATGTCTGTTGTGAAGCAACATCTTCACTTAGATTAAATCACATTTGATTTTGGCGCACATAAAATGAATCTGTCTACTCTTATTGACTGTGCTTGAAGGTGGTAGGTGATTATGCTCTCACCCTATGCAAACTAGGTGATCAGAAAACCAGACCCACTTTTCCCTGTGTAACCCTGATTTGATAATCGAAGTATCCTCTCCCCTTGCGCACTTGTGCGATCCTAGGTCAAGAGAAATGGTTATTGACTCTAGAAATTGGGCTGCCTTAAGGGAAAAAGTACTCACCTTAAGGGATGACTCAAACCGGCAACGGAGCTAAGGCCAAGCTACCCCCGACCGGTATATAAATGTAAATCTTAAGGGAAAACCTAAGGTTGCTTGTGCGGATGTGTCATACGGACGGAGTTGTACTCCCATAAACCCTGTTGAGCTTAACCTCTTCAGGCTGGAGTGCCACCTTAATGGTGATTAATCTCTTGCCCCATGTATGGCCACTCGAACGGGGGTCCCGAACTAAATACCATTGTTTAGAAAGCCAAAAACCTTCTATTTGCTAGTCCAGCACCGGTCGGTGTGAAGCCTTCCACACTTTCGCAGTCAATAGTAGAGGTGATCAGCTCACCATGGGAGTTTCATGGGGGTTGGAAGCTTGGTTGGCCTGAGAAGAGAGTGCACTGTAAGGGGGAGCCCGTGCAGCCAAGCTTCTGGATTCACACGCTACTGATATGCGGTTGGGGAAACCCACGTGGAGTCTAGCGGATATTGTCCTGGCCTAACCTAGGTTGTGCTTGTCCTATTATGTGCTTGGTTATGAATCAACTTAAATCAGACTGTTTGCTGTGCTTTCCAAACATTAATTCAGATAATGGATCATCCAAGAACAAACATGACAAATTTTAGCTAAAAACTGGTCAAAACTGTCCTAGAAAAACTGCTTTAGCGCATCTAGGGGAAAACTGCAGCGCATTTAAGCTCTGTTCTAGCGCATCTGTGTTCTGTTTCGGCGCATTTAGGATTTTCTGCTATGCATAGGTGCTCTGTTTCTGCGCATATGAGATTTTCTGCAGCGCACTTGACCATTGCTGTAGCGCATTTGGGAAACAGAATAGCACTTTTAGGTTTTTTTTCACAGACTCGGCTTTCTAAAATTTTACTCCCATGTTAAGAAAGTGGAAATCAACCAAGTTCACCAAGAAATCAGTTTTCAATAGGATCAAGAAGCCCAAAACAAATTTCAGTTACAAGAAGACCTTAGATCGCAGAAAATTCCTGTATAAGAGTCGAGACATCTTGCTCCATTATCGCACATTCCTCCATAGATACCAAGACTACATTAGAGGATTCATCGACGATTATGCTGTAGAACCTTTGGCTACCCAAGCTTATTATCAAAGATTAGCCTTATCTCAACGTCATAATTTGAATCAACCTCTTGAGTTTGAGAACATACCACAACCTTCAATTGAATATTCAACGCGTCCCAATCAGATCCTTCAGTGACCCTCAACCATATTCAAGGATTTCTTACATATGCTTGTTTTTACGAGATCTCAACACAACAAAGCAGGAGAAACACCTCAAGAAGAGGGTGAACGAGGTAGTCCTCTTTTTAGTGTAAGTCGCAATCCCCTTTTCAGTAACAACAATATGGCTGACGGAGAGGAAAGTTTGATACTTAAGAGCAAAAACATGAACAAAACTCCTATAGATAGTGATGATGAACAAGACGACGAACTTGAACTTAGAGAGGCAGAACAAAATCCCAAGTTTCTTAAAGTCCTTGAAAAGATTATACAACGTGACAAAGAGAAATACTTTCTTTTTCTAGCAGATCAAGGAGCTAAATTGCCTAAAGACTTTGATACTGAGAAATTAAAAACCACCGAGGAAGAGCCATCCCCATCTGAATATGCCTCCTTAAAAAAAGAGTTTAGAGAGATGCAGGGAAAAATCCAAGAGTTACAAGGAGGAACCACAACCAAGAAGTACACTTTGGATGACATATGTCCTTATCCTTTTGATAGAAGTCTCAACATGATTCCATTTCCTAAACACTGTGAAATCCCCAAATTTGATCGTTATAATGGAAAATCAGACCCAGTTGACCATGTTAGAGACTTTCGAAACATGACATTGGAATTTGCCCACGAAGATACATATTTATTGCGATTATTTCCTCGAAGCCTTGGAGTCAACTCTATGGAATGGTTATCTAAGATTACACCTCCTATTCGAACATTTGAGGAACTGATGAATTTATTCATAAAACAATACGCCTACAACGTTCAACACCAGATCACCATGATTGATCTTTGCAAAGTTACGCAAAAACCTGGGGAATCTTTCACTACCTTTCTTCAAAGATGGAGGAGAATGTTCGCTAGGTACCCTCGTCATGTCCCTGAAAAGGAGAAAATGGTTACTTTCATCAATAGCCTCAACTCAGAAATGAGTTATTGTTTAAATCTGCACGATCCACCTTCCTTTGAGAAACTGATTGAAGATGCCCTCACCATCGAAAGTGCTTTGGTCAAAAGAGGGACCATAAAACTTGATAGGGACAACCCTGCCTCATCTAACCATTACAACAATCAGGACAACTCCAAGTTTTGGACCCGCAACAAGAATGTTGTAAATGATGGTGTTGTAGATGCAAATCATGTCATGACTAAGCCATTTATCTTGAACACTCCTCGTAACAATAATTACAACCATGTCAATTTAGTCGCAAATCAAGGAAACAATCATCCCCCTCCAACGAACTACAATCAAGGGACTGCCAACAACCAAAACCACTGGAACAACAACAACAACAACAACAACAAAACTTTAGGGAATACCTCAAACACGAAACCACAACGCTTTCCATTCTTCTCCAATAGAAGAGCTTTTACTCCACTAGGACAATCCTTAGAATCGGCTTTCAAAGAAGTCGTGGCAAAGAACGTCCTTATGTTGCCCCCACAACGCAATTACGAACCTAATGTAAAACCTCCATCATGGAACGAAGCTTCTTTTTGCGACTACCATAGGTGCAGAGGTCATCATACAAACAACTGTCAAGGTTTGAAACACGCTATTCAAGATCTCATTGACAAGGGCATTATCACAGTAGAAGGACAACAAAAATCCAACGAAGATCACCAAGTGTTTCGAAATCCTTAACCAAATTATCAAAAGGGAGAATCTTCTGACAAAACTGTGAACCAAATTGATGATAATGTAATCTGTCACCTCTATATGGACGATGAGCGAGTCAATGTCATAAAAATAAAAGAGAAAGTAGACAATGGACAAGTAAACGTCACAACAAGAGCACAAACTAAGGTTGTTTTGAAAGGTACCTCTTCAAAATCCAATGAGACCTCTCCTCAACACCAATACGACTTAGTTAACCAACTTCGAAAAACTCCAACTCAAATCTCCATTTTTGAACTTCTAAAGATTTCCCCGGCACATAGGGAGATTTTAGATAAAACCCTCGTTGAAACGACTATATCTACGAATTTGGATGTGAATCGATTTCAAACCATGGTAGGAAATTTGTCCTCCCCCACATGCCTTTCATTCTCAGACAAAGATGATGTTTCCCTAACTCATCCCCACAATTCATCATTATACTTAGAGGTCATGATCCACAAGTTCCGTGTCAAACGTGTTCTAATAGATGGAGGGGCTGGTCTAAACATATGTACTTTGAAGGTGATTCAAGCATTAGGATTTGCCGAAGACTCCATTGATCCTAGAAGGAAGATTACCATTAAAGCCTATGATGATGAGGAGAGAACGTCTAAAGGTCTAATCATGCTACCAATCAGAGTGGGACCTGTTATCAAAAACACCTTTTGCCAAGTTCTAGAGCAAGATCTTGCATACAATATCTTGTTAGGTCGTCCTTGGATCCATGAGATGCAAGCTGTTCCGTCCACTTACCACCAATGTCTTAAGTTTCCATATGATGGACAGGAAATTACTATACCAGCTGATAACTCAAATGCCCAAACTTGCGCCAATGTCAAAGCTCATCAAGATACTTTGGTTCTGAATAATCGAGAAGCACTTGCTGATACTTCTTCTCAACATGCTACACACATCAGTCAGTTAACTAAAAGCTTTGACAAGAAACTACAGTTCAAGGAAAGTGGAGTTGGGGAATATTCCCTTTGTCTTGCTAATCTACCTACATCTCCTCGATCACATGGGAAACCTTCTATTACACCACAACAGATATCAGCAGCATCAACATCAGCACAGGTACAAACAGAGCCCACTACCAAGTTCAATGGACAATTTATCAAAGAAAAATTTCCCATGGGAGATCCTGAGGATACATCAATTCTAGATTGGCTCTATAAAGACGAAGAGGATGCAATTCTAAACGTCACCTTACCAACAGAACAATATGGGAAAGGATATTCTATCATGCAAAAGATGGGATATGATAATGGTCCTCTTGGAAAGAGAAAAGAAGGCGTAGTTGAGCCTATCCATCTTCCAGGACTTGCGGCATATGATAAAACTGGAATAGGCTATGAGGCTACCCAATCTAAACAATCCCAAGGTAATGTTTTTACACTGCAAAAAGGTTCCGATAAGAATGAAACATGTTTGGTATCAGTCCTGAATTACATTGAAAATAACTCTGACACAGATTCTGCTGAATATGAATGGGATACCATCCATGATAACAAATTTTGGAGAGACAAAGAGGTAGATATCATACATAAGTATACGCCGCTTTAATCAAAGGAGAAGGTTCAGGATCCCAACCACAAGAATCTGAACCACAAAGCAACTATGAGTCTAGTGATACTGAGTCGGATTTTAACGAACAAGATTATCAGGAGAATAGTCCCATCATTGACCTATCTCATACCTCGGATCCTACCGATAACTCTGTCTTGACCCTAACCATCACCAATTTTACACAACCAGACGACGTCCTACCATTAATCCATCCTGATCTCATTGACTGGGATCTTACCGAACCTATGGATATACCTATTTTTCCAAACGACGAAGCTATCATAAACTTCCTTTCCGCCGAAGATGTAAATAATTGTTCCACTAGCGATTTTCGGTATGAAGTCTGTAATCAGGAGAGTGTCAAGTCTCCTAGCTGCAAAAATGAAAATAAAGATAAACGGTCTAGTGGTGAAAACCAGAATCTGGCAGTACTAGATCAAGCAAAAGACAAAATAAAGAGCGTATCAGATGGTGAAAACCTTTTTGAGGCACCATCTGATGGGACTCTTGACACTCTCCCAGAGCATTATCATGAGCGATCATCCATCTTGACTGAGCCTACAAAGGAAATCAACGTTGCAACTGCAGATAATCCAAGGATCCTACAGATAGCTGAATCAATGACAGCTAAAGAAATCCCAGAGTTCATGAATTTTCTCAAGGAAAATCAAGTCAATTTTGCATGGTCATATGCAGATATGCCCGGCCTTGATCCTGATCTCATTATGCATCATTTATCTATCAAATCAGGAGCCAAACCAATAAAACAAAAACTCAGAAAGATGAATCCTCATATTGCACTATTGGTTAAAGAAGAACTCAAGAAGCTCCTCGATGCAGGTTTTATAAGATCAATTGACTATGCCGAATGGATTTCCAATATTGTACCAGTAGCAAAACCAGACAAGCGTGTAAGAGTATGCACTGATTTCAGAGATCTTAACAAAGCTTGCCCAAAGGATGACTTTCCGCTTCCAAGTATCGACACTATAGTTGATCTAACAGCAGGCCATGCCATGTACTCATTAATGGATGGTTTCTCGGGTTACAACCAAATCAAGATTGCACCAGAAGACCAAGAGAAAACAGCTTTCACTTGTCCGTGGGGAACATATTGTTGGAATGTCATGCCTTTCGGCTTGAAAAATGCTGGAGCTACTTATCAAAGAGCTATGACTACGATCTTTCACGACATGATGCACACATTCATGGAAGATTATGTATGACATATTGGAAAAATCACACACCAGAGAAGAACACTTGGAGATACTATCTAAAATATTCACCAGATTGGAGAAATTCAAAGTTCGCTTAAACCCTAAGAAATGTGTTTTTGGGGTCACATCCGGAAAACTATTAGGATATATTGTTTCAGAAAAGGGAATTGAAGTAGATCCTGCTAAAGTTCGCGCAATCATGGAGATGCCTCCCCCAAAGAACATTAGTCAGTTGAGATCCTTACAAGGGCGACTCCAGTCTATCCGCAGATTCATTGCACAATTGGCTGACAAAAGTCTACCATTCACACATCTCCTACATAAGAATGTTCCTTTTAGATGGGATGATAAATGTGAAATGGCATTTCAACAAATCAAGCAGTACCTGATGAATCCACCAGTTCTTGCACCACCAAATCCGGACAAACCATTGATTCTGTATATTGCTGCAATCGAGACATCTTTGGGAGCATTATTAGCACAAGAAGACCATGAAGGGAAAGAACGGGCAATTTACTACATCAGCAGAACATTGACAAGTCATGAGCTTAGTTACACTTTCATTGAGAAGGCTTGTTTGGCAGTCGTCTTCGCTTCCCAGAAATTCTGACATTACATGCTAACTCATACAATTAAGCTTGTTTCCAAAATTGATCCACTCAAGTATCTACTAAGTAAAGCATCACTGACAGGAAGGTTAGCAAAATGGATCATGATTTTGAGTGAGTTCGACATCCACTATGTTGATCGCAAAGCAATCAAAGGACAGGTTATCGCGGATCAACTAGCAGACGCTCCTCTCCAAACAGAGCACCCTTTACACATTGAATTTCCAGATGCTGATGTCTTCACAGCAGACTTTAAGCAGCCATGGTCCTTATACTTTGATGGTTCTTTTACTCAACATGGCTCGGGGGCAGGCATTCTCTTCGTCACCCCTCAAGGGCATACCATTCCTAGGTCCTATAGGTTAATGTTTCCATGCACCAATAACATAGCCGAATATGAAGCGCTGATCACTGGACTGAAAACAACATTGGAATGGAGGATTACCGAGCTACAAGTTTATGGTGACTCACAACTAGTCATTAATCAAATCAATGATGACTATCAGACTAAAGATGACAAGTTGTTACCATATAAGAAGATGATTGATGACTTCAAGAAGTATTTTGTGGACATTCAGTTCACACAAATTCTGAGGATTGACAACAAAGCAGCCGACGCTATGGCTACGATCGCCTCATTGATACAACTCCCAGACAAACAGACTCGCTATGAATTTCTGGTGGAACAATTATTTACACCTGCCTATGACACACCTGAAAGCCAGATTATCTGCCACCTAGTAGGATCCGATTCACCCTGGTATGGCAAGATTTATGCATACCTAAAAGATGATATATTACCACCTGACTTGTCCCGCAACCAAAAACGTAACTTTATCCGACAATCCTCTCGATATACCCTTATCGCTGATACCCTTTATCACCGTGGTCTTGATGGTACTTTACTTCGATGTCTTGAACGTGACGAATCCGACAAAGCTTTACAAGAAGTTCATGGGGGCATTTGTGGTACTCATTCGAGTGGACTAACCTTATCCAAAAAATTGATTAGAATGGGTTACTACTGGCCTACAATGGAAAGGGAATCATTTACCTTTGCTAAAACATGCTCAAAATGTCAGATTCATGGGAATCTTATTCATGCTCTTGCACAAGAACTTCATTCGTTTACACCCACCTGGCCATTCTCTCAATGGGGGTTAGATCTAGTGGGAAAAATTCATCCTTCTTCTTCAAATGGGCATAAGTTCATCATCACAGCAACGAAATATTTCACTAAGTGGATTGAGGCAGTACCTCTCTCTAAAGTCACTGGAAAACGGATCTCATCCTTCATTCTCAACTACATTATTTGTCGATATGGTATTCCTAATGCCATTATTACAGATATTGGTCGACCATTCAAAAATCAGGATGTTGATGAAATTTGTGACAGATTCCATATTCAACACAGATATTCCACGCCTTACTATCCTCAAGGGAATGGCCAAGCAGAGGCCTCAAACAAAACCATACTAAATATTTTGAAGAAGATTGTCAATGACTCAGGGAAGGATTGGCATGTTCAACTCAATCCCGCCTTGTGGGCTTACAGAACTAGTGTCCGAATGCCAACAGGAGCAACACCTTTTGCCCTCGTCTATGGAGCAGAAGCCATACTACCTTTAGAGGTAGAAATACCTTCCTTAAGAGTATCACTGAAAGGTCTCATAACAGAGGAGGACTACAGAGTTTCCCGACTCCAAGAGTTAGAACTTTTAGATGAAAAGAGACAGAGAGCAGCAGACCATTTAAAAGCATATCAACAGATGATGGCTCGCAGCTATAATCACAAAGTCAAGCCACGTACCTTTCAGGTGGGTGATCTAGTTCTGAAAGAGAACCCGCGCAATCAACAAGACAGAGAAAAGAAAGGAAAGTTTGAACCAAATTGGTTAGGCCCTTATGTGGTTATTGCAGTCTACGGATCGGGAGCATACAAGTTATCAACGCTAGAAGGAGACCTATTGGATGAACTCATCAGCAGTATACATCTTAAGAAGTATTATGTTTAAGTCAGAAAAAGTCCTGAAGAAATACAAAAACAGCAAAAAAAATCCTGAAGAAATACAAAAACAGCAGAAAATGTCTTGAAGTAATACAAAAACAACAGAAAAAGTTCTGAAGAAATACAAAAACAGCAGAAAATGTCCTGAAGAAATACAAAAACAGCAGAAAAAGTCCTGAAGAAATACAAAAACAGCAGAAAATGTCCTGAAGAAATACAAAAACAGCAGAAAAAGTCCTGAAGAAATACAAAAACAGCAGAAAAGTCCTGAAGAAATACAAAAACAGCAGAAAATGTCCTGAAGAAATCCATACAAAAAAATCAAAACATTTCAAAATACAAAAAAATTAAAAAAGAATGTCATAGGGTGAAAACCTGGCAAACAGGCAGTCTATTGACAACAATAATACAAAAAAAATCAAAAGAGAATGTCATAAGGTGAAAACCTGGCAAACAGGCAGTCTATTGACAGAAAAATCCAAAAAAATCCAAAAAAATCAAAAAGAAATCAAAAAAATGCAATAAATACAGATAGTGAAAATCTGGCAAACAGACGCTATCTGTACCTCTCCATCTATTAGTTCCTGTTTTGAAAGCTTTCCTTTTTCCATCTTTTTTTTTCACATCTTGAGGTCATTAATCGCACCATCCTGCCGCCATTTGCCTAGAGAGTTAAAACGTCTTACCATGGCTTGATCGTTTGTACATATTCCTTTCTGCAAGTTGTGTCAATCAACAAGGCAAAACTCAACTGGGGGCATTTAACTTTCAGAGCATACCAAAACAGCTAGACCATGACATAGCAATACAAGCATACCAACAAACAACAAACTCCTTTGGCAATGTTATCCGCTCATGACACATTTTTCAGCAAGATATCATGTCACTTGTCTATTGGATGATCCAAATATCTGAATAATGTAGGCATTAACAGTATTACATGTTTGATTAAAAGTTGTTTGATTTTCGATATCATTACTTGGGAGCATACTCAATGATGTACTGCACTAGAGTAGCAAGGAACGAGAATGATTTTTCTTTGTCTGCTGTCTTGAGGTTAACAGCCCAATCTGATGCAAATATGTCAAAGGACATGACGCTCAAAGCAAATATCATCGATGACAGTTCCACATTTGCATCAGAACGGTGGTTAATCTTTGTCTGTTTATGCAAGAAATGCTCAGGTCATCTCGGTTCAATTATACCTCGATGCTTGTGTTCGCTTGCTATATCAAAATTCATGAAAGTTGTACTCTGGTCATCATTGGCGCTAATTTCCCCTCTGATGCTTGTACATACTTCCAACATTTTAAATGTTCTATGATGATTCAAGAAGGCTTATCACAGGCTCAACAAACTGGTTAGTTTCATATAGTTGCATGTTCATTAGCTCATTGTATATATCTGCATATTGGATTCATAGTCGTATTTTGAAGGGCTAAATGAAGGTATTCAAACTGGTTGTTATTAAGTTTTGACCTTTTCGTGGAGGACAGTTGGACATTTAATTCATTGCATTCATTCATTTCATGTCATCTTATCATTCATCATTTATTTATCATTTTACCATTTCATATCATTACCATTAATATTTCACTACCATTATCATTTCATCATCTTTTCATTCATTATTCTTTATCATTCATCATTTATCATTTCATTTTTCATTATCATTTTTCATTCATTTATCCTTTATCATTTCATTTTTCATCACCATTTATCATTCATTTATCATTTACCGTTTTATCATTCATTGTCTCATACCATTGCATTACCATTCACATTTATCATTTTATTATCATGTTACCATTTTACATATCATTTTACCATATTACCATTCATACCACATTCATTTTCTACCATATCATGATGCATTTCATACATGGAAAATTCAAAAAGAAATTAACATCTCACATATATACATACATCATCACACAATCATTGCATACACATCATAATCACTAGATCATCCTGCATCGTAGGGATTAGTCCACACATGTAATAAAAGCATCTCACAATCCATCTCATAACATACATGCATAAATGTCATATCCATATCATATCATAAATGCATGAACATATACATCATCAGAATTACCGCCACTGCATATCATCACTCATCAAAATAATACAAATGTCCAAATGTCCAATGAAACTAATAAAAGGTCAGAACATAAATACATCATACATGATCAAAACTCAGTATACATAATGAATCAAGCCCCAAAAATGGCTAACTGGTCGATGCCCCTGACAGAGCTGGTCCAGAAGGAGGTGGCCTGCCGCTGGTCCCTGCATCAGGATCCCGTCGAGGCCCGGTAACCTCTCTGCCGTGTGTCGATGTCCGGGATCGGGTCCTCGTCTGGCTGTGTGATCTGGGATATGGCTCTCGCCGCTCCAAAGGGAATAGCTCCTCGTAACGAACTCTGTAGTACTCTACCTCTCTAGCTGCCTCGAATCCCTCTGCAATGGCCTCTCGTAGGGATGTACTCTCTACGGTACCCATCAATCTCTGTGCTACACCCTCAGCCTCCTGTGCCCGCCGTCTAAAGGCATCCCTCTCTGCTGCTAACTGTGCCACCTGAGGATCTGGGGCAGGCATCTGAACCTGTACCTGAGCCTGTGCCTGAGCCTGTGCCTGAGCTTGTGCCTGAGCCTGTGCCTGTGCAAGTTGTGCCTGTAACTACACTATCATGCTCTGTGTCTGCACCAACTAACTCTGAAGCTGTACCTGCTGCCCCTGAAAGGTCTGCACCTGACCCTGCAACGCATCTATTTGTGCCTGCTGGGACGAGGATGTCACCCTAATCATCGTCTGTGGCCTGGCACCGGATCTAGACCGCCGAGGAATCTATACTCTTCCGAGACTGTCTAGTATCTGCTGTCTCTGCCCATCCCCGTCATCTCCATCATCTTTGTCCTCTGAGCTGCTCTCCTCCTCCCCAACACCACTCTCCTCGCTCTCCTCTCCCTCCTCCTCCTCTCCACCCATAGCCTGCTCCCCTCCACCCATAGCCTGCTCTCCACCTGCCACACCTCCCGGTATCCCTGCTCCTGGCTGTGGGACTGCTCTGATGGCCCGTGCCTCATCTGGCACTGTGAATCGTGGCAAAGGATGCATATGAAAGTACTGGGCATATTCATCGGTCATCCCTGCATCCAGTATGTCTGGCCTGTCCGCCCATACCTCGGGCTGTAAAGATGTGTACTCTGTATAGGCTGCCAGGTAGGGAATGCATGGCCCCCATCCTGTATCTCCCTTGCGCCGCCCACAATGAGCAACGCCCTGGGGCATCCCCTGCGTAAAACCAAACTATCTCAGAACCCGTAGGGCCAAAAACTTCTCAATAATAAAGGGCGTCCGCCCTATCAGGTATCGCGGTCTGCACACAAATGGCATCTCTAACTGATCCGTCGCCCATGCCTCACAGTCTGTGTATGGCCTCCATATCACGGCATCTACATCATCTAGCACTCGCCGCCAGTACTCTACCTTGCCCAGCCTCTACTGGACAACGGCACCAGAATACGCATATACGTACGGCCTCCCGGCTGGTCTCGCCCTGGTACACAGTGGTCTCGTGACAGCAATGTGCTCCCACGCCCAGATCTGCAATAATGTAACTCCACTCGCCAGGCTGGTGGATCCTCTGTATACAATCCGATGAAGGTCATGATACATATCTGCCAAGACGCAGCTCCCCCAGGAAAATCTCTGCGGCTGAGTGATCATCCACTCTAACATCCTCCCCCACCCCACAGCAAATCCCTTGGACCGATGGTCCGGTCCAAGGAAACCTCCAACAAATGCTGCCAATACCGCTACTAGAGCTGGATACCTGCTGAAGTCATCCCAGTCTATCCAGTACCCATAGATACCAGGATCGCCGCATATCCGCTGTAATGCCTCTGTCCCACCGACCTCCTTGTGGTCATAAACCACAAGGGCTCCAACCACCGGGATCCCCAAAATCTGATACACGTCCTCCGGTGTCACACTCATCTCACCCGTCGGCAGGTGGAAGGTGTTATGCTCGGAATGCCATCTCTCGGCCAAGGCCGTCAACAGCCCCCTGTTGGCCCGAATGCCTCGCGGCATGGTCAACAGTGGCCCCAATCCACAATCTGAAATCACCTGTAACTCGGCCGGTGTCAACTCGCCTATCCGCTCCCAGCACAAGGGGAACCGCTCTCTGATCTGGAGGCTTTTGAAAGCCTCCTATTTTGTCCCAAAAACATCACAACACCCAACATTACATATCAATAATCTATATCAAGTGTTACATCAATCTATCAACATGTCTAATCAATCTACTCTATCATCATTTACTATTTGTTTTTCTTTTCAGGAAAGCAAATTTATCAACACATATCCTTTTCTGTTTGTATTTCAATCATGAATGCAAATTTTAATCTCTATTTTACTATTTGTTTTCTATCGCAGAAAGCAAATTTATCACATCTACTCTTTGTTTTTCAATCGCGAGAAGCAAAGTTATCAAATTTCAAATCATTCAATCTCTCATCTACTCTTTGTTTTTCAATCGCGAGAAGCAAAGTTATCAAATTTCAAATCATTCAATCTCTCATCTACTCTTTGTTTTTCAATCGCGAGAAGCAAAGTTATCAAATTTCAAATCATTCAATCTCTTATCTACTCTTTGTTTTTCAATCGCGAGAAGCAAAGTTATCAAATTCAAATCAAACAATCTCTCATCTACTCTTTGTTTTTCAATCACGGAAAGCAAAGTTATCAGTTCTCTATTCGATTTTCTATCCTATCAACATGATGATCCGACAATTTATCTATCTATTGACTAAAGAAGCAATTTTTATCATTCTTTTTCAGCAAATGGCCATTCTGGGAAAAATTTCCTAAATGCGCAACTTTGTTGCTCATATGCGCTAAAAACCCATATGCGCCAAAGTTTTTCTCGAAAGCGCAACACTGTTTCCTAAATGCGCTAAAACTCTAAATGCGCAACTCTGTACCACGGATGCGCTATTTTATCTATCAAATGTGCAACTCTAACATTTTTGAACCAAACCCTAAAAGTACAGTTATGTGCCCTAGATGCGCTAATTCTCCGACCTAGCCTATTTTGACCTAGATGCGCAACTTTATCTGTCGGATGCGCTAAAAGATCAGTTCGTGACCTGTGCCTAAATGCGCTACAAAAAACCCTAGATGCGCTAAACTATTTGTCAAATGCGCTAAAACTATACCTATATGCGCTAAAACGTTCCAAAAAACTTGCAGTCCGACTTTAAATCAATCCAAAATCGATCAAAAATGCGAAATTTGACAACTTAGAGGTTTCGAATCACTCACCGGTGGCCCATACGCTGCTGGTCTCTGATACCGTGGCGCTCGCTCGAACCTATGTCTGTGCACGGGGATCACCATTTCGCCAAGTCACTCTTAGAGCTCAAAATTCACTGTAGCAGCAGGGTGAAAATGACACCTCATTTTACCCCTTTTACCTTATAAGGGTCTTTTCAGGATGGGCAGTAGGGGCATTTCTCATTTTTTTTTCATCCTCTTTTTCACTGGGGCATCAACCACCTTATCTATTAGGAGCTAAATCACTGTTCCTCATCAATTTCTTTTTCTGTGATTTATCTCCCGAGGCATCATCAATATCAAAAAATCAGAAACATATCAGGGCAATTTTTGAAGTAATGCGCTTCACACATCACTTCAAAGAGGGGCAAAATGTATACGATAAAAATGGTCATGTCTATATCCCGCAATTAATTAAATATTTATTATTTAATTAATTTTTCTAAAAATCCTCTACATATGATTAAATTTATTTAATTTAATTATATTGTTCATTCATCTTATTCTTCTTCCATAATTAAATAAATTTATTTTATTTAATTATTTCATATGTCCACTTAATTAATTAAATAAATACATTCTATTTATTTAAATTAATTATCACTATTTGAATTTAAATTAAATCTTTTGATTTAATTAAGTTTAAATATTTCTCTTTCTTCTATTTTAATTCTTCTTCTAATTAATTAAATGTTTCATTTAATTAATTTCATAAAAGTGATTTAATTAAATAGATCTTATTTAATTAAAAATATCTTATGATTTCTTTCTAAATCCAAAATTAGGTATTTTAACCTAATTGTGCAATCTTCTCATATCATAATTAAATATTTTATTTAATTATGAGATATTCTGCTTTTTTTCAATAAAACTGATTAAAGCTCTTTTCTCACCACAAGTTTTCTTCTGCTTTTAAAAGCTTAATTAAATATTTTATTTAATTAAGAAAAGTTGAATGTCCTCCACAAATAAATAATTGATTTTTTTAATTAATTATTTATTAGCTTTTAAATCTTTCTTTTATTCTTTTAAAGAAAGATGATTTCTTATCTTCTCTTCTTTTTCCTCTTTCATAATAAAATAGAAAAATCTGTTTCTAGGGTTCTTCTATCTTATCCTTCAGTTTCATCTTTCTTCAACTGTTTGATCTGCCAGGAATTATCACAACTGTTAATCGAGACAGCCAATCATAATCATTCAGAAAGCCCTATAAATACCTGTGTGAATCCAAACATTGGTAATAGGCAATTAAGTAGAGTTTATGCATTTAATTCATTTAGTATTCATAGCATCATGTTTATTTCAAGTTTCTTAGCTAAAATCAACATCATAGCTTAATCATGCATTCATATCATAGCAAAATCTCATTCTTTAGGAAGACAGTTTATTGAGCCTAGCCACTAATCTGAGAACACAAGGCTAGAATCTACAAAAACACTAAAGATAGAGGACGATAGGACGACAACGGGAACATGATACTAAGTTTGCACATCTCTATTCTTTTTATATTTCTATTTTTGTTATAATGTTCTATTGGTGTGTTTGAACTGGTTTTAATTCATTTATACACTTAATTTTCATACACACAGCATCTAGTCTTTATTTTATGCAATTTGATTATTCTTATTGAATGTGTTGTTTGTGATAAGCTTTAAGCATACCTTCAGTGATAGGATGTCAAATGTGGACTAATAAAGAAGGTGATCTAGGTCTTTTCCAAGATCAACCATATATATATATATATATATATATATATATATATATATTTATATATTTATATATGCTTTGGCCAAAGCGAGCTCTACCATTGAAATAGATGGATAATGAAAGACTAGAATTTTTATATGTTATATGTTTCTCTGCCACATCCTATATGCAGGAAATATGTTCATTCTAGTATAAGAGTGCATATAAGGCACTATGCATGCATTGAGAGTTTCCCTCCTACCCTATTATTATTGGTTTCTAGGCACCTCATGCGGGGTTGAGTGTTCTTCAAGTTATGAATAATCTCGGGGAAGTGTTATGCTTAATGGTTGGGTGGGAAAAGAAAATTAGCCATGCTCTTGATCTTCAGTTTGTGAAAGATCACTAGGTTCTGGCAACTGAAGATTGATTAAATGTTTTATTTTCTTTATGTAATTTAGAAACTAGATATGTATCATTGCATGGATCATTGTATGCTAGTTTAGTCAATTGATGTAATGCACTTCTCTTTAATGCAATCTTGTTGCATTTGTAAAAAGGTAAAGGATTATATATAATATACATTCATGTATATCTTTGTTATAGATTGAGATCTACTTTTTGTTGTGAAAATTTAGTAACTGGTTGAATTAGTATTGTGTTCATGATGATCTGTTGGGTTATTATTGTAATCAACTTGAACCTTTTACTTTAGCAATGATGACCTTCTTGTGAGAATGATCTTCCATGATATAGTGTTGAAACATTGTGGACATTTGGCGATCTTCTAATATTTGATGTTTCTTATCATATTGATGATCTTTGGTATGTTGATAACTTGTTAACCTTCTCTTTCATGTTACTGTCCAAGATGAAAATCTTGTTGAGATTGGTTTGACATTTGTAAAATGTTGATACTTTTCTTTTTGTTTGCTAATGATGATAAAAAGTAGTATGGGATGCTTGTTTATCATCATAAAATCAATTGTTCTAACATCTCGTGTGAGTAGGCATGTTGACAAAATGATCATTATTTTTTTCTTTCTATTAGTAAATATCTTGAAATATGAAAAGATTTGAATAAGATATAGAAGATTGTAGGAAGAAATAAATCAGTTTGCATTCTTTTATTATTAAGTAAATAGAGTGAGTTTAATGAAACCATGACGTCCTAACAAGATGTGCAAGTTTATGAATGTTAGCCATAGGAAATTTTGTTGTCCTTACAATAACAAAATGCATCAGGTTTAATATATTTTACTATTGCCTTGACAATAGCTTGAAATTTTTTTGGCAAGCAAAGGTAGTGATCCAAGATATATGCAATAGTGACTCTCCCAATTTCCAAAGCAAATTTTTGAGGGATAGTTTGGGAGGGCTCAATGACAGGTGGGTCAACATGTTCTTGTTGGATCAATGGTTGTGGTTCTGGTATATGAAGATTTTTATATAGAAGGGTCCTTGTGCTTGTGTTCATGACCATTCCATTGAAATTCCCAATATGCCCATTTTTAATAGTAAGGACGACAATTGAACCAGGGGTGTACAACATCTCCAACTCGTCACCCTTTTCTTCCCAATTTGAGCCCCACAAATTAACATCAAGTGAAAAGGATGACAAATCATTAAGTTTAATAGTCCTATGAATTGTTTGGAACTGATCCTTTCTTTGGATAGTCAATACCACTCCCACATGCACCACAGTCCTGATAATATCAATCAAATAGTTATTGCTACAATTTGCAATTTCATTTATTGGGATGAATTTAAATACTTTCTCTCGCACAAAGGCCTCATCATCACAAAATTTCAACATTGAATTTTGATCCAAAATAATTTCTATCTAGCTATTTAACTTATTAAATTTCCTATCTACTTGTCTCACCGAGCCCTTTGACAAATAATAACTATGACCCACCTCAACCCTATCATAATGTAATTCTACATTGTCATTAAAGCAAGTGATGTATATTTCTATTCCCACACTATCAATAATGTCAAAGTTGAATACTTGGCCCTCGCGCCCCTGTTTGTTGTAATGGTGAATATCTCTTTTTGTTGTTTCTCGACCTTTTATTATTCATTTGGTTTGGTAAACATTTTGTCCTTTAACAGGGCTGATTTTTGTAGGAGCATTATGTTGTCTTGGGGATGTATTAATCTAGAATATTGAGTCTCATTTGGATGGGGAGGATGATTCACAACCAACTATTTGTTCTTCTTGATCTCTAAAAAAATATCTAGGTTTTCTAATTAGCTGGAAATTGACCATTTTGACATCTAAGGACAATATTACAATCAACCTGGAACCAAACGAATAGAAAATACTTATAAATCCAGCCCCCACAAAAAAGGAAGCATAAAACTACAAGCACAAGTAGTGCAAAACAATATATAACCTCAATTCCTATAGCTTTCTATACAAATAGTTGGTCAAGCACAATATAAAGCCTATTTTGAATTCCCTTATAAACAAAAAGTCATTGTATTTTGCAGGAAAAGTCCCTATTTACATGTGTATTCCATCAGAAAGGAAAATTTTGTACTGGTCAACCAAGCTTTGGCTACCCCCTATTTTTTGAAAGGACATTAGTTGGAGAACCAGAGATGGGACAACATCTCGAGCATCACTAGATCGTATCGAATGTGTTGTCAAGACTAGATGTACATTTGTATCTTGCAATGTAGTTTAGCTCAACGAAGTAGAAGCAATGAGATATTCATGGCTATGACACAAGTCTAGAAGCAAGTAACAATATTGACACATTTGAAAACTGCAACATTTTTCTCTCTAACACATAGGTCACTCCCAAATGGCCAACTAATCGAAAGGAAAAGCAAAGATAAAGAGATTGAATGTAAATTAGCTAGAATATATATCATAACAACTATTAATTCAAATGAAGCATATTGACAGTTCACTTGGTGTACTTGGAAAAGTGTCAATTTAATTGTTAGCAGCAAAAACAAAATAAGAAATAGACTTACAGGACTACTGCTTGAGGAATTTTTATCAGCCTGGGTAGAGCTAGAGGCCATCAACATTACTAGGGATGCTCTTTTAAAAGATAAAAGCTGCAACACCGATGACTGACTATAAGGTGTATGTCTTCAAAACATAACATGAGCTCTAAATTTTTTTGCATAGCCATTAAGAGTATGATAGCAAAGGATTAATAAAAATAAGGGGTTCAATGATTCATATAATACTTAATATACAATTTGTTATTCCAAATTTTTTGTTTCATTTTTTTAATCTCTCATTTTTTCTCCTAAAGACAATGTTGACACCAAAATTTGATGAGGTAACAGTGTCTTATGGGAAACTCGGTTTATGGGGGGCCTTTTGCGCTAAACTGAGTGACCTTCAGGTTTTAGAGAAGTTGAATTCTTCTATAATGGGTTCTTTGGAAAGGAAATAGGAAACATATATAATAAAATAAAGTCTAACCTAAGGCAATGCACCAAGAATTAATGATAGGCATGATAAATCATAGATCTAAGCGCCTGATTAGTGTTTGTAGTGTTTCAAAAAATTAGAAACTGAAGATTATAGCATAGACAATCCATTCATTGACATAAAATAATATTGCATACATTCCTACTGCCAAGAAGAGTCATTAGACATGGTCTAGGTTAGCAAACTTGCATTCAACATATATAGAAGTTCTCAAATGAAATGTCCAGACAATAAAAGCATAGTTTACATTTTGATCAAATAGCATGAAAGAACATAAAGAACAAACAATTGGCACAGTCTGAAAGTTTTTGCAATAAAATAAAACAATAATAAAGGCATGGCATCTTTAACCAAAACTAGTGTTTCCCCCAAATTCTAGATGCTTTTCTCACAACAGTGAAAAGTATATATTGTAGACATCTAAATTTAATCACTTACATATGGTTAAATTTAATGTCTTTCTGTCTATCGTGTTAATATTAATTCATTAAATTAATATTACACCTTTTGTCTCATATCGGTAAAGTATTTAATTTAATAATTAATACTTTATCTTTCACCTTATTCCTCTCTAAATTAAATCAATACGCTAATTTATTTAATTTAGTCATTTTTACCCTCTTGATTTAAAATCAATTTAAAATTCCTCACTTTCTCTCTCCTTGTCACATCCTCCATAACCTCACCCTAATCTGAATTAATTTAATTAATTCTTGATTATGATGTGCATCCTCTTAATCAAAGATTAATGTCACATCCTCCTACATTTGCCACTTGCCTCTAATCTTTCGTTAATTAGCCTAATCCAATGTTTGGACAACCTTAACCAAGGCCATTAGCTAAATTTAGCACCACTTTTTAGCCAACCTTTGCATTTACCTTCTTTTGGCATTGACCCCCTTTCCCATGTGAATTTTTAATTCACATTTATTTGTTCTAGATTCCCCTCCTTTATATGTGAATTTTTAATTCACATTTCATCCTTCCAAGGCTTCTAGAACCTTGGACTTGTCACAATCCCACATGTGACCAAGTACCACATTTTTGGAGCCCACTTTTTATCCTCTAAATCATCCTAGGAATGTGAATTTTTAATTCACATTTATACCCCCAACCACCTTTCATTTTCCCATGTAGATTTTTGAGGAATTCCAAAATTTTTCAAATGTCCCTTTCACTCCCACTTGGGGACAAGGAATCCCTTTTTGATGAAATCTCCTCACTCCTTAAGGTGCATGACCTTTTTCCACCTCATGTACCTTCTTGACACCTCACTTACACCTCATATCCCCTTGTCCACTTTACCCTCCACATGTCAAGATGTGAGGGCTTGTGGGTTCTCAACCCACCATAGCCCTTCATCTTGGCCTTGTTGGATGCATCTTGACCATTGAATTCTCTAGAGAATTCAAATTCTCTTATAAATACCCCCTCCTCAAGGGCATTTTCAACACTTAGCCATTTGACAACTACATGCTGCCAATTTGCATTTTCAATTCTTTGCCATCATCTAGCCATCTCTTTTAATCATTTTGCACATTGAATCTTGCATTTTAGTCATTCAAGCAATCATCTAAGGAGCAAACAAACCATTCCAAGCAAGGGCCAATCAAGGAGACATCAACAGCAAGGAAGGTGAAATCGTTTATGTCTTATTTTGTCTATTTTCCTTATTGTTTATCACTATTTTGGCTAATCTTGAGGTGTCATTGGTATTTCATCATTCGCATTTCCTAGCTATTTTGTGCATTATAGTAGGATAAATTCTAAGGTATACATTTATGGCACACCCGGTGGGACCCGCAAACGGGTTCTTGCATTTAACCCTTGTTTTGGCTAAGAACTGTGCAGGAAAAGATTGCAGAAAGGTGGAAGCGCCCCTATTTCTGCTGCAGAAAGGCGGAAGCACCCCTGTTTCTGCTGCAAAAAGGTGGAAGCGCCCCTGTTTCTGTTGCAGAAAGGCAGAAGCGCCACTATTTCTACTGCAGAAAGGTGAAAGCGTCCACTGTCCTACTGTAGAAAGGCGGAAGCGCCCTCTACCTTGCTGCAAAAAGGAAGAAGCGCCCTCTGGTCTGCTACAGGAAGGCAGAAGTGCCCTACATCTCAAAGTTTTACTTTCTTCTAAAGAGTTTTTTGCAATTAGGGATAAATTTAAAAGGTTTTTCTAACACGTTTCTTGCAGTGGGAGGGGCATAACTTTCTTGTTTTCTTGGAAATCTGATAAAGTTTATTGCAGAAAGGCGGAAGCACCCTCTAACCTTTTATTGCAGAAAGGCGGAAGCGCCTTCTAACCTTTTGTTGCAGAAAGGCGGAAGTGCCCCCATTTTGTTGCAGAAAGGCGGAAGCGCCCCTATTTTGTTGCAGAAGGGTGGAAGCACCCGAAAACAGCATAGTTTGGAAGGTAAAACAGTCATTTTAGCTTCGTTTTTGCTCCCATTTTTTGCTATTTTTAAGTAGTAAGCCTCTAACATCATTTTGGAAAAGATATTGGTGTTTTTTGCTAATGATTTGCAGCATATTGTGGCATAATTTGACCAAGGGAAAAGAAGAAGAAAGCTAACATTTGCTTGCAGGGCCATTTATTTGATCAAATTTTTAGAAAAAATTATCCTTGTTGTTCGAATATAGTCTAATTAGAGGGAAGTAACATTTATTGCTCGTTGTGCTTGTCTATTATTGTGTTACCCAAGGGGGCATTAATTTGTTTTCACTTTCCCCTTGCACTTCGTGTGAGCCTGGGGAGTAGTTGGAAACGGTTAGTGTCTTCTTTTTAGTGGGACCTGCTTGAGGATTTCATCACCCCAAGGGATTATTCCAACCACGCGTACCGGCGGGGTATATAAAGGGGGGAGAACGAAAGTTGTACCCCAATCCAGTCACATCATAATTGGCAGAGCGTCGAAGCTAGGGTGATACCTAGATAGACGTGAAGAGTTGGTCTGAGCCTTTCAGTATCTCGCTGGGGTTCCCGACTCACGCTTGTGACGGGTTGGTGTTCAAGGTTGTGCCTCACATACTGAGAGTATATCGAGGACTCCCTAGCAACCTTTTGCATCCTAGATTAAGACTTTTCCTTTCCATATCCTTAATATTAATCATAGGATTGTGCTTGCTTGAAGTGTTTCTTGTGAAAAATCTGTGAAATATTTGATACTTTGGCCTTACTGTATCATTTTGCGTCCTTGTGATAGCCTTTACCATCAAAACCAAGCTCTGTTCTACTACAGAAAGGCGGAAGCACCCTTGTTTCTATTGCAGAAAGGCGGAAGCGCCCCTTATTCTGCTGTAGAAAGGTGGAAGCACCCTTGATTCTGCTGCAGAAAGGCGGAAGCGCCCCTGATTCTGCTATAGAAAGGTAGAAGCGCCCCTGTTTTGATGCAGAAAGGTGGAAGTGCCCCTGATTCTGCTGCAAAAAGGTGGAAGTGCCCCTATTTTGCTGCAGAAAGCTGTCAGCGCCCCTGATTTTTGTTGCAAAGGGGCGGATTTGCCCTCCTGAACACCCAAAATTGCCCCATTTGGATTCATTTAGCCTCTAAATCACCATTTAATCATTCTCAACCATTATCCCATCATCCTAAGCCTCCATTTTGTCACTCTAAGCCTCCCAAAACATCCATTTGATCCATTTAAACCTCCATTCTATCACTCCAAATCTTCATTAACCATTATAAATCCCCATTCACTCTCCACAAATCATCTTTAATCCACCTTTTTCATTTTAATTTTCCATTCACAAGTCCATACCCTTTCCTAACAAACATCACAACTCTACCATTCACATTGCTAAACACTACCCATAACAAAACCGTCCTAACCTTGTATTACAAAGTGGTTATGGGTATGTGCGGGATCATCGTGCAAAAAACAGGCCCTTAAGTGGCAAAAAATTTAGAAAAATCAGTGTTAGGAAACTTCACATAAATATTTGTATAAGTTATCTATATTATTTCAAAAATATGTAAGAATAGAATTTGTAGAAAATTGAATGTAGTTTCTAAATATACTAGGTTTATTTAAAAATAAATAAAATCTATTTGGTGAAAATTTAAAATTTCAATGTAGTAGTACTTAAATTTTAGGGAAAAAATAAGAAGTAGGTGTCTATTTGACCACCCTAACCATAATAAAATGATAATATTTTGTTGTAAGATTTTATATATAAGTAGAGGACTCATGTACAAATGTGATGCATATTTTTTTGTAATTTTTTTCCAAGTAAATAATTAATTATGAATTTTTATTACAACTTTTAGAAAATATAAAAACTCGTTGTCCGACCACCTTAACTTGGTCAAAACTTCATGAAATTTATTTTTTAATCCTATAGTATGTGAAGCATAGAATGTGACGATGTTTGATTCAAAAATATGATACCGCTTGAAAGTTATAGATGTTTTTCAATCAGCCTATTGATTAGACTTTAGTCGTAATTCTAATAGAAAATGAATAATAATTATTTATTAAATTTAAATTAAATCATAATTTATATTTTTGGAAAGCTGAGAATCTCCTCTAAAAACCCTTTTCGTTTCATTAATTTTGGGTGAAAAAAAAGTCGTCAGCCACATACCCCCATAATATTGCCACTTTTTGGTGCACCATGATCATGCACATACCCTTATCCAAATTGACTATAGCACATGAACTTGATTATTAGTCTTTAACTTCGACCCCAATCAATTTGCTTCCATCTTGAGGTGAATTCGGTGGCGTAAGTTATCATCCTCGGCCCAATCAATCCATTCCTATCTCAAGGTGGATTCGGTGCCGTAGTCTTACTCTTAATCAATTAAAGCTCTTGGTTGCTAAGGGTAACTTCCTTTGATTAAACTCAAGGTCTCCCTCTCATCTTTTGTCATCCAATTATATCCATCCAATCCAATCCAAATCCAATCCTAATCAAATCCAATCCAAATTCAATCCAATCCAAATTCAATCAAATCCAATTCAAATCAAATCCAAAACAAATCCAAATCCAATCCAATCAAATCCAATCCAATCCAATCAAATCCTAATCAAATCCAATCCAATCCAATCCAATCAAAATCCAATCCGATCCAATATATCCCAACAAAATTTGATCCAAATCCAAACCCCATCCAAATCACACCTCATCCAATCATAATTAAATCATTTGACAAAATCATTAATCCGCTCATCCCACATTTGCATGCCCGTTTAGACCCGTTCACAGGAAGAGAAAATCGCTGATCGTCAAGCTCAAAATGTCCAATCAAACAACCCTCGAGATCCCAAAAACACAATCAACATCTCATCAGATCCTAACAAGGGTACCAACATATCTCATGATCCTCATAATGGTACTTCATCACACTCCAACACCGAGAATCAGAATAACTCGCCACATGGAGAAGAAAGTATGGTTAATCAACCTGAACTCACACTTGAGGAACATTTTAGTAATCCCGCCAATGTGTAAATGACTGACCACTTGCTTGAGAAACACGGGGAAGAAATCTTGGCCCACTTAATTGAGAAGGGTGTTAAACCCCCCTCTAATGTTGACTTGTCCAAATATAGGGGTGCCTCATCTAACGTACTCCAAGAGTCCCAAAATGCACCCAAAGGTTCATACTTCTCCAATGTTCCTCCATTCGAGGGTTGGCATCAACCTGAATTTGGCAATGTCATTCTTTATCAGGTTAATTATCCCCCACATGCTTCGACCTCAGCTATAGGTGGACCTCAAGTGCCTAATCCCAATAATCCTTTTGCTTACGGCATGCCACAAAGTGTTCCCCAACCTCCTCCATCAACGTTAACAACACCTCCTCCTTCCAACCAACCTCCAATCAACATTGGGGGCACCTCCTTTGCCACATCGCTTCCGCCTCCTGGGACCACCAACATACCATCTCAACAGGTTCACCAATCTACCATTCCGCCTCAATTTCCCCCACAAGGCACACCCCAGCTGAACATTCTGAGCGGTACCCAACAACCCCCTTTACAAAATATGCCTACGCTACCTCCGCCATCTCATCCGCAACAACTTATACATAATGCTTTGGCCTCTTCACAACAACCATCCTACCAATCACAAGGAAATCCATCTCAACCTACTGCCCAGACCATATCTCCCTTTCTTGCGTCCCTTTTGAGTCCAAGGGTTCAACCACAACATAATATCCCACCTCAGTCCATACAACACTCGACGCCACAACAACAACCTCCACAACACTACTACTATCACAACCAACAACAATTTCCCCAACAACCACTTTACACGACCTCCCAACCATCACAACAATACCCTCAATACCAATAAACCAACACGCAACGTCCTATCCAAGTTCCTCAACAACCTACCCCACACGTTTACCAAACAAATTCATATTATGCCCCACAACAACAACCCCCATATCAAAAAAATCCCCCATCTTACCAGCAAGCCATGTCATCATCCAATCATCCAAACCCGTATTTCAACAATCCGATGCCCTTTCAGCAAGATCCCTCATCTTTCTATCATCAATATCCCCCCAACCCACCACCAGCTAGCTCTGATTTATTGGAAATCAAAGCCTCACTTAAGGATCTTCAAGCTAGGGCTACAAAACAATCATTCAAATTTGAAGATATATGCCCATATCTGTTTGATCCCTCCATCTCAATGATACCATTTCCTAAACATTTCGAGATACCAAAATTTGACAAATACAAGGGAGACAAAGACCCTAAGGCTCATTTGCAAGAGTTTTATTCACAGTGTCAAGAATTCATGTACAGTGATAACTATCTCTTGCGCTTGTTCCCACGGAGCCTAGCAAGCCATGCCCTAGATTGGTTCATGACTCTCGAAAAGGGGTCCATAAAAAATTTTGCAGACTTATTAGAGAAGTTTGTATCCTACTTCTCTTTCAATTTGTAAAAGGATACAAACACCTTAGACCTCCTAAAAGAGAAACAACGTGATGGAGAAACCTTTACCAACTACCTCCAACAATGGTGTGCATTAGCTAGTCGAATGAAAAATCCTCTGAAAGAAAAACACATGGTCACCCTTTTCGTAGAAAATTCTCATCCTGACATGGCCCACAATTTTAGACTACACTATGTCACCACTTTCACTGAGATAGTGGAAAAGGGACCTATCCTTGAACGTGCCCTTATTGCCAAAGGACACATCAGAATACATAGTCATGATAAAGAAAGGTCATTTGGAGATAAACCACGATTCTGGAATAAGAACAAAAATGCGGTGAATGACAGAGTGACAGATACCAAACATGTCCAAGTGGCTAATGCATCCCAAAGGCAACAGCAGTCTGTACCCAACGCCATATCGGTACCCCAGGGGGCACCTTGCCCCCCTCAACAATCAAACCAAAGAAATAAGAGGAACACCAAACGCCAATACGACCAATTGGGTGAACCCTTAAGTGTTGTTTTTAATAAATTGTTACAAATCAATTACCCCATCGCATACCCTGTCACCAAACCATTCGATGAGTCCAAACCCAAGCCGGCATGGTTTAAAGAAAATAAATATTGTGACTTTCATAAAATCAAGGGACACTCTTTGAATAAGTGTCAGGGTTTGAAAAATTATGTCCAAGATCTCATTGATCGAGGAGATATCAAGGTAGACCCCAGTCAACCTTCGTCGTCCAATGCTCAACTGCAAATCTATCAAAACGCCTTCCCAAACCATAGTCAAGGCCCTAGCACCTCCAATAGTCATCCCCAAAACAACAGCACAAATAATGTGAATTACAAGAATGTGCCCTTCAATTATGAAGGTGTTATTCATTACATTGAGCAGGTGGAACCCCGAGTATCCATGATACACGTTAAAGCCAAAGACCCTCAATGTGCTGTGACCACACCGAGCCCGCATCACCATCTTTGCAGCCTCTACACCCATCCAATCCACTCATGTAAACTCTCAATATAACATTCTTGATCACCTAAGGAAGACCCCCGCTCATATATCCATTTTGGATTTGCTTAAGTCTTCCCCGGTACATCAAGAGATCCTCAATAGAGCCTTATAGGAGACCCATGTACCAAATGACATCGACCCCACACAATTCCAAGCTTTGGTGGGACACTTGGCTTGTCTCATCACCTCCAATTTAGCCAAGATGACATGCCAAACATCGATGTCAACCATAATTGCCCCTTACACATCGAAGTCATAGTTGCCCACCATAAAATAAAAAGGGTCTTGGTAGATAATGGCTCTGCCCTCAATTTATGTACTTTTAAATTCATAAAACAGGTAGGGTATACTCAAGCGGACCTAAGCAACTAGATCATTACAATCAAAGCTTATGACAACGCAGAGAGAAATTCAGAAGGAATCATCAGTCTTCCTATCCAGGTGGGACCTGTGCTCCAATATACTACCTGTCATGTCCTTGATCTGGACTTACCGTATAATCTCCTCCTTGGCCGCCCATGGCTCCATGCTATGCAAGCCGTCCCATCCACGTACCATCAATGCCTCAAATTCCCAGTCAACGGATAGGAGGTCACCATCTATGCCGACCCCCAATGTTGAATACTATTGCACTTTAGAAGCATCTTTTCCCCATTTACATTACTGTCCTGGGGTCAAAATGGGGGCATCCCAGTCATCATCCTCCAATCCATCATCCACCATGATCACCACTCCATCCTCCGCCACTAATCCTTCAATCACTAGAGTCCAGATATTGACAAAGGGTGTGTGAGTATGAGATGCATACGGCTCTCAATGTAGCCACCATGCCACCGTCACCACATGAGTACGGTCAACCTTCACATGCTACACAAAAGGAAGATAAGATCATCACTTCAATGGTAAAAACATTCCTACTACCACTTTTAGGTCTCTGAGTGTCAAGACAGATGTGCCAGAAGAAGACATAAGCCAATGGGTATACCGAGAAGAGCCCGAACCAGAAACTCCTATAAAGAAATATTTTTAGGAAAAGTATCCTTGGCCAACAAAGTTCGTGGAAAAACATAACTACCAAGGTAGAGGCCTAGGTAAAGAGGAACAAGGGTGATTGCAACCCATTGATACACCACAGTTGCCAAAGAAAGTAGGAATTGGATATGATAGCAAACAGAAAAGCCTCGCAACATCATCTAATACTTCTTATAGTATCACCATGGATGAGGGCTCATTGGTAGACATACCCAAGGAGGAATCTATCATACATGCGTACGATGACGTTGATCACACTGACTTATCGTCCATGTTCGAATGCTTATCCATTTGCACCATTAGCCTATCCCTTCATTACCCTGAACTCATTGATTGGGACCTACATAATACCACACCTGTTAGTATGTCTACGGACACGTATTTCAACCTTATGGGATTGGGGGAGGATGAACACTCCAGTCACAAAAATAAAAGTAAGAAAAATAAAAAGCAGTCATCTAGTGAAAACCTCCCTGAGGCACTTCCTAACCTGGAAAAAGTAAAAATAAAGGACGCATCTAACGGTGAAAACCTCGAAGAGGCGCTAAAAGATGGAGATGTTCATCTTCCCCTTATGGGAACTCAGCTATCTACTAGATCATCTATCCTAATTGAAGAGACGCATGAAATTAATTTGGGAACTGCTGAAAGTCCGAAGATCACCTATGTAGCCAAGTCACTCTCCGAACAAGAGTATTCGATCTTTGTGCAACTATTCTGAGAAGGAATCATCAAATTTTCCTAGTCATAGTCAGACATGCCAGGCTTAGACCCTCCTTTAGTGGTTCATCACTTAGACATTCGCCCAGATGCCAAACCTGTCAAGCAAAAACTCCATAAGATGCATCCGCAAGTCGCATTGTTAGTTAAGAAGGAATTGGAGAAATTACTGGATGCGGGTTTTATCAGACCAATTGACTACTCCGAATGGATCTCCAATGTAGTTCCAGTTGCCAAACCCAACAGAGACATTCGGGTCTGCACGGATTTCAGGGATCTCAACAAGGCCTGTCCGAAAGACGATTTCCCTCTTCCTAATATTGACATGTTGGTCTACCTAACAGCAGGACATGAGATGTTATCCCTTATGGATGGCTTCTCCGGTTATAACCAGATTTGAATTGCACCTGAAGACCAACACAAAACCACCTTCACAACTCCTTGGGGCACCTTCTGTTACAATGTTATGCCATTTGGCCTCAAAAATGCAGGAGAAACGTATCAGAGAGCCATGACGGTTATATTCCATGACCTCATCTATATCATTATGGAAGACTATGTTGATGACCTATTAGGGAAATCCAGAACACGAGCAAAGCATCCCACCATTCTGAAAAAGATATTTGAATGGTTAGAGCATTATAAGTTGCGGCTGAATCCAAAAAAGTGTGTCTTTGGAGTCATGTCAGGGAAGTTGCTGGGTTTCATAGTCTCTCACAGAGGTATTGAAGTTGATCTGGCCAAGGTAAAGGCCATTCTGGACATGCCACCTCCACATAATCTAAAGCAGTTAAGAAGCCTCTAGGGAAAGATGCAGTCCATCTGTCGGTTCATCGCCCAGCTCGCAGATAAATGTCAGCCATTTACCCATCTTTTGAAGAAAGATTCCACCTTCCGATGGACCCCTCAGTGTCAAATGGGTTTTGATAAAATTAAAGAATATTTAGCTCATCCACCAATTTTGATGCCGCCTATTCTAGGAAAACACTTCCTGCTTTATATCTCTACTACCTCAGTCGCACTGGGGGCATTATTGGCACAACATGATGAGTCACTCAAAGAATGAGCAATCTACTATATCAGCCGCACACTGGTTGGCTATGAGTTAAATTACTCCCCTATGGAAAAAGCTTGCCTAGCACTGGTTTTCAGCACACAGAAATTCCGCCATTACATGCTCAGTCATCCGGTCAAATTAATTGTTAAAATTGATCCCTTGAAGTATCTATTATCTAGAACCACTTTGACTGGCCGCGTGGCCAAATGGGTTATGCTCCTCAGTGAATTTGACATAGAGTATGTAGAGCGAAAATATATAAAAGGACAAGTTATTTCTGATTAATTGGCCGAAGCACCATTGGTAGATGCATACCCCTTAGACGTTGAATTCCCAGATGAAGAAATCTACATAGTGATAGAAGCACCGACTTGGACGTTATATTTCAATGGCTCATACACTCATAGCGGATTAGGGGTAGGAATCCTATTAGTCACTCCTCAAGGTGACTACATCCCAAAATCATTCAGGATAGTGTTTCCATGTACTAACAATATGGTAGAATATGAAGCTCTCCTCACCGGTCTTAGAATTGAAAAAAGTGGCACATAACACATTTAAAAGTGTTTGGGGATTCCTTGCTGGTTATCAGACAAGTTAATGATGAATTCCTCACAAAGGATGATAAACTGTTACCCTATAAATGCATGGTGGATGATTTCAAAAAATATTTCACCTCCATTTAGTTTGACCAAATCCCTCGGGTGTAGAATAAAGCAGTAGATGCCATGGCCACTATTGGTTCTTTGATTGACATGCCCAAGGATTGAACAGAGTGTGAGTTTCTTGTCGAACAAATTTTAATCCCTACATATGATGTTCTCGAAACTGACATGGTGTGCGATATTGTAGGTCCTGCCTCCCCGTGGTACCAAGACCTATATACTTACCTCCGTGACAATACCATACCCCCAGAACTTACACGCAACTAACGTAAATCCTTTATCCATCGTTCATCCTGATACATCATCGTTGGTGATACGCTTTATCATCGCGGGTACGATGGAATCCTCCTAAGATGTCTGAATGACACTGAGGCCCAAACGGTACTAATGGAAGTACATGGTGGTATTTGTGGGGCTCACTCCAATGGTATGGCTCTGGCCAAAAGGATCTTATGGGCTGGATATTATTGGCCTACACTGGAACACGATGCTTGTGAATTTGTGAAGAAATGCCTCCCCTGCCAATAGCATGCGGATTTGATCCACACTCCAGCACAAGATCTTCAGCCTCTCCTAGCACTGTGGCTATTTTCTCAATGGGGTTTCGACTTGATTGGCAAGATTCACCCACCATCATCTGACGGCCATACATTCATTATCACCGCAACTGAGTACTTCACCAAATGGGTGGAAGCAATGCCACTCTCACAAATCACCGGTACTCAGATTTCTAAATTCATCCTCTACCATATTCTCTGTAGATATGGTATCCCATCCACCATCATTTCTAACAATGGAAAACCCTTCAAAAACCACGCCATGAAACACTTCTGTGATACCTTCCATATTCAACATCGTTGGTCGATGCCTTATTATCCTCAAGGTAATGGTTAGGAAGAAGCAACCAACAAGACCCTCATCCGCATCCTCAAAAAGGTTGTCAATAACATTGGACGAGATTGGCACCTTCACATTCATCCCGCCCTTTGGGCATACTGCACATCCATCTGCACCCCAACCGGCGCCACCCCATACTCTTTAGTATACGGTGTTGAAGCCGTCTTTCCAATCGAAGTTGAGCTCCCCTCATTGAGAATTTCTTTGAAGAACCTCATCAGAGAAGAAGATGCTCGCGTTGCACAGCTGACACAGCTAGAGTTACTGGACGAACGGAGAATACGGGCCTATGACCACCTACAAGCATACCAGAATTGTCTCAAGCGTCATTACAATAAAAAGGTCCACCCTAGACAATTCCAAGTTGGTGAGCTTTTCCTCAAAGAAAACCAACGCACTTAGCAAGACCATGACAAGAAAGGAAAATTTGAGGCAAACTAGCTAGGGCTGTATATCATAACCGCCAAATATGGACCTAGAGCCTACAGGTTGATTACTCTGGAAGGAGATCCCCTTGACGACCCAATCAATGTTCTCCATCTGAAAAGGTTCTACACTTAAATCTGTCTTATCTACCCTCTCAAAAAAGTCAAAAAAATAAAAAAAATCTAAAAAAATAGTAAAGAGAAATAAATCCATCCTATGGTGAAAACCACCTCTTGGTGGTGCCTTGGATAAGTATGGGTGGTGAAAACCTGTTCACAGGCGTCATCCATAGAGGGCTTAATCATTATCTACCTGATGTCCTAGTTATTTTGTGCTTCCATCCACACTGTCATCCCCACCCACATCAGCCTAGGCCGCTTGGTATTTGTTGATTGAGCACTGGATGACCTACCTTACCTATCCCTCATCCTGAGCTTCTTTATATCCCACTTTGAGTTTATATCTTTCATTTCCCTTTGTCGGTCGGTCTGTGTCATCATGTAGAACCATCCATCATGTCGGTCTTCATCTAGGTCTCCTCTTCCTACGTCACTTTCATCCTTTGTCGAACTACGTTGCCCCTGCGCTATCACGTAGGAAAGGCTGATCACTTGATCTGCCCCCAGGGCATTTTTGGATCAACCTTGTTTTGGTCCTCCATCGCTTCATCTTCACCAGTCCTTTTTCGCTTTTATCCATGGTCTTTTTATCGAACTACGTTGCCCCTGCACTTTCACGTAGGTAAGGTTGGTCATTTGATCCTCCCCCAGGGCATTTGTCGGTCACATCTTGTGTCCTTCATCATCGGTCACCATTGTCTTCTTTCTGCTTTATCAATGGCCTTTTTTATGAACTACGAGGGCTCTACGCTTTCACGTAGGCAAGGCTAATCTCTGATCGGCCCCCGAGCCCCTAGGTTTTTAGGTTGTGTCTTGTCTTCCTTGTGTCATGTTGTCAAGCTATGTCGGTCCTTAAAAAACAAAACCCATTTGTACCACCGAATCTAATCAACTTTGAATATCCTATATCATATCGATCTTTCCACTTAGTATCCATCGTAGGTCTCATCAGGATACATCCTTCCTAACAGACCTCATCAATCCCATCTACCCCCTTTGATCCTATGGCAATGGACATTTAAAATTGATTGTGATCTTTTTGATGCTTTTGGTTTTTGTTTATCATTTGGGCTTATCAAGGCCGCCATAATCCATCATATTATGGCGTGTTTTGATTAGTCTGCATAGGGGAATATCTTGATCTTTTCCTTTTTTGTGTTTTCTTGGTTGTCCCACGTAGTACCCACCAAGATCCTCGAGGTCTTGTGTTATGTTGGGGCATCCTTTTGTGTTTGTGGTTATCTCAATACTAGACCCAAACAAGGTCTTCGTGACTTTGGGGTATTGGGATAGCTTTTCTGTCTAACATGTTTGTCTCATGCATTAGACACTAATCTACCTCAGTTCTTCATACCTTGGTGTATCGTGTCTTATGCTATAGCAAAAACCAGTGCTCCAAAGATGGAAAATTGCATTAGGATTGCATTTTCATAATCATTGCATTACGCTCACCCTATGGTTTTGGTTGTGCAAATACTTTCCCCCATTCTTTTCCACTCTCCTCGGGATACTGATACCTTTTGACAGATGCCCAATGACATCCATCTTCACCATCACTACATAACCACCTCCCCCTATCATGTCAGTTATTATTGGCACTTATGGCCATGTGTTATTTCCTCTAGAACTACAAAAGTATTATCCATATATCCATCGTCACCTGCACTACCACATGTTAGGTCCATACACACATCGCCACCTGCATCACAAAGTGTTAAACACATAATACATCACATCATGCATATACATACATGATAAATATGTCCAGTAGCCACCCATATATATAAATCATAATAGATCCCATAGGTACACATAACATATCACCATGCACATATCACCATCACCATGCATCAATAAAATCATAAGTACATATATCCAATCATCCACATAAACATCTCAATAAATCAACGCATAAGCATACATACACATAAGCATGATTATTCATATAAAATTGTTTCAAATCATCCATGTGAACATCTCATATCATAAACATAAGCATAAATAAACCAAGACATGAGCATAACTAAACCAATGCATCCATCCATATAAACATGTAATACCATATACGCATGCATATAATCACCCATCATAAAAGGAAACATGCTACATGGTGTCAATAAGAACTGTCCCATAAAAAATAATAGAAAATTTGTCACATGTCCATCATACATCACATGATAAAATACAAAATCCAGAGATGTGGAACATCTCTAATCTCTGTCAATAAATCCTACACACTACATCCTGCATCTGTCAAAAAACTCAATAGCCTGTCACCTCCCAAATGACCTCCCCACATCTAATTTCTGTGGAGACTCAGGTCCTGTCCCTCTACCTGATGAAACACTTGGTGAATCACTGTAACCATGTGTCTGTGTTCCCAATGACTGTGATGGCGCTGACATCTGAGGTGTCTGCCTAGTATAACAGAATCTCCGCTGTGCCGAATCAGGAACTGCATCATAATATGCAACCATCCAAAAGCCTGCCTCTCTCATACTATCCTCTCTCTCTGCAGCTTGGACTCAAGCAGAATTATGCTCAAGTCGATACCTATCTCAGTCCCTGGTGATAGCCCTCCTCTCCTGCTCCCATTCCTTCTGAGCTAACCGACTCTGTGCCAGCTCTCCCTATAGTCGATCCCTCTCTCTCTCCACAATCTGCACATCTGCTTTGGGCATCCTACCCTCAACCTGACTTGTTAGAACATGAGCCATTGCAACATCCCTCTCTGCTTGTAAGGTCTGCATCCGCATCTCTGCTACATCTCTATCTCTCTCAGCCCCCTATGCCGAAACCATTGTTGCATCTCTATCCCTCTGGAAATCCTGTGCCCGCAACTCTGCTAACTCCCGCTCTCTCCGGAGAGTCGCTACCTCTGAAACCACCTTGGCTCTCCCTCTTTGTAATGCCTATATCTCCACCTCTACTACTACCCTCTCACTCTGAATGCGCACCTATGCTGCATCCCTCTCAGCCTCCATCACCTGTACCTGAGCCTGTGTTGCATCCCTCTCAGCCCACATAATTCGTGCCAGCTCTACTGCCATGGCCTCCCTCTCTTGCATCAACCCCATATCTCCAAGTGCCTGCTCAAGGCAATGCACCCTATCTTGAAGCTCATCCCAGTCTTGCTGGAGATCTCCTGACTGCTGATTGGTACCTGCTGTCCCCTGCTTAGCTCCCTGCTTTGTCCTCTCCTCAGGCTCTCCCTTAGCCTATAAAACCATGACCTTTGCCTATAACCTGTCGCGGTCCCATGTCATACTAGTCAACTCACTCTATGTCCTCTGCACCTCTGCCTGTGCCCTGTCCCTCTCCCTCACTGCTCCTGCTAGCTCGAAAGTAATGGCGTCATAATCTATCAGGGCCTCCCGCTCTACTCTAGCTAACTCAGCCTCCAAAACCCTCACTCTCTGCTCTACCATCTATACTCTCGCCTCTGCTCCCCTCGCCTGAACACTGGGATCTTCTGGTACATACGGGACTAATGCTAATGCATCTGCTGCCACAACATCCTCCTCCGCCACATCTTTTTCCACATCTATCACATCCTCCTCCCCAACCGCTAGCTCTACCTCATCCTCCCCACCTGCTGGCTGCTCCCTATCCCCCTACTCCTGTCTCTCCTCATGGTCCTCCAAAACCCGACGCACCTGGAATCGTCTCGCCTCTCCCTCTCTCTCAACCACGTATCGACCTCATGGTGACCTCCTCTCCTCCTCTGGGGCTACTCTAGCATCCTCATGGCCTCCCTTCTTTGCCGCCTGACGAGCCTCGTGACTCTCTATAGTCGGCTGAATCCGCACCCACCGTGGCTGACCATGTCGTCCTACCATGAACTGTCTCCTCCCCTCCTATGCAGCATCCCTCACACCTACTACCTCCACATCCTCCATCTCATCTACATCCATCACCTCCTCCACCCTCTGCTCCCCCTCTCCCGCTGCTGCCCCTCTCTGGCCACTCTCTGCTCCCCCAGAGCTCTTTGTGGCTGCCCCCTCTCCCGCTACCAACCCTCTCCTCGGCCTCATCTCTGATGTCTCCTCCTCCTCCTCCCTACTCTGTCTGCCTGCTCTCTCTCCCCCCCTCCGGCTCCTCCTATCCCCCCTCGTCTCCCACTGTTGCCTCTCCTCTTCTCTCCCTCTGTGGTCTGTGCTCCTCCGCTGGTCCGGCACCTGCTACCCTCAACCTAGGCCGCATAGGCGTAATCCTCTCCCATAACCTATTTTGAAACCACCTCTGATATCACTTGGTCACCACTGGTATCTACTCTCCTCCTACTCTCCCTGGATAAGCTGCCTGCCCTACTACCATCCATGATGCCCTAGCTGTCACTGGTGATATGCGTCCTCCCCATGGTAGCTCTCTACTATACCGCTAGAATAAGATAGGCGCTGATAGAATATCTTATATTACCCCAAACTGTCGCAGCACTCTGTTTGGTCGTTGAAACTCTACTATACGAGGTAGAGTACCAATAATAAAACATCAGCTTAGGAAATATCCCTCATGCCTCCCAGTATCTGATCATCCCCTGAACTGACGCGCCCTATATGGCCGCCACTCTATGTCCCTTGAACGCAGCTCATCAAATGCTCTCCTTCACCCCTCCATCTCCCCCTGCATCTCAAAGAAGAAAATCCACCCTCTCTCCTCCCCATACTCCCAAGCCACAGGCTCCCAGTCATCCACTGTCCCCCTCCTCACCACTATCGGTCTAGTCACTATAATATGCTCCCATGCCCAAATCTGCAGTAGGTTCGCATGTGTCACACTTGATACCTCCCGGTAGCAAATCTCATGCATATCTCTGTACAGCTGAACCAACACACACGACTCCCATGAAAATGGTCCCCCCCGCCACTCAACAATGTGGTGGATCACCTCCATATACCGCAGGCTACATGTCCGTCTGCTCCGATCTGGCAGCAGTATCCCACTAATCAGGCCACACAGAAACAACGGTAAGGCTGGAACACCAACTACCAAACATCCGTCCAAATCCAACTGCCCCTTCACTAGGGGCAACCTCACATCACCAAACAAAACTCTCAACGTCTCGTCTAACGCTGCGCCTGTGGATACCACCTCACTCACTAACTGGCCGGCAATCGACAGCCTCAGGATACGCCACACATCCTCCAATGTCACGGTCATCTCTCCTGTCGGGAAATGAAAAGTTGACGTCTCTGAGCTCCATCTCTTTATCAATGTGGTCAACATCGCTGCATGTGCTCTAACCTCTCAAAACCGGACACAGTGACCTAACCCTGCGTGATCCAACGCCGCTTGGTCCTCCCCGTTCATCGCTACTGTCGTCACCGCCATCACCTCCGACCGTCGCTCATGCATACGCAACCAGTCAAAGTTCTGCATCAACAAACACATTTCTCATTATTTCTCATTATTTCTTTTCTCTCTATCTTCGCCCCTTTTTTCTTCTTCTTTCTATCTTTCTCCCCCCACTAGTTTCCCCTGTAGCAGGATGGATTCACCCCCGGTTGGGGTGGAACCGCTCATATGCAGACGGGTGGAACTGCCACACCGCAGGGCGGAACTGCCCCACTATGCGGCAAAACTGACTGGCTGCAGCCGGGCGGCACCGCCCAGCCGCAGATCGGTAGAACCGCCCCGCGGCAGGGCGGAGCTGCCCCATTGCAAGGCAGAACCGCCCGGCTGCAGCTGGGTGGAACCACCCCATGGTGGGGCGGCACCGCCCCTAGCAAGGCAGAACCGCTCGGCCGCAGCTAGGCGGAACCACCCCGCAGTGGGGCGGAACTGCCTTGCGGCGAGGTAGAACTGCCCAGCCGCAGTCGGGTGGAACCACCCCGCGCCAGGGCGGAAGCACCCTTCGGCGGGGCAGAACCGCCCGGCCGTAGCCGGGTGGAACTGCCCCACGCCGGGGCGGAAGTGCCATCTGGCGGGGCGAAACCACCTGGCCGCAGCCGGGTGGAACCGCCCCGCGCCGGGGTGGAAGAGCCCTCAGGTGGGGCAGAACTACCCCTAGGCCAGGCGGCGGCGCCCTGGGTTGGGGCGGCTATGCCCTGCCTAGATGTGCCTTCTTCCTCGATTTCTGACCCCTTTTAGACTTTTTTTTCAATAAACTAAATTAGACCCATTTTTCTAAATTTTCCCCCTGACAAAACCCATGTTTTCAAATTTTAAATTTTTATGTAAAAAGTGTGTAAATTAAATAGGAATATTTTGTCCTACTCACGTGCTCTCTGCCTACACCCCCACTGTACAATGTATGAACCTCGTCCGCCCGGTGCACGATCATGGTGTCATTGTCCGTCGGCATCGTTCCTCCTTGTCCACTTTCTCTCCTCTCCTCTCCTCTCAACTACTACAGTGAAAATGACTAAGGTAATTTTTAAAATTACCTTTTTAACCCCTTCCTCCCAAAAGATATTTTTTTCCTTTTATTTAACTTTTTATTCCTCCAACTAATCCCAAACTTCCCGAGGCTGCCATTTGCAAACCATATGTCAGATCACCTCTATTCCAAAACCAAAATTGCTTAGTTTTCTTAGCTCTATCCAATGGTGTCCTTCTTTTTTCCTATCGAGAGGTCGTTCGGGGACCCCTTTTTCCTCCCCGCTCACCCTCTCGAGGGGGCATACCCTCTTACCATTGCTCCATTCATTCAGCTAGTCATTGGGGCATCATTAACCTTTTCCACGCTAGGGGCATCACCATCTGTCACCTCTTGCCTTATTCGCATTTTATTTTTCTTCGAAACACTGTTATCCTAACAATATTTTGAAGAGGGGGAAAATGTAGACATTTAAATTTAATCACTTCCATATGGTTAAATTTAATGTCTTTCTGTCTATCGTGTTAATATTAATTCATTAAATTAATATTACACCTTTTGTCTCATGTCGGTAAAGTATTTAATTTAATAATTAATACTTTATCTTTCACCTTATTCCTCTCTAAATTAAATAAATACGCTAATTTATTTAATTTAGTCATTTTTACCCTCTTGATTTAAAATTCCTCACTTTCTCTCTCCTTGTCACATCCTCCATAACCTCACCCTAATCTGAATTAATTTAATTAATTCTTGATTATGATGTGCATCCTCTTAATCAAAGATTAATGTTACATCCTCCTCCATTTACCACTTGCCTCTAATCTTCCATTAATTAGCCTAATCCAATATTTGCACAACCTTAACCAAGGCCATTAGCTAAATTTAGCACCACTTTTTAGCCAACCTTTGCATTTACCTTCTTTTGGCATTGACCCCCTTTCCCATGTGAATTTTTAATTCACATTTATTTGTTCTAGATTCCCCTCCTTTATATGTGAATTTTTAATTCACATTTCATCCTTCCAAGGCTTCTAGAACCTTGAACTTGTCACAATCCCACATGTGACCAAGTCCCACCTTTTTGGAGCCCACCTTTTATCCTCTAGATCATCCTAGGAATGTGAATTTTTAATTCACATTTATACCCCCAACCACCTTTCCTTTTCCCATGTAGATTTTTGAGGAATTCCAAAATTTCTCAAATGTCCTTTTCACTCCCACTTGGGGACAAAGAATCCCTTTTTGAGGAAATCTCCTCACTCCCCAAGGTGCATGACCTTTTTCCACCTCATGTACCTTCTTGACACCTCACTTACACCTCATATCCTCTTGTCCACTTCACCCTCCACATGTCAAGATGTGAGGGCTTGTGGGTTGTCAACCCACCATAGCCCTTCATCTTGGCCTTGTTGGATGTATCTTGACCGTTGAATTCTCTAGAGAATTCAAATTGTCTTATAAATACCCCCTCCTCAAGGGCATTTTCAACACTTAGCCATTTGACAACTACATGCTACCAATTTGCATTTTCAATCTTTTGCCATCATCTAGCCATCTCTTTTAATCATTTTGCACATTAAATCTTGCATTTTAGTCATTCAAGCAATCATCTAAGGAGCACACAAACCATTCCAAGCAAGGGCCAATCAAGGAGACATCAACAGCAAGGAAGGTGAAATCGTTTGTGTCTTATTTTGTCCATTTTCCTTATTGTTTATCACTCTTTTGGCTAATCTTTAGGTGTCCTTGGTATTTCATCATTCGTAGTTCCTAGCTATTTTGTGCATTAGAGTAGGATAAATTCCAAGGTATACATATATAGTAGAAAAAACTCTCACTGCCTTGGAGAGCAGCAATAGAAAATATTTTGCAATCCCCTAGCAATGATGCAAAAATAAGAATATTCCCCAAGCTGTTGCAACAAAAATAATTTGAAACCAAGCATCCGATCATTCTAGCTATAGGTGCATCCTCTAAAAATGATGGTAGTGGTCCTGACAAGGCTAGTCAGACAAGTGTCATGATCCCATGCAAGTGATTATGACACGTGGTGGCCAATCACAACATTTGGTTCATCTGGTTGATTGCTCGAATATGAGATCCACCAACTAGGCACATGGCAGCCTTTCGCTACCCATCTAAACCTTTCTCTCTCATCACTGAAGACTTGCACTAAGACTACACTGTTGAATTGGCGGAGCACTTAACCAATAGTGGAGGGAAAGATCACCAACCATGTGCAAAAGAGACTTTTGGCAACATTTCACTGCCCACGATCGTTAATTCATGTCTACGCTGAAAGTTTTGTGAAGAGTAGACACATGGCAAAGATTACACCACATATAACAATTGTGGGGTGCACCAAAATTTTTGGGAATGAGGGGTTCATGGCACTCAAGCAAAGCCCGATGAGGCAGCAAGAAAGAATGATAAAAAATATCCCGCAGCTATGATATGTGGAAGCATAGCAGGGTTTCCTGGGAAGAGTAGACATATAGAGCAGGAGAGAAAACTTTAGATAAAAGGCTGAGTTGATTACCTATGATGCACGAGTTGATACATAGAGGAAAATACACTTGAAGGGAGCTCGTTAAATATTTATTAACAGATTTTGGTGACTACTAGGGGTGTTTTACCTGAGGAACAGAGAACCCAAAATTTCTTTGGTTTACAGAGTGCCATTTCATAAGATAATAGAGTTAGAAATTGGAAAGAGCCACCTAGGGAGGTGACCATTAATCCTAAGATGGCTTTACCATGTTGCACAAATTTTCTTGTGCTCCACTTAGATCAATAGTTTCTTTATGAGGTAGTGCATTAAGTAAACCGGCCCCTGCTTCACAATTAAACGGTAGTTGTGCAAGCAGATGAATAACTCCCTCAATGTCAGTTGTTGTGGGAGGATGACTGAAATTCCTAAAAGCTTTCAGATCATTTTCCTTCTCTTCTATTCTTTCTGCAATCTACTCAGCCATGGTAATAGAGCCATTTTCAAGGAACGTGGATGGAAAACCCATCCTGCTTAACTTGGGGAAACTCTCCCATATGTTGTTCAGTGTCTTGCTTAGAGTAGTCCTGACTACTTTAGTGCACTATAAGGCAGAGTGGCAATAGATAAACTTATTTTTCATCTAAGAAGCAACATCTCGATCTTCAATTCGTGCCTTGGTGGGGTTTTCATCAAAGACTGAGTATAGCTTGGTGAGCAGATCTTTTGCTTTCGAAACCTTCTCCAAGATAAACCATGGGAACTGCTCAATTATATAATGAGTCTCGTGGCTCAACTTTGATGCATTGTCAATGAATCAGAGGGTAGGCTCCAGTGGTAGGCAAAAGGTTTTAATCTTTTCCTAGTGAGAGATGTACAACTACCTAACCAATTGAATAATGTCTGGTTGTGTAGGAGAAGATAGGAGAGAGCTTTTGAGAGAAGCAATCTCTGCATCCTTTGAACTAATGGCCTCATCCAATTCTTCCATTTTCTTTTTCTCGGATGCTAGTTACTCCATAGAGCTACTCATTTCTTTATTCCAATTCTCCTTGGCTCGAGAGCAATTTGCTAAGTGCATGTCCAAAGAGGACTTTGTCTCTTGGAGCTCTTTTTCTAATTGAGCTTTTAGGCCCTTAAATTTAGCCTCTTTTTCTTGTATTTTCTACTCATATTGAGCTTGTTGGTGCTGCAAAGCTTCATTCCTTGACTATACTCAAAGCAAAGTCACTCTAGCTCTTCATTCTTTAGCTACAGATTATGCTTCGTCTCTCGATTCTTAGACTCTAGCTCTTTTACCATGCCAGGGTCAATAGTCTAAATCTTTGTAAGCTAACCATGAAGTCTGTTCTTCTCATCCTCTACTACCAGTACCCTCTTTGTCATACGTGCAACATCCACCTCAAGGGATTTATCTTTTTTCTCCAAAAAAAAACTCTTTCCCTTACCGCTTTAAGTTGTTCATCCTTCTTCTTTAGCTCACGGCTAGTTTTAAGAAAGTCAGAGGTGACCACCCATTGTGTTTCTTCCATAATCTTAACCTTATCTTGCAGTTGGGTCACCTTCATGTTAAGCCCTATCACATATATTTCATAATCTTCTGGGTGCATCTCCCCCTAGGGCTTGGTTACTCTCAGGTACATGGTTGCAAACTTTAACTCATCATAAAAAGTCTATATTTTTGGCTCAGTAAAAACACTGTCATCTTTTTCCCTATGCTTTTGCATTCTACTTGTGCATGCTTCCTTTCCACAATTAATATGTGCCATAAATTTAGCTGGAGATGAAACTAATTTGCAAAAGGAGCAACAAAAGGTAGTGCAAAGGGATAGGTAACCCTGATATGCGCGAGAATCTGTTTCTTTTGGAGAGTGATAGTTTGCGGGGAGAAGTGGGGCACATTCCAAAGCTTGGTTTGAGGACCAGCAAAAGGGGTAGCCACTTGCAATGAATCAATTGGTGAATTGGCCAAAGGACCCATAGGCTGGAATGATGAAGGAGTTGTCATTGTGGAGTCAGCCTGTTGTGATGGAAGAGGATCCACAACAATAGTAGAAGAAGGGGTACTTGCAAAGGGAACGCCTTCAGAAAGTGAGGCAAGGAGAGCTTGAGTGGTAGTAGAGGGCGTAAGGGTTCATAGAGGAGTAAAGCCAAGTGGAGTGGTCTGGGAGAATTGGGTGAAATCTCCCACTTATGTTGGATTAAAAGTGGGAAATAGAGGGCCAGTACTCGTGGCAAGGATCATTGCTGAGGTAGGGGTAGATACCAAGGAATGAGAAGCAAGGGAAGAAGGAGTGAATTTTACCTATTGACTGGTTGATGTCGGCTCTAGAATCATTGGTGACTCTCCCCCAGCCTCAAGCTCCTAGCTAGCTGCGAGCACTTGTCTTCTGATGGGTTCTTGCGAACCTTCTCTGATAATGCTCTCTATACACTACCATTTTGTGGGTGGAGTTTCTTGAGCCTTGGTAGTTATTTTCGTTTGTTGTTGTGAGACCATGGCTACCTTTGTGGCCTGAGTAAGTGTATACGAAGCCCTCGATACATTAAAATGCACATTTGTGGCCACATAGGCAGGTTGTCCGGAGCCTTTCTCCTTCAGCGCAGAGGATGCAGAAGTTGCCCCTTCCTCTTCCTGCTCTTTGGAATCATCCTCTAGATCATTGCTCTTATTAATGCTAGACTCTGTGTTGGGGTGGTCATCATCCTAGCATTTTTCATACTCCTTGTCCTCCCTCAAACTATCTTAAGGGGCATCCAATTTCCCTATCTCTTGGTGATACTTCAAGAAAGCTTCTATCTTTTCATCAGCCCATTCCTCATCCTTTTGCAACTTGTTATACATGGTGCATTCCATGTGAACATTATCCTTGGCCACTGCCATAGCAAAGTAGAACTTGTGCCAAGGCCCTCTATTAGCTTGCATGGGAATGTGTGTCAGTTCAACAAAATTTTCATCATTGTCTTCACACGGGTTACACCGCTTTTCCCAATAAAGTCAGGGAACATGCATAACTTTCATGTACAGTTCTGGTAGGTCATTGAAAGGATTGTAATCCCATTTTTTGTTTACCAAAACCAACCCTAAATGAGATAGTTTGTCCTACAATAACTGATCTGATTGCCTCTTTAATAGAGTCACCATTTTGAAATTCTTCGAACAAGCAAAGAATCCTTTTCTCTTGACACTTTTGTTGCTGCAAAAGGTAAAATTAATGATACACACTTGTCTAAAATTTTCAAGTGCAAGCAGCATATCTATGACATAGGTTGGGAGAAGGAAGGGTTGACTAGTGAATCCCCGCATACGGAGAATTATGAAATCTATTCCTAAGAACCAGTCGCAAGCGGGAGTGACACTCTACATATATCCAGTCTGATCCTTGTCAAGCTAGATTATGCCACCTTCTCCTCATAAATCATGCAAGATCAAAGTTATAAAATAATCTGAAAATGCATAATAATCATATGACATGGAAAGAAAGGGCATCCATGTGGATACTAGCTTCCTCCTTCCCCGTTCATCAAAAATTGATAAATTTTCAAAATACTGGTTGAAGAAATCAGGGTTTTGATGTAGGAACATGTGAATTAGGAAGGAAAGAAATCTAAACTTTCCCTCCGCTGGGTAATTATTTATTTTTCGTATCATTTAATCTACCATGAACTCAGGGAAATCATACCAGAAGGTATCATGTTGTTTGCAGAATTGGAAAGCCAGTCCTAGTTGAAAGGTTTCCACCATCTCATTAGAGTCTTGGATGTATACAAAAGCAAGCATGGACATGGAATCCTGCATATCCTCGCATAATGAACTATGTGAAAACAGAATACTAGGCAGTTTAGCACCTAGGACACTTTTCTTACCAATCTCCTCCAATAAGAAATTTGAGTTCTTTTTCATTGCATTCCATGTTTTTTCTCCTTTACCAGGGTAAAGGACTCAATTTTCTCTCTTCTTTTACTTGAGTCTAGGATGCATAGAGTATGCCAAATGGCCTATGGGTTGATGTGAACTCTTAAATTTTTTCCCTCGATGTAGCAAGTGCTAGGGTTATAACACTGAATGGCAGCGTCAACTATCTCCGGACAGTAATGCACTAGCGAGACCATATATTGTGGAAAACCACTATACCAAACCTTTCCTATTGTATACATGTCCATCTTTTGTTCCGTCAACCTTGTACAAGCTTCTTCTCTTAAGGATTTAGGGTCTTTTACAAGTCATGCGTCATAAATATTATCCCATTTCTCCTCAACCCTTTTCTTGTTTATGCAATCTTTGGGCCTACCTAGCTCTATCGTATACACCCTCTTACTTGCTTGGTATACTAGGCATAGCATATGCCAAATCCTCATAGACATACACATCCTTTGATGACCGTATGGCTGTAAACAACTCTTGGCCAATCTCCTCCTACATTTGTTGAGATGAACTCTCTGAAAATTTTCTTTAGATGAAGACTTCTACAAGTTCTAGACTCTGTAATTCTTATCTAGCTCTGGATACACTAAAAACAACTTCTCTGGACCTTAAGCTTTGGCATTTTTGAAAATACTTTGAATCATTAAACCTTTTCATGCAATATTTTGCTATCTTTTCTCAATGTGGTAGAGGAAATCATGCTTTTTGCATTCAATTCGGCATGTACTATTAATCTCGTGATTCGTGCAAATGAACTATTTGCCATTTCAAGGTGGCAAGAATTCATTATTGCATTTGGAAATCATGTGATATATTATGATTCCATTGAAACTTGAGCCGACAATTTTCCTTCTAACCTTGCATTAGTATGTGTTGGTAATTAATATGCTAGATGAAATGATTAAGTAAAAGCAAACAATCATGGCTTGAAAAGATATCGATACTGCCTTGGGCTCTAGGAAACACTTGTGATATGGATACTTCCTTGGGCTCTAGGAAACCCCTGTGAGATGACACAATAGCCTACGGTCGTGCAATTTACTATCTATGAGCACCACCTTTGTAAAGCTAATTAATTAGCTCCTATTAATCTAGCACACATTGAACTGTACCACTACATATGCAATTGGTCTGCAAATGTGAGAAAACATAGGCACACCTTTCAAGTTGGCACCTAGTTATCATCACATTTTTCTCAAAATGGATTAGCATTCATCTTCTCATCTTTTCTATAAATAGGCCACTAAGTATTGAGGAAATCACACTTAGCATTTGAGCAGTTTTAATGATGTGTTATTGGCATAGTCCTAATTAGGTTTTCTCATAGGCTAGGTGGTAGGTAAGTTTTAGTATTGGTTAGAAGGTATAAGCATAGTGTCAGAATCATGGATACTTCTATTAGGTTAACCTCTTATAAGTCACAAATAGCTTTTATGGGGGAGGTTTCCACTAGGTGATTGGAGAGAATGACCAAGAAAAAACATTCCTTGGTTTTGGTAGTGATAAAATGGGTTCTGGGTAGGGACTGTATAGAGTACGAGGACAAGTACCGTGTGAATACTAATATTTTCTCACACTTTGTAGCGTCAATGTTAGACATTGGCATCCCCAAGCCTCTAACTTTGAAGCTGGTCAAGGAAATATTTCCAAGAAAGTACTTGAATGGCCTAGGTGAGATTGTCGCTTATGTTGCATATGGGGTAGGCCTTCCATTAGCCAGCGACCTCCGTCGCTACATTAAGGAAGAAGCGGTAGTTGTATAGTTGTCATTTCTTAGTGGATTCCTCTTTCAGACATGCGACGAGCATCAACAAAGGGTTACCCAGGCCTTACACTTTCTATTCCACAGCTACAACATGATACCATTCTATGACATCGATTGGTATGCCAACTTCAGGAACTTGGTGTTCCCCCGCCAATGGTGGTTGTGCCGAATGATGTTTCTTCTGGTCCCGAACAACCTACTGATGAACATGCGGTAGGTGCTGCCGTAGAAGAAGTGATCTAGACACTTCCATAGATGCATCAATTGCTACCTCCCATGCTTTTGGATAAAAAACCTCCCTCCTCCTAGATAAAATGCCTCCTAGTTTCTTTATTTCCTATTTTGCATACACCACTTGCCTAACAATTTTGTATATAAGCCTGAAAAAGGCTATAAATATTGCATAAATGAAAGCAAAGCTCGAATAGTCATATAATTTTTGGATTATGGCATTCTCAATCATTTTTCAATGTAAAAACAAAAGAATATATATAAATAGATATATATCTTTATAAAAATCCATTGCTCTTTCTTCCATTCTGCATTTAAATTTTATGGGCTCTTTTATTAGCATATGTGTTCATTTTCTTTGTGCATGGCTGTGTTTAAAATGTAAAGCAATCCCACTACTCTACCCTTTGTAATAATGGGTTATTTCCATAGAAACACAAACCAATTTCAAAAAGACTAGCCAAAGAAAGGGAAATAAAATAAAAGCATTATTCACATATGTACAAAAATAGAACTCGACACTTAATGGAACAACTTAAGATGAATCCCATTGAAATGGGATTCCCAAGGGTTCCTATTCCATATTTTTTAACTTGAAAGAATTATGCTCCTTGCATCGAATGATTTTAAAGGGGCCCTCCCATAGCCTACCAAATTTACCATGCTGACCTGGCTTAGCAGCCCTTTTATCATACTTCAGTACTAAGTCTTCGCACTTTAGGCCTTAGTCAAAATCCTTCTTGTCAAGCCATTGCTTGACCACTTGTTGGCAGTTTGTCATGGCTATTAGGGAATTCTCCCTTTTTTCTTGTACTTCTAATAGTTCGGCAAGCTAAACCTCCATGGCACCATTTTGTTTTATTTCGAGAGATTTCAATAGTAGGAGGGCCAAAATCTCCATAGATATAGGTAACAGTGCCTCTTTCCTATATACCAACTCATAAGGAAAAGTCTTAAGGACTTGCTTAGGAGTTATGCATTTTTCCCAAAGCGTTGCTCGAAGGTTTTTATGCCATTCCCTTTGGTGTTCCGAACCAATTTTTTTAAGGAGTTGGACTAGGCTCTTGTTTGTTGAATCCACTATGCCATTTCCCTATGGGTAATAATTTGATGATGTCTTAAGGAATATGCCATTCGTTAATGCAAAGTGGCATACCTTTGTGCCTAGGAAAGCTCTAGCATTATTGGAAATGATATTCTTCAGAGGACCAAACCTTATCACTAGCTCTTCGAGGAAATCCACAATCTCTATTTCTATTGTGTTTTTAAGCAAAATGGCCTCCATCCATCTTGTGAAGTAATCTGTGGCAATCAAAATCCATTTGTGTCTAACACTAGAAGCTAGGTTAATCATCCTGATGAATTCCAAGCTCCATTGTGCAAATGGTTCATCTGCCACTATAGATTTGAGAGGTATTGCAGAATTATTCCTTCTCTCATTAAAGAACTGACATTTTTTGCAAGATTTTACTAAAGAGTATGAGTCATTGAAAACTATAGGCCAATAGTAACCTGCGCACATGATTTTGATGGAGGTGGTCTTAGTAGAGAAGTGTCCACCCATAGCGTTGTTGTGGAATGTGTCAAGGATCCTCTTTGCTTGCTCTGTAGTAATGCATTGCAAGAGTAGACCATTGAAATTTCTTTTAAAAAGGATCCCCTCCACTAGCGCATATCCACAATTTTACAGCCGGTAATATCTCCTATTTTGGGGGGAGAGACCTAGTGGATACTTTCCTATTTGCATAAATCTCATTCTATCTGTCAGCTAGCAACCCTTTGATTCTAGCTCATTTATCAGAACAAGCTCTGGTTGCTCTCTTATGGTGGGTATCTCCTCGTCCTACGCCATATATTTGCACAGTCCTCTTCCTCTGATAGTTTTAGTGGGTTTGACCTCAATATCATATTCAAGGATCTTAGTGATCCAATTAGCTCTTTTTTTTGTGATTTCTCCCTCCATAATATATTCACACACATTGGAATGTGTGACATAAACAACACTTTGTTGTAGGAAATTAGATGGAAGAACTTTTTAAGTCCCTTCACTATTGCAAAGGCCTCTCTTTTGATGAAATTATAATTCATCTCATATTCCTTTAGGGTTCGAAAGTAGAATGCCACTGGATGTTCTCCCTTTCCTTCACCATCTTTTTGGGTTAAGACAGTAGCAATACTAGACTTTCTACTAAATGCATACATTATAAAATCCTTAGATAAATCTAGATTAACCAGTACCAGAGCTGTGGAAATAGCTTCCTTGAATTTTTCAAAGGCTTCCTAAGCTTAGTTCATCCACTTGAATGCTTGATCTTTTTTAAGCATTAGGGTGATCAACCTAATTATTCCTGCAAAGTCAAAAATAAACTTGCTAACAAAATTTGCCTTTCCCAAGAAGGACTGAACACCATTCTTATTCATTGGAAGGGGAAATTCCTTGATAGCTTTCACCTATTTGAGGTTGATTGAAATTCCTTCCTTAGATACCACATGTCCTAACAAATTTTCTTGCGGTACTCCAAATACACATTTTTTTGAATTTAGGGAAACCCCAAACTCTTGACACTTTTGAAAAACTATTTCTAAGTGGTCAAAATGATCATCATTAGATTTAGAAAACACAGTAAGATCATCCAAATAAATTACAATAAACTTATTGATTAGCTCGCCGATTGCGATATCCATCACCCACTGGAATGTTACCCCAGCGTTGAATATGCCAAAAGGAATTTTAGCATATACAAATGTTCCCCACTTTGTAGTGAACGTTGTCTTGTGTTGATCCTCTTTTTTAACTCGGATCTGATTGTAACTAGAGAAATTGTTCAGCAGAGAAAACATTTCTGATCCTGCTATCATTTTTAAGATTGACTCCATATAAGGCAATGAATAATTGTCCTTTAGGGATGCTCTGTTTAGGTCTCAGAAGTCCAAACACAAGCGGATATCTCCATTTTTCTTTTGGACAGGGACCAGATTGGATACCCAAGTACTATGATTGATTGAGAAGACAATGTGTGACTCAATTAGCTTGGTTAACTCTTGTGCCATTAGCACTTCAATTTTAGGGTTTACTAGCCTCTTCTTCTTTCATACTGGTTTTTCACCTTCTATCAGCTCGATCATGTGCTAAATGATATCAGGATCATATCCCTCTAGATCATTATAGGACCAGGCCACTACTCCATATTTTTTGTAGAAATTGATGAGTCTTTCTTTATTATGGTGCAGGATGTATTTCCTGACTCAAAGATTCCTACCATCTGAGACCTGAAGATCTATGCAATCACTTTTTTTTGCTACAAAATTCTGCCTATCATTTGTTGCATCATCACAATCGACAATTTTTTTGAGAGTAACCAATTCTTTCAGAATTTTGTTAGATTTGAGCTACATAATTTGTCCTCCATAAGCTTCAAAAATCTTTGGTTGAAGTTGATCAGCGAATTTCCCCAACTACTAGATGAATGAGGCGATGTGTTCATCACTTTCAAAAATGTTCCAACTCTAATCATTGTCAGGAATTTCTAGTCAGACTAGTACTCACACTAAATTTTTATCATGTATAAGGTCAGAGGTAGGATCAAACTAAGCACCAATCATGGCCATGCAATCTACATCACTATTTTGTCCTCGGGGAATAGTCTAGATGTTGAAGGCTTCAAAACTCTCAACCAGTTCCTAGACTCGGTGCAGATAGGATCTCATGCAAACATTCCTTGCCATGGAAATCCTTTAGACTTGGTTCACTACTAGTTCAAAATCTCCAAACACCATTAATTGCTTAATGTCCATTCGCTCTGCAAGGCTTAAACCTTGAACTAATCCTTCATATTCAGCCTCATTGTTTGAACAAGTGAAATGAAATTGGAAAAACCTTAGCAATTTTTCATCTTGTGGGGATACTAGACATATCCCCGCTCCAGTGCCTACTTTACCTCTTTCTCCATCAAAGTATAGCGTCCATAGCTCATTTACTTGGCTACCTTCAAACTCTTTGGAAACCTTTGGGAGCACTTGGTCTTCATGATAAATTACATAGGTGCCAAATCCTGTAGCATGATAATTTTTGAAAGGGTCATTGTCCATGTGTTCACTCAACAGAGCATCCTCTTGGTCATCCCAATCTCTGCTCACCTTTTCTTCCTATAGTAATTCAACGTAATACATTTATTGCTTGGATATAGAAGTATGCGCAACTTCAAAATTGATTAGGGCTTCATCTGCTACATGTTCCGAATGTAAAGCCTCTAATTCTATCTTCATTTTTACGCCATGCTTGGTTTTGAGAATCAGATGTGACCAATCCAAGGACAAGTATCTGCCCACCTTTGAAGTAAATTCTCGGGATAGACAGAGACCAAACATAGGAGGAACATCGATGATCATAATGTCTTGCGACACTATGATATTAGCGAAAGAAAATAGAGTTAAATTAAATTAAGAAGACGGGTTAGGGTTTCAACTTATCTCTACCTTCGATAGGGGATTCTTTTATATTTTTCATAGACTTTAGCCAACAGTATTTGATTAAAAACCTCTACATTGGCTAACTACTTTGTTGGCATTGTGCTGACCTCTTCTTGAAGTCCCTTCTATAATAGCATTTTTTTCTCTAGGATAGGTAGAATGTCTCATAGAGACACATTAGCAGATGACTTCTTCAATTGTTCTACCACATTAAAAGGTGAAAAACTCAGAGGTTTCTATTCCTTGGCTATTCTTATAATAATTTCCTTTCATTGTTGAGATGGTAGCAGGGTGATAGAAGTGCCAAGAATCTAATCAGAAGAACCTATAAGAATCTAATCAAGGCTAGATGTGAAACAATTGACTTGTCGATAAACCTCCACTTTGAACGTGTGTTATAGTCAGATTGCACTTGCAGTATTTTGGATATGGACATATCATTAAGAAACACCATTTCTTCTTCCTCCATCCATGAGAAGAGCACATGATTAGGAGCGATGTCAGATTCTTGTTCTAGAGACATTCCTTTCACTTGCACGGTAAGAACCGCACTCTCTATTTGTGGTGAGGCATATATATAACCTCCATGATTTGTTGCCAAACCTTGGCTACATTGCTCTGCCACCTTTTTTTGTAAGTTGCCACCTAGATAGTTATGGGGTATATGTGCATCGCTGCAAGAGAAGCACCATGGATTGATGTCATCAATGAGGTTGTTTTTCCCTATGGTTAATTCCCTACTCAAGCTTGGTGAAGTGCTCATCAACGGAGTAGGCACCGACACTATTTGGTTGGCTGTCAGAGCTTGTGGATTAGTGCAAGACGCACCCTGGTACTAATTGTGCTAATATGAGGACTACCCACCTTGATAGTTTTGATATGTAGGCTTCAGAGGCATTGATTGGTTCTACTTAAGAGTGGTTATATCATCTTACATGATCCGCAACATCTCTTTAAGGTAGCTCATTTCATCTTTGGAAGAACTAGATGTAGAGGCTACATTTTGTGGGGCTGTCACATATGTGTACATCGACTAGGGAGTTGCAAGAACGCTAGTTGACACGACTTCTTTTGTGAGAATCGATATTTCAGGAAATATCAGCATGATATGTTGAGGAAGCAACTTTCTGCAATTTATCAAATGATTCTCAGCTTTGACAATGACACTGTAAGCATCTAGTAGAGCAGGTCCTCCCAAGGACTTGATCATCATAGAAATGTCAGAATTGATGGACTTCAGATAAAATATGAATACGAACTCAGGAGTTGCATGTATAGTAATAGGGATCCTTTGCCATTTTGTGTGAAATTGGGCATTAAAGTCCATCAGAGCCTCCTAAGGGGCTCATTTTATGACAGATAGTTGATAATATAGTGAAAAGCGATCTCCATCCTTTAAGAACCTCTCATAGAATGGATCTTTGAGCTCGTCCCAAGTGCGAATAGTGCTAGGTGATAGTGTTCGATACCAATCTAGCACCTTGCCTTTAAAAGATGTGGCGAGAAGCCTTAGAGCTACATTATGCGTTGTGATTCATGTACCAGACACATGTTTTCCACATCTTACAAATGTTCTGTGGGTGTTCTTGGGCCATCTCCAATAAACTTGGGTATAGCTTTCATAGCAAAAAATGGGATAGCATCCTAGATAGCGGGTGCTACTAGGGTTGCTAGGGGACTTCCAGCATCGCATACCAAGTAATTTCTATTGCAGCCAGCAACATGGTTAGAGGAATACGTGGCAGGAGTGGAACGGTTACCAACTGATTTGCAGCTTGCACTGTTCCCAGTGGAGGTACTAGTAAACTAGGGTTTCCTTTGGTTTGGGATCTAGTTATAGACCGATGGCCCATACACTCTTCTAAAATTCAAATTCGTTTAAGCTCTATCCCACCAGGTGTGCCAAAAAAAGAACAAACTATTGACACCAAAATTTGACGAGATAATAGTGTCTTATGGGAAACTCAACTGATGGGGGACCTTTTGCACTAAACTGAGTGACCTTCAGGTTTTAGAGAAGCTGGCTTCTTCTATAATGGGTGATTTGGAAAGGGAAAATGAAACATATATAATAAAATAAATTCTAACCTTAGGCAATGCACCAAGACTTAATGATAGGTATGATAAATCATAGATCTAAGGGTCTGATTGGTGTTTGTAGTGTTCCAGAAAATTAGTAACTGAAGATTATAGCATATACAATCCATTCATTGACATAAAATAATATTGCATACATTCCTACTATGAAGAAGAGTCATTAGAAATGGTCTAGGTGAGCAAACTTCCATTCAACATATATAGAAGTTCTCAAATGAAATGTCTAGACAATAAAACCATAGTTTAAAGTTTGATCAAATAGCATGAAAGAACAAAAGGGTCGGACAATTAGCACAGTCTAAAAATTTTTGCAATAAAATAAAATAGTAATAAAGGTTTGACATCTTTAACCAAAACTAGTGTTTCCTCCAAATTTTGGATCCTTTTCTCACAACAAAGAAAAGTATATATAGCAAAAAAAACCCTCAATGCCTTGAAGAGTAGCAACATAAAAGATTTCACAATTCATTAGCAATGATGCAAAAATAAAAATATTCCCCAATTCATTGCAACAAAAATGATTTGAAACCAAGTATTCAGTCATTCTAGGCATAGGTGCATCCTCTGCAAATGATGTTGGTGGTCCTGACAAGGCTAATTAGACAAGTGTCACCATCTCGTGCAAGTGATTAGGACACATAGTGGCCAATCACAACATTTGGTTCATCTGGTTGATTGACCGAATATGAGATCCACTGACTACGCACGTGGCAGGCTTTCACTGCCCGTGTGAACCTTTCTATCTCACCACTGAAGACTTGTGCTAAGGCTACACATGTTGAATGGTCAGAGCACTTAACCAATAGTGGAGGGAACAATCACCAGCGGGGCACAAAAGAGATGCGTGGCACCATTTCGCTACCCGTGGTCGTTACTTCATCTCTACGCTTAAATTTTTGCTAAGAGTAGACACGTAGCAAGAGTACACTACAGATAACAATTGTGGGGCCCGCCAAACTTTTTGGGAATGAGGGCTTCATGGCCCTCGAGCGGAGCCCAATGAATCAGCAAGAAAGAATGATCAGAAATATCCCGTAGCCACCACACATGGAAGCATAGCGGGGTTTCCCGGGATGCTAAAGGAATGAAGAAACTTGGGGTTGCGAAGAGTAGACATGTGGAGTGAGAGAGCATACTTTATATAAAATGTTGAGTTGATTACCGGTGATGCACGAGCCGATACATTGAGGAAAATACACCTGAAGGGAGGTTGTTAAATATTTATTAACAAACAACAACAATAATAAACATTGGGAAGAGTGTGCATTTACATTGTTTACATCTACTTTGACATACATACTGTAGACATCTAAATTTGGACACTTAATTTATCCAAATTCATCCCCTTTCATCTTATTTTCGTTAATTAAGTAATACTACTATTATTTAATTAATATCTTTAATTCTGCCAAATCCCTAAGGTATTTAATCAATAATACCTTATCTATTTAATCCTCCTTCCATCAAATGAATTAAATAAATATGTCATTCATTTAATTTCCTTTATGTCACATCCTCCATCTTTTATTAACTAATCTTAATCCTTCTTCTAATCTCATCATTAGGATGTGCACATGCCTAATCCTTGATTAGGAGGTGTCACATCTTCCAACTTTTGCAAGTTGGTCTCTAATCTTTCTTAGCCACTTAACCTTCCTCTAACCCTTCATCAACTTGTCTAATCACCCCCTTTAGTCAACTCTTCCCATCCCCCAAGGAATTTTTAATTCCTTTTGTCTTCCCAAAGTCCTTTGAGGAATTTTTAATTCCACTCTCAGAAATATTAATTCCTTTTCTCTAAACTATTTCTTTATGACATGTGTCCTTGTCAACTTATTAAAGGCCTTCCTTGGAGGCACTCCACTCCCTATGTGAATTTTAATTCACATTTAATCCCCCAAACTTTGAATTTAAAATTCTTTCCCCTCTCCCCATAAGGATATTTGAGGAATTTTTAATTCCTCACATGTCCTCTCACCCACATGGGACAAGGACATCCTTTATGAGGATATCTTGACCAAATCCCTATGGTCCTTTGAAGTACATCCATGTCATGTACTTCTCTTACACCTCATGTCCACCTCATCTTTCTTAAGCCTCTCCCCATGCCACATGTCAAGATGTGAGGGCTTGTGAGTTCTCAACTCACCTTAGCCCTACATCTTGATATTTGGTAGCTCAATCTTGGCCATCCATCTCTTCTAAGAATTCTCAAAATTTCTGGGTGCTGTCATAATAGTGGTTTACAATTCTTGAGAGGAATGAATTTTAGCTGAAATCACATATTTTTAGAAAATATAATGATTTAATCCTTAAAAAGTTCCATTTTAAGGATTCCAATTGAAAAGGGTTTGATCAAATCACCTTAGATCAAACCCCCTTGGATAGAACCTCGCTAGTTTTAAACAATACCTATAAATGTGTCTCCTTTACACCTATCAAAATGCTGATAAAAAATCACTTTTGATTTAGATTTTGGGGGATCAAATGAATTCATTTAAAATTTATTTCAAATTATTATGGTATCCTCAGAACAAGCTATCAATGAATATAATTTTAATATGTTTTGGTTTGTTATGTATTTGTTTTTTAAGTTTTATTAAACATAGGTTTTTCATCGAAAATGAATTTCTTTGTTCTTCACATGTGGAAAAATAGAAGATTATCAAAAAAAATATGCGTGCACCAGATATTGAACTCCTTGATCCAACAAAAAAAAAAATTAAATTTTGACATATACAAAAAAGTTACACATTATATGGTCATTGTTTGAATTATAATTTGTTTGACTTTGAAACTTGATTAAGGAAAAAATATTCAATAAAACTATCTAACCAAGTGGAAGCACTAGATATCAAGTTAAAATATAAATTTGAAAGAATTAGAATTTTATCCTTCATGGAAAAAAAGTTATGCGTTATACGGTGTGTGTCACTTTTTAAAAATGTTGTTTTCTAAGAAAAAAAAAAATTCTGGGAGATGGAAAAAGAAGTGCAATTTGATTCCAAAAATTTTGAAAAAAATATTTTTAGAATCTACAAACAAAATTTGATGAGACTCTAGTTTGCACCATCTTCAAATTCCTCACAGTTTAGCTACTATAGGTGCCCGAATGTGAAGATTTAGTTAAAATAATAATTTTAGTGTCCAGTTTGGCCAAAAATTGTAAACCACTATTATGGGATCACCATCCTATAAATACCCCCTCTTTTCTCTCATTTTGGAGGGAGATCATTTTGCTAGCGAAACTCTTGTAGTTTTGTTTCTCAATCTACACTTAGCCATTTGCATCCATTTTGTCCAACTATCTTGCATCTCACACTTCACATCTTGCATCTACTTGCCATCCAAGGAGCATACACATCAAAGATCGAAGGGCCAACCAAAGGATCGATTTGAGACAAGGTATAAAGTTCCATTTGTCACTTTTATCTTGTGTTGATTCCAACTTAGGCTAATCTTGAGGTGTAGGTTGTTTTGGTGTTTATTTGCACTCTTTATTTTGCTGCTCCTTTTCTAACGCATATATTCAACCTATCACATTTCTGGCATGCTCGGTGGGACCCACAAACGGGTCTCTTTCTTTCATGTTTGCTATTTTTTTGCATTTTTGTAGGTTTAGGTTCTAGAGTGGCGGACCTGTCCCTGCAGAGTGGCGGACCTATCCCTACGGCGGCCGACCTAACCCTCCGGTGGCAGACCTATCCCTCTGGTGGCAGACTTGTCCCTCTGGTGGTAGACCTGTCCCTCTGCGGTGGCAGACCTATCCTTCTGCGGTGGCGGACCTGTCCCTCTACAGTGGTGGATCTGTCCCTCTATGGTGGCGGATGTGTCCCTCTACAGTGGAGGACCTGTCCTTCTGCGGTGGCAAACCTATCCCTTTGCGGTGGCAGACCTATCCCTCTGCGGTGGCGAACTTGTCCCTCTATAGTGGCGGACCTATCCCTCTGCGGTGGTGGACCTGTCCCTCGGCAGTGGCAGACCTGTCCTTCTAAAGGTGAAATTTCAAGTTTTTACCAATTTTCCTTTGGTAAATTAGGCACATAGTTTAATTAGAAGGGTCAATAAACTTTGTTTGGCGTGCTTGTGGAAGGCTATTTGACGTATCCAATCCCCTTGCGCCATTTGGTGATCCTGGGTGATGAGAAATCATAGCTTTCCAAGTCCATGTGTCACCCCATTTTCATTTTCTTAGTGGGACCTGCTTGGGGATTTCATCACCCCAAAGGACGATTCCAACCATGCGTACCAGCGGGGTATATAAAGGGGGAAGAGGAAAAGTTGTATCTCAATCCAACCACATTGTAATTGGCGAAGCGTCGGGATGATGTGAAGAGTTGGTCTGAGCCTTTAGTATCTCGCTAAGGTTCCCGACTCACACTTGTAACGGGTTGGTGTTCACGGTTTGGGCCTCATGTACTGGGTGTATATCGAGGACTCCTTAGCAACCATGTTCATCCTAGTGCAAAAAATTTTGTTGGCCATACCCATTTCTACTAAATCTTAGGGTTGTGCTGTCTGAATTGTCTTTCTCGTGCAAAACCAATCATTATCAGTTTAGCCAAATTATTTTCATGTTTGCTATATTTTGGGTCCTTTGCCATACCCATCCATAAAAAAAAATCAAGCTTAAATTTATCCTTTGGCGGACCTGACCTTATGCTGTGGTGGACCTGACCTTATGCTGTGGCGGACCTAACTTTATGTTGTGGCGAACCTATCCTTATCCTTTGGCGGACCTGTCCTTATGCTATGGCGGACCTATTCTTATCCTTTGGTGCACCTGTTTTTATCCTTTGGCGGACCTGTCCTTATGCTGTGGCGGACCTGACCTTCTGCTCTTTCTTCTCGGGGCTGCCATTTCCACACTATTTATCCGATTGACTCCGTTCAAAGGCAATTCTTCTCATTTTTTCATGCTCTTTCCGATGATATATACCACTTCATACTTTTGAGAAGTTGTCTGGGGCACCTTTTTCTTCACCATCTGCCTCCTCGAGGGGGGTATACCCTACCATTCTCTCCGTTTACTCGTTCCGAGTAAACATTCATCCATTCAACACATCCTTTCATCATTCTAAACTCTTGTTCTATCATTTTGATCATCCGTTTACTCGTTCCAAGTAAACATTCATCCATTTCACACATCCTTTCATCATTCAAAACTCTGGTTCTATCATTCTGATCATCCGTTTACTCATTCCGAGTAAACATTCATCCATTCAACACATCCTCTCATCATTCGAAACTCTGGTTCTATCATTCTGATCATCTGTTGACTCATTCCAAGTAAACATTCATCCATTCAACACATCCTTTCATCATTCTGAACTCTCATTCTGTCATTCCGATCATCTGTTTACTCATTCCAAGTAAACATTCATACATTTCACACCTCCTTTCATCATTCTGAACCCTCATTCTATCGTTCTGATCATTCGTTTACTCATTCCCAATAATCGTTCATCCATCTCGATCAACCATTTGCTCATTTTGAGTATTTGTTCATCCATTTCTATCATCCCTTTCCCCAATCAAATCATCGTTTTCCCCACCCAAATCTAAACTTCATCTCGCGTTATTATCCAAATTGACCTAAGTATCTTATCTGATCATCATCATTAAAATCCTCTTAGGATTGTCATCCATCCTAAGTTAATCATCATCATCGACCCAATCAATCCATTTTCAATCTCAAAGTGGATTCAATGCCACAATCATCCATTCATCCTTTAATCCAATCAATCAGCATCCTAAGTCATCTAAGATAATCTCTGAGCAGGATTTGTAGTCTCTTTCGTCATCCATTAGTCGATCTTATCAATCAATCATTGATCGATCTTATCCAGTCCAATCCAATCCAATCGCATCCCTATCCAATCACCTTCGACCCAATCAATCTACTTCCATCTCAGAGAAGATTCGGTGTCGTAATCATCCCTTGATAATCCAATCCAATCATCATCCAATCATCCTAATCTGAGCTTTAATCTAACCCCGATTTGAGCTTGTCCTAAATCCTGATTTTGGCTTTTATCCATTTCCATCTGAAATCTTTATCCATCATCTTTATCCTTTCATCATCATGAATTCTCATCCTCCATCAATAGTGGTCAAGGGAAACCCTAATTACGTCAACGATGATAATGAAATTCTTGTTGATCAAGAGGTATACGACATAGATCCCCTTGACACTATCATTGCTAGTAAGCTTTCTCCACCCACATTCCAAAATTCTATCACCCCATTGAGTTATCCCATCATGTCTTCATCTATGCCTAATCACACTCCTTATGCTACCTTTGACAAGGAATGTCCATCATATCCATCATATCCTTCACCTACATCATCCCCTTATCCTAGTTTTCAGTCATAATACCCTCATCCTAATCCCTCATCCACATCCCCCTATCTCAATCCTTCATCCACATATGCCCACTACTCCAATCTCCCATACCAATCTGCTCATTCTAATCCAACATTCACACCTTCCTATCCTAGTCAAACACACCCATCAACTTACCCTAATCCAACATCCGCATCTCCCTATATTAATCCAACACCTGCATCTTCCCATCCTAATCCACCATCCCAATACCTTTATTACAACACGCCGCCCATATCTTCTACCAACGATCCACCATCCATGTCATCCTATCCTAATTCCCCATGCCCATATCCTTACCTTAATCCTCCATCCAGTCTTAATATTCCATCTAATCCTAGTCCACTAATCCATAAACCTTCATCCACTCCTACCACACCATCTAATCCTATAGTATGCAAGTCTCTCATTTTAGAAGTTCTCCAAGGACTTATAACAAAGAAGACATCTCCCACTCCACACATTGCAGTCATGGAACCATGCCATCCCAACCCATCATCCATGGTTGTTAGTGACGAGACCCTTCTCCATCCAACACCTATCATTGATGATACCATCACATCCTCTGAATCCACTGAGTCCCCATCTCCTACCATCACATCCTCTGAATCCACTGAGTCCCCATCTCCTCCCATCACATCTACCAAATCCATTGAACACCCACCCCCTACTCTGAGAGCCATCGAACCTATCGATGACACCCAAATCCAATCCACTTCTTCCACTCCTAGTATCCATTCCCAGGAATATTTTGAATCCTCCATCCTTCCATCTTCCCCACTTGAAGAGTCCCCCCATGACTCCATTATCATGCCTCCCTCACACAATGAGTCATGCCAAGAGCCTAACCCAAAGCATGCCAACATATCTCCTCCTCCAGATCAAGATCCTACCATCCCATCTAGTCTACTGCAAGATCACAGTCCCCCATCCATTCCATCCCATGATCCTCTTGACATTCAAGATTCTACCACTCCATCTTCGTCTCCATTGCATGAGCCTGCTACCACAAAAATCAGATCCTATCATATCCCCTACTCCCTCTCCAGATACCACACTTCCAAATGCTGCTATCCGCACACCGCTTGCATATCCCCTTGGCACTCTCACATTCTTCCATGGTGGTCTCCTTGCAAAAGAAAAACACAGTGTATATACCACCCATCATCCCCCACCTCATAATGGACTCGCATCATGTTTTTAGAATAACAAAAATCCTATCATGGATCGAATGCTCAAGAACATGAACTATCAAGGAAAAGGTCCAAGCCTTCATGAGCAAGGTATTTTAGAGCCCATCCAAGTCAAAGAACAAATCTGCATGCAAGGTCTTGGATCTATTCCCCAAGACTCACAATCTAAACATGTTGGTACAACCTCTAGACATCCTCAACAAGCCTTTTCTGAAAGAAATGTCGGCTCTTCCCATCGCTCCACCAAATCATATGCTACCATCCCTCCTCCTCTATCATATCACCTCAAAAAAACCATCCATATTCCTCCTTCATCCGCTCCATCCATAATCTCCCATCCTTCATCTACTACATCAATCTTGGGTTCTTATGTCCCTCCACCCACTCTATCCATCTTGAGTCCGTATATCCCAACATCACCTCCTCTATCTCATCCTTTCACCCATCCAACACCTATACATGTCATCCATCATAAAAATCCCTCTCGCATATTGCATAATCAGGATCAACAAAGGCACATACCTAAACATCCCCCATCTACATGTAATCCCCATACTCCTACCTCCATTACTCCACATCATCCATCCCCTCACACCCATCCCATTGCTAATAAATGCACTTTGGATGCTAACATAAAAATGCATAAATCCAAACATCCACATGAATCTAAAGCTCCCCATGTCCCCTCTATACGACATGTTGAAGAAAAGAAAAATCAAATCCACAATCCAAATCAAACCCATTAGCCACAAAGGCCCACTAAAGCAAAAATCAAAACCATGTGGATCCCAAAGAAAAAAGATGCAATGCCATCAAATGAAAAATATGTAAGACCATTTGAAGTTGCTAATCCAAAAGCTAACCATACCCACCTTTCATCTCATAAGTCTGTTTTGGGTCCCTATGTCCCAAAATTCACTATTCCATCTCCTCCATTATCCCCACATTCTACATCCATTAGTCCTCTTATCTTTTCGTATCCATCACCACATGTGCCAATGTTGGTCCTGAACTCATCTCCCCATCATGTATCCACCCCATCATTCTATCCATACCATTTCCAACATCCCACCCATTATCCCCCGTATCTTCCCCATGAAATCCCTCTCATTCATCCTCTAGCATAATCCATTTATCCTAAGGTTGCACCAACATCCAATAGTCGGTTCAAACATGAGCTCTTAATACCTCGTATGGAACTTGATGCTTGAGTCCTTCATCCATATCCTTATCGCATGTCTTCTAAATCCACTTATTCGCCTCCCTATCCTTATCCATCTCCTTCCACATACTATCCAAAAAGTCCAAATATCCAAAAAAGTCAAAAAAATCAAAAAAACCAAAAAAGTCAAAAAATCCAAAAATCCAAAAAAGTCAAAAAAAATAAATCAAAAAATTTTAAAAAAAAAGTAAAGAAAAATAATCTATCCAATGGTGAAAACTTGGCAACCAAGCTCCTTGGATAAGTAACATGATGAAAACTTGGCAAACAAGCATCATACATAAATCCCTGTCTGCACTTGGGGGCAGCTTCTTGATATGCATTCCCTCCATCTGCTATGCTTCCTGCTACGCTTTTGACTATGCACCCATCTTCTTGCTATACATCATTTTCATCCATCCCCTCCACCCTATCAAGCTTACACATCCTATTTGGCATATCTCATTTATCCCAATCCTTCCATCCTCTTTGTGATCTTGATAACAATGGGGAAAACATATAAGCATGCTTTGGACACCTCTTAGCATACATTCCCCTCACCCACACACTATCCCAACTATCATTCACCCTCAATCTCCCTTCCTTATCCATGCATCCTATCTTCATCCATCTCACTCCTTTATTTTCCTATCCTTCTCTATTGCATCCTTCATGCCTCCTCGCACATGACATATCTAGAGTGGGGGCATCTATCTTCCTTTGTAATGTAGTCCTTGGAGACATCATCCATTCCATCAGAACAATCCCTTCCATCTCCCCATCCTTATCTTCTAATTGCTCCCCACAATCCTTTTAACCTCCTTATCCTTATCCTCCTACCCATCCATCATAGCATCCCTTCCATCTCCCCATCATTATCTTCCTGTCCATTTATCTCTATCCACATCACATCTCTTAATCCCTTGTCATTGGCTACTCCCCATACAATCCAACATCATCTATCTTATCACTTCATCATTCATCTATATGGCATGTCATCCGCCCACTTCATCTTTGATGATTTGGATAACTATCCCATCCCCGAGCTTTATATAGTCACTATCCTCCACTCCAATCCAACAGGTCTATCTTGTTCCATCGTGTTGGTCCAATAATTTTATCCCCTTATCTAGGGTTATCTCATCATCTTTCATCCATCACTTATCTTTGGCCTTCTGTCAAACTGCGTTGCCCCTGTGCTTTCATGTAGGCAAGGTCAATCATTTGATCCACCTCCGGGGTTCCATCCATCATCGATCTATATTGTCCACTTTTCTCCTATTATCCATCCTAACTTGGTCATCCATCAAAATCTCCATCATGGTCTATCGTCAGCCTTTTATCGAACTACGAGGGCTCTATGCTTCCACGTAGGCAAGGCTAATCTTTGATCAGCCCCTGAGCCCCTAGGTCACTAGGATGTGTTATTCTCCTGTCTTTTGTCATGTCTCTTGTGTCGCGTTGTCAAGCTATGCCCTTATCTAGCTGGATCTTAACAAATGAGAAACACTTGTATCATCAAATCCAATCAATTTTGAATATCCTGCATCATATCAATCTTTTAATTTAGTATCCATCATCAGTCTCAACAGGATGCATCCTTCCTAACAGACCTCATCAATCCCATCCAACCCGTTGATTGATCCTATGGAATTTAGGACATTTGAAATTGATTGCGATCTTTTGATACTTGGCTTTTGTTTATCATTTGAGCTCCCTATCATCACTTGTCATCGTCGCCTTGATCCATCATATCATGGTGTGCTTTGAATAGTCAACATAGGGGTGTATCTTGATCTTTTATGTCTTCTCGGTTGTCCCACATAGTACCCACCAAGATCCCTGAGGTCTTGTGTTATGCTGGGGCATCCTTATGTGCTTGTGGTTATCCCAATACCTGGCCCGACCAAAGTCACCATGACTTTGGGGTGTTGGGATAGCCTTCTTGTTTGTTATGTTTTTTTTATGCATTAGACACTAATCCACCTTGGTTCTTCATACCTTGGCGTCTTGTATCTTATGCTATAGCAAAAAATAGTGCTCCGACAATGCCAATTTGCATTTAGATTTCATTTCCTCTTCATCCTCTCATCTATCAAAATCCCCCCCATCCATTCATCTTTCATCACACTCCCCTCCCAATCTTCCATCACATGGCATCATCTTTTTCAACTCCCCTTGCATCATCTCATCCATTTCGAGAGCCCACCCATGTTCTCTTGAACCCGCATGTCCTCTCGAGGGGGCATCCTTCATCCCTAACTTTCATCTTTGCCCCCATCATCTTCCTTCCTAGTCACTTCTTTGAATGACTGGGGCATCTTTTTCAATCTAACCATCTTCTTCTAGGTTCTATGTTTTAATATTCTTTGAAATGATGCTACTTAGTAACACCATCTCAAAGAGGGGAAAAATGTAGACATCTAAATTTGGACACTTAATTTATCCAAATTCATCCCCTTTAGTCTTATTTTTGTTAATTAAGTAATACTACTATTATTTAATTAATATCTTTAATTCTGCCAAATCCCTAAGGTATTTAATCAATAGTACCTTATCTCTTTAATCCTCCTTCCATCAAATGAATTAAATAAATATGTCATTTATTTAATTCCTTTACGTCACATCCTCCATCTTTTATTATCTTATCTTAATCCTTCTTCTAATCTCATTATTAGGATGTGCACATGCCTAATCCTTGATTAGGAGGTGACACATCCTCCAACTTTTGCAAGTTGGTCTCTAATCTTTCTTAGCCACCTAACTTTCCTCTAACCCCTCATCAACTTGTCTAATCACCCCTTTAGTCAACTCTTCCCATCCCCCAAGGAATTTTTAATTCCTTTTATCTTCCCAAAGTCCTTTGAGGAATTTTTAATTCCACTCTCATCTTTCAAGGAATAGTAAATTCCTTTTCTCTTCCCCATGTCCTTTATGACATGTGTCCTTGGTCAACCTTATTAAAGGCCTTCCCCTTTTGCACAAGGCACTCCACTTCTCTATGTAAATTTTTAATTCACATTTAATCCCTCAATGCACCCTTTGGAATTTAAAATTCTTTCCCCTCTCCCCATAAGGATATTTGAGGAATTTTTAATTCCTCACATGTCCTCTCACCCACATGGGACAAGGACATCCTTTATGAGGATATCTTGACCAAATCCCTATGGTCCTTTGAAGTACATCCATGTTATGTACTTCTCTTACACCTCATGTCCACCTCATATTTCTTAAGCCTCTCCCCATGCCACATGTCAAGATATGAGGGCTTGTGAGTTCTCAACTCACCTTAGCCCTACATCTTGATATTTGGTGGCTCAATCTTGGCCATCCATCTCTTCTAGGAATTCTCAAAATTCCTATAAATACCCTCTCTTTTCTCTCATTTTGGAGGGAGATCATTTTGCTAGCCAAACTCTTGTAGTTTTGTTTCTCAATCTACACTTAGCCATTTGCATCCATTTTGTCCAACTATCTTGCATCTACTTGCCATCCAAGGAGCATACACATCAAAGATCGAAGGGCCAACCAAAGGATCGATTCAAGACAAGGTATAAAGTTCTATTTGTTGCTTTTATCTTGTGTTGATTCCAACTTAGGCTAATCTTGAGGTGTAGGTTGTTTTGGTGTTTATTTGCACTCTTTCGTTTGCTACTCCTTTTCTAACACATATATTCGACCTATCACACATACATATCTACACACAAACAAATTTAATATTGTCTAATATATGGCTTCCATTCTGTGGCAATGGTTGCAATGCAATAAAATAGTCTGTATTGTTTTCCATAATGCAATGTTAATTGTTGTTCTCTAGCTTTGGCTACATTGTTTCATTTTCAATGCATAATAAAATAGTAAATGTTATAGAGGTTATGTTGTTATTCAAAAGGAATTCTTGACTATCATTGCCACTCATTTTATTTCCCCTATGTGTAGAAATCTACATATGTGATATTAGATGCAAAAAACATTATTATAGAGCACTAAAAATACACCTTACCATTCCAAGGATGTCCCAAAAAAATAAAGATAGGGATCACTATATATCAATGTTCTTTGCATCCACTATGACATACATACATTCTTGCACATATGGGAAATACATTGTCCATCAGTGTGATCATATGTCTGCACAATTTTTGAAAAGGCATTGTTGGTTGTCATTTTGTGGCTTTACCAGCTACAAGCAAGGAGAGCAAGCTTTTGTGAAGGTACAAGTTCAATCATGTAGTGTTAAGCTATTGTCCAACTAGTAGCAGGTTTTTTTTTTTTGTGTTCTCTTGCATGTGGTGATAGTTGGAAAAACAATACAATAGTGTCGGTTGTGATAATTTATTGCCCATTTTTTGTAGATGCTAAAGAAAACAAGGAGTAAAGAGAAAGAAAGTGGGAAGAGGTAGACTTCAACTAAGCAAGAAGATGTGGAATTTGAAAACACCCTTTATCTTTCCATATGTTATTATATATACTTGTGGACATGGTTGTATGCATGTATACATCTACATACACATATACAAAAACATCTATCCATGCAATTCAATGTTCTCAATGCATACAACATCCTAATACAATCATGTGTAGACAAATGTGTTTGTAATGCATTTGTATGTTTGTAGACAAATAGTAAAGTATGTATTTCTTTTTTTTTTTCCTTCCATTGTTCTCGTCTTGTGTGTAGATATGTATGTGTGTGAAATAAGATGTAAAAAACATTCATATAAACTCCCCCCCCTATTTAATACTTTGCTTGGATAGTTGTTATTTGTTTTTTCCTCAAGAGGAATTCTTGAAATAATAGGCTTCATATTAAGCATAATAGGATACTTTGCTTGCCACATCCAATGTGTTGAAAATCTCTTTGAGGTTACAAAAATAGAATAAACTGTTTGATGACCTCAACTCTCACTATATTGTTTCATATTTGATTCACAATCCAATAGTAAATATTATAGAATTTATGATGTTGTATGTAAGGCATGTAATCTAATTCTGTTTGCTTCTTGCTAGAGCACCTTTTCAAAAATCAAACAGTATAGCCTATTCAATAGGATCTTATCAAAAAACAAACAGTACACCCTAACCTAGAGAACAACAATCACCAATGTCTTAAGGAATAAATCTTGTTTGCTTCTGCTATAACATACATAAATATCTATGCATAGGGGTTAAACATTTTCCATCACTCCAATTGATAGTGCCATTAGGGTATGTGTAGGATCATCATGGAAAAAAAAGGCCCTTAAGTGGCAAAAAAAATCAAAAAAATCAGAGTTAGGCAACTTGACTTAAAAATTTGAATAAGTTATCTATATTATTTCAAAAATATGTAAGAATAGAATTTGCAGAAAATTGAATGTAGTTTTTAAACTACTAGGTTTCTAAAAAAAATAAAAAAATCTATTTAGTCAAAATTTGAAATTTCAATGCAGTAGTATTTAAATTTTAGGGAAAAAAAAAAGAAGTAGGTGTCTATCTGACCACCCTAATCACAATAAAAAGATAATATTTTTTTATAAGATTTTAGATACAGGTAGAGGACTCATGTCCCAATGTGATGCATATTTTTTTGTAATTTTTTTCCAAGTAAATAATTAATTATGAATTTTTTATTACAAATTTTAAAAAATATAAAAAACTCGTATGTCTAACCACCTTAACTTGGTCAAAACTTCATGAAATTCAATTTTTCTTTTTTTAATCCTATAGTATGAAAAGCATAGAATGTGACGCATATTTTGGATTCAAAAAATATGATACTGTTTGAAAGCTATAGATATTTTTCAATCAGTCTATCAATCATGACTTTAGTCATAATTTGAATAAAAAATGAATAATAATTACTTATTAAATTCAAAGTAAAGCATAATTTATATTGGTGGAAATATGAGAATCTCCTTTAAAAACCTTTTTTGTTTCATCAATTTTGGGTAAAAAAAAAGTTGTCAGCTACATACCCATCATATTGCCACTTTTTGGCCTATCATGATCCTGCACATACCCATTACCTATACTATTGTACTAGTTGTGGAAAGTGGAAAGAGGTACATTTGAAGCAACCAGGTAGAGGTGCGAGTGGAGGTGCATATTGGAAAAACTATTTCTAGAGAATTTTGAAAAAATAGAACTTATTGTTATTTTCCAGAGGCCATTATTCATTGATGTTCTCTAGCTGATGGAAAATAATTTCATTTGCACTCTTCGTGTAACCACAATGGTCAGCAATGTGTGTATGTGTATCAAACATCGTACATATATATACATATATGTATATATACATATACATATATATATGTATATATACATATACATATATGTATATATACATATATATGTATATATATGTATATATATCTCGGTGTGGCTTTTGTTTTTGAGCTACATATATATGCTTTGCATGCATTGGATCCATATGTAGGAATGTGTTGGTTGAAAATATATAAACACAAAAAAGTGTATGTTTGTTTTCTTTTGTTTCATTTCTCTTTTGCTCTATGCAGATATGTATGTATCTAAAATTAGATGTAAGCATCATTGGTATATATTGCTCACCATTGGTGTGGCTTTTGTTTTTGAGCTGCATATATATGCTTTGCATGCATTGGATTTGTATGTAGGAATGCGCTGGTTGCAAATATATAAACACAAAAAGTGTATGTTTGTTTTCTTTTCTTTCATTTCTCTTTTGCTCTGTGCAGATATGTATGTATCTAAAATTAGATGTAAGCATCATTGATATATGCTGCTCACCATGTTTATAGTTTTGGGAATCTGAAATTAAATGCACATTTTTAGTTATTATTTCTTTCAGCCCCACAAAAGGAGTTGTTAGAATGATAGGTTGTATAGTAAGCATAATAAGGCACATTGATTTCACCATCAATCACAATGGTGGATGATGTATGTTCTTGCTTAGGGGTTTGGTGAGAGCCAATGAAGTTCCATGACCCAATATGTTAGGGTGGTCAGCAAGCCTCATTTTGTTGTGTTTCATTTTATATTTCCTACTTGCAAATCTGTGTTTTTTTTACATTTGATGCAGGCAACATTCATATGTTTTGACTATTGAAACTAATACAGTTTCATTTATAGTGTGTATTGTGTCACAAAGGTTTTCAATAGGTTTGCCACTGTCAGATTCTAATTGGTGTATGCTCTTTGTGTAGTGGATATGGTTGTAAGTAACACTTGCCATTAAAATTCTCATAAAACATAGAAAATGTCTACGAAATTATCAACAAGGCATTGTTGGGTCTGGTTGTGTCACTTTACCTTCTATCAGAGGTGCAAGTGAGGAGCACAAGCTTCTGTGAACATGCATGTGCAATTAGGTGCTGCCATTTTCTATGAAGACTGTTGGAGCCTATTTTGTGTTTTTTGCATGGCACAATCATTACAAAAGCAATGATTTTGTTTTGCAAAGATCGATGCACATCTTGTTTTACAAGAACATATGTAGGCATTGCATTCCCTCATTGCATTTGTAGGAATTTATTGTGCAAATATATGTAGACACCAAAAGTATATATGGGAATGCAATGATATATAGTTTATGTTAGCTTCCATAGGGCATTGTTGATTTGCATGTGTTGCAAATGGTTGCAAGCGAAACACTAATGAACAATGCCATGTGCAGATTTGGATGTATGTGATAGCAGTTCCAAACAACATTGATACATACTAAAACATTGTTGGAATAATAAGCCATATATTGAGTGTTATATCAAACATTGATGCCTACATCTCTATACAACTTCTTCCTTGAATAACTTCTAAGAGCTTTTCACACATTGTACATAAAAAAATGTTTCTTACTATAGTTACTATAAAGCCGAGTATATATGAATGTTTTCTACATCTAATTTTACATGCATACATATATGCACACAAGAAAACAAAAATGAAACACTACATTAGATGGAAAAACCTGCAGAGCAAAAAATGTCATAGTAACAAACCCATGAAAACCAGTGGCAGATTTTTTTGAGATAGAAAGTGTTTCACACGTCGATAGAGAAGGCCAATGAAATGGCATCAACATTAATTGTTGCATGGTTTCCATGGAGTGGCGATGATCATAAGTAACACCTACCTTGAAAATCCCCAAAAAATAGCCAATGTCTATGCAATTTTCGATAAGGCATTGTTGGGTCTTGTTCTCTTGGGTCACCTTGTTGTTCAAGATAGTTGTGGGTGAGGAGGGCAAGCTTCTTTGCAGGTGCAAGTGTGATCATCAGCTATAGAATTTTTGTCAAGGTGGTTGGAGGCTATTTTGTGATTTTTGCAGAGGGTGATGGTTGCAAAAGCAGTACAAAAGTGTTAGTCATGATAACTCTTTTCCCATTCTTTTCAGGTGGTGGAGAAAGAAGTGAATAGTGAGAAAGCAAGCAGGAAGGGGTGCATTTGAAGCAAGTGGGAAGAGATGCATATTGGAAAAATCATTTATGGAGTATTTCAAAAATAAATTATGTTATTTTCCAAAGGGCATTGTTGACTATTGTTCTGTAGCATAGTCTATATTGTTTTGTTTATGTTTTCCCTCTAGTTGTGCTGGGTGGGAGGCAATATTCTTTGTTTTTGCATTGGTTTGTTACTATCAATTCATTTTTTTTTTTTGTGGGGTTTTTTGTGTGTTTCTCATGTGTCTTTTGTAGAGTACAATAAAAAATGCATATATATGTGTATCCAACTTGATATATATGTATATATATATGGTTGTTGGAAATTAGTGCTCCATGTATTTTGTTTGTTACGAGTTGTTTTAACAATTCCCTAATTCTAGGATTAGTTAAAACCACATGAGATAAATTAAAGGAAGACTTCTTCCTATATATATTTGTAATGTCTCAGATGGTTTTGAGTTTGGAATATAAGAATATTATTTTTGTGTGTAACATCTTTTTGTGTGTCTATAATTATGCCCAATAATTCTGATATGGTATCAGAGCAGTATTGTTTTCTGTGGATCATGTGAGCTGTGGTTTGAAGAATGTATCTACCACTACGCGTCTAAACCACTCTATTGAGCTAGATATTCTGTGGACTGTGAATAATGTTGACAGGTATTTCTTCTCACTAGCGTTGATAGTAGGGTATTATTATTTTCGTTAGGCACAGAACCAGTCTGTAGCAGATATTTTGCGGCCTTTGTACCATGTGGAGCTCTTACTGTGCCCTATCCTCGGCGCCTTACACATTATTTGTTATTGGTTGGAATTATTTTTGTTTTCATCGGCTTATTCATTGTTGGAGCTGTATATGAATATAATCAAATCTTTAGCAGCGTCTCTTCTGATTCGTGGCTCTATCCACCTAGAATTCTATTTGAGAGTTTGGGTTGTGCATAGTCTCCTACTTGGTGTGCAATCTTTAGTTAGATTTATTGCTAATGGATAGAGAAGCGTGAGTGTGGATTGGTAGGCCACTCCTTAATCCGCAACCTTCATCATTTGATTGGTCGATACCTTTTGCACATCATTGGCCGCCATACAGTGAGCCATAAAGTATATGGTTTCCATAAAGAGTGCTTGGCTCAGTGTGTGCCTATTGTTATTGTTTGTTGCAGATGGAGAAGCATTATTTGTTTGTCTCAATACTTTGTTAGATGACCTGATCGATTTCAAAGAGCAGTGATCCTTTGCATTGGCTGAAATAATTCATATTTTGTTTGATTGATATTATTATCGGTGGCTTGAGCATGGATATTGGTTGATCGTGAATAGTTTACATTTAAATCCCAGAGGAATTTGTAGACTGTGAGAGGCATGCTACATGTGTAGTTGAAATATTTTTATGGGTACTTGGCTTCAGTCAAATGTGTGTTGTTTTAGTGTAATTTGTATTCAGAGGAGGTTATAACCTAATTGGTGGTGTGATCGGTGGAGTCTCCTTATTGTTCTCCAATTCATTTGCTTGTTGAAGACCTAGTAGGCGGATTCGCGACCAATGCATATCTATATTTTTTATGTTTCATTTTTACACTTTGGTGATAAGTATAATAGACTATTTTTAATGTATATATATAATGTTGAAAAATAATAAAAATTGCTTCAATTGTAAATGGATGCACTATCGCTTGTATGCAACATCCATCTTGAGGGGCCCATTCTAAAACTAAGCTTCAAAGACAAATTTTCTAAGTTGAAATTTTACTCGAGGATGGAGGCAACAGAGGAAGGAGGTCAATTAGTGACCTCTCGTTAGTCACCAATGATGGGGCCGCATAGAGCTATGGTGGCATTTTTTCTTTTTGTGTGCAGTGTGGTGTGTATCTGTTTGCAGTGTTCTTGGTGCTTTGTGTGGTGGATGTTGGAAGAGAAATTGTATGGGATGGTAGATAACTATAGAGATACTATGACTTTCATGATCCTCTAAGTGCCATACTTCGTTGGAAGATGCTCGAATGGTGAATACGTTCACTAGCAATAATGGTGATCATATGTAGCAAGATCTAGATAGCAAGATCCAGTTAGTAGTATGCAGCCTGATATGATTTACTTTTTAGTATTCTTGTTTGTGTGAGACCTCTCGTTAGTCACCAATGATGGGGCCGCATAGAGCTATGGTGGCATTTTTTCTTTTTGTGTGCAGTGTGGTGTGTATCTGTTTGCAGTGTTCTTGGTGCTTTGTGTGGTGGATGTTGGAAGAGAAATTGTATGGGATGGTAGATAACTATAGAGATACTATGACTTTCATGATCCTCTAAGTGCCATACTTCATTGTAAGATGCTCGAATGGTGAATATGTTCACTAGCAATAATGGTGATCATATGTAGCAAGATCTAGATAGCAAGATCCAGTTAGTAGTATGCAGCCTGATATGATTTACTTTTTAGTATTCTTGTTTGTGTGAATAAATGAAATTTCACATTGTGGGGGGGGGGAATAATAACCAATGTTCCATTCCCATTTCACTCCAAAATGGCTAAATTCAAAGGTAGCTTCCAGTGGCAGTGGTGGTTGTCTATGTTGTTCGAGATTGAGTGGCGGCTATAGACAACAATGATTACAATTAAGAACATTGTTTTCTTATGGAATGTAATGTAAAAAAATTTCTAGTATGGGCTTCTTAGATTTGTGAAATGTATGGTGATTTCAATGTAACTTCCCTGATGTACAAGCATAATGGTGAACAAAATCACTAGTGTAATGCAGTTCATGGATCTTGAAAGGGTTTGTCGGAGGATCCAGAAAACCACATGAGGTGGACAGATGGTGGAGGTTCCTATTCACGTCAAGGTTTGTGGTAAGCCTATTTAAAACCATGGGAGGAGAGAGCCTTTCTTTCGATCAAGATCATGAGTCAGTTGGACATGCCACATGGGTGTGCATACTATAGATAAAGTGTGTGAGTTTGTACCATGTTCACACTAAGGGGGGGAAATGTTGGAAATTAGTGCTCCATGCATTTTTTTTGTTACGAGTTGTTTTAACAACTCCCTAATTCTAGGATTAGTTAAAACCACATGAGAGAAATTTAAGGAAGACTTCTTCCTATATATATTTGTAATATCTCAGATGGTTTTGAGTGTGGAATATAAGAATATTATTTTTGTGTGTATAATTCTGGCCAATAATTCTGATAATGGTGTACCTTTATTTTGTGGCTGCATATATTTGTATCGCATGCGTTAAGTACACCATTTTAGTTATTATTTCTTCAAGCCTCAAAAAAGGAGTTGTTATAATGATAGAATGTATAGTAATTGTAATAAGGAAGAATGATTTCACCATTGATCACATCGATGAACAATGTATGTTCTTGCTCAAGGATTTAGTGAAAGCCCATCAGGCTCAATAACCCAACATGGTAGGGTCAAGAGCAGGCCTCATTTTCTTGTCTTTGATTTTATATTTCCTATCTGTAGGGGGTGCATTTGAAGTGAGCGGGAAGAGGTGTGGGAAGTGGGGCACATTGAAAAAATTGTTTCTCAAGGATTTCAAAAGCAATTTATGTTATTTTCCAAAGAGAATTATTGATTGTTGTTCTATAGCTTACTATATATTCTTTTGTTTATGGTTTTCGTGTAGTCGTGATGGGTGGAAGGCAATAATGCTTGTTTTTGCGTTAGTTTTTGGATGTAAATTCGTGTGCAAACAAAATTGGTTTCAACAAAGAATATATACATAAATACATACATACATACATACATACATTTATATATATATATATATATATATATATATATATATATATATATATATATATATTGAAACAAATGATTTTTGGCACTCAAATCCTTCTTAGCTCCTCCTAGGGTTTTTCACCTAGAAGGAGAGAGAAAATAGGCCAAAATGCACAAAATTAACACTCAAGAAAAATGGAAGAAAGAAAAGGTAAATTTGGTTTGTGTGTAGATCTACCTAAATGTTGGAAACTCAATGAAAATGTAAACTAGTCTAATGTAAAAGTGTTGGAAAACATATTGAGTATTCAAACAAAAGACCTAGAAACATGAGCAAACTATAATATAACTTAATAAAACTTGAGATATGTACCTGGAAGTTAGAAGAGGATGGAATGAGGCTCTAGAAACTTGTTGATACTAAAATTTAGGTTAGGTGGGACTCATTTTCCAATTTGGGCGAATCAGTCCCAGTTCGGGATGACTGTACTAAAGCCCATTTTGGACAAAAGGGTATCCAAAAATGTAGAAAACCAAAATTTGACCCTAGAGTTGGACTCATTTTCCACCCATGGAGAATGAGTCCATTTTGGACTTTCTGAAAAGTTAAAAATGGAATTTATAGCTTTCAAATAGCTCAATCTACACCTCTGGGTGTTCGGATCTGAAACTGTCAAAATCGGGTTTGAAACTAAGTTTTTCTTGATAATTTGGCTTGAATGACTTTGAAACACATCCTCAATGATCCTTAAGCTCCCAAGATACTTAAACCTTCAAACAAACAATACAAGAAGACAAAAACATTGATTGTTAAGGCATGGGGGTTTGCCTTGGTCAAACCCCTTTTAGGAAATTAATCCAAAATGATGAAAAAAATGAATGAAGCATGCAAAAATGGAGTAATTTACCTTGGAATGATGATATATATTGTTGGTCTGCAACAAATCATGAAGAATCAACTCTTGGATGCTTAAGAATGCTATCTTGAAGAACAAACCCTAGCTTCCTTGACTTGAATGGATGAATAGATGATAAACTCAAGATGAGAGATGTAATAATGAATATGAGATGTAAAGGTGAGGGAAAAAATACTTATTTGTAGAAAAGTGTGCCTTAGTATCCCGATTATACCTCATCATAGGCTGACATATAGAAAATTTGAACTTAAAACCTATTTTTTCTCGCTCAAACCCCAAAAATGACTCAAAATGGGACTCATTCGCCACCCATGGCCAATGGGTCCCACCTAGATGGGAATAACTCGACACTAATGGGGAATGAGTCCAATATGGGTCATTTTTTCTTGTTGGAATGTTGAGAAATAAGAAAATTAGGATTTTATGATGACTATATTGGTTGTTTGATCAAATTATGCCTCAGGATGCACAATATGGATTAAAATATGTCTATTAATGATGATGTAAATGTCAAATAGGGCTTGGGACACATAAATCAATGTGAAGGTGTAATTAAATGCACTTTACAACACTAAAATAGGGTCCACTCAACCTAGGAAGGCACAAGAACCAATGTGAATGCATAAAATACACTACAACACTAGTTTATCATTAAATTTAAGTTACAAGCCTTCTAGAATGAAGTGATGATGTGTTAAAATATGTTTTATAATGTTGAATTAGGAAGAAATGGGTGAATTAAGCCTAGAAAAACGTGAAAGTCCTTTACACGGCTTTACAAAACCTTTTCAAGACATCAATAAACACATTCTATTTAGTGTAGAAGGGTCCAAGACCTGGTGTGGATGCATAAAATACCTCACAACACCTAAATCAAGGCCACATTAAGTCCATTTATCATGAATGATCTCAAATCAAGCAAAGGGTACTTTTTTCTATCACACACACACACACACACACACACACACACACACACACACACACACACACACACACATATACGTATGTATCCATGTCGTGGCAATGGTTGTAAATAGTAGCTACCTTTTAAATGTTTGGAAAATATAGTGAATGTCTGTGCAATTTTTGATAGAGTATTGGCCTATGGCTATATTGTTTTCTTTTTGATAAAGTCCTGTTGAAAAAAAAAATTCTCTGGGTTGTTGTTGAAACCATTATTGTTTCATTTAAGGCTTGTGTTTTGTGGTTATGTTTGCAACGATATACAATTTATGTTATTTTCAATAAGGCATTGTTGAATGTTGTTCTCTAGCTTTGGTTATATTGTTTGATTTATTTTATACAATTAAATAGTGCATGTTACATACCTTATAAAAAATGAGACAATATAGCCCAAGGTAGACAACAACAATAAAAAAATGCATAACATTAACAATTTTATTATTGATCTGTTACTGTGAGCTTCTTGTGTTTTGTGGGTTTTCCATGTGGGTAACTGTTGAAAGCAATATTTTGTGGCAATGGTTGCAATGTAATGAAATAGTTAATGCTATACAGGTTGTATTTTTTCTATAGGCTAGTGTTGATTTTTGTTCTCTAGGTTAGGGTATATTGTTTCCTTTTTGATAAGGTTTTGTTGAAAAAGGACTATATACTTTGTTGAAACCAATGTTGTTTGATTTATGCTTCATCTTTTGTGGAGATGGTTTTGCATGGGTTTGTTACTATGGTTTTTAGTGTTTTGTGGGTTTCCCCATTTGAGTGACTGTTGATACCAATATTGTTTCATTTATGGCTTTTGTTTTGTGGTGATGGTTGCAATGCAATGAAATAGTCAATGTTATGTAGTTCATATTGTTTTGCATAATGAATTGTTGATTGTTGTTGTCTACATTAGGCTATATTGTTTTGTTTATGGCTTCTGTTTAGTGTGAATGATTGCAATGGACTAAAATAGTTAGTGTTATGGACTTTATGTTGTTTTCCATAGGATATTGTTGACCCCAGTTTTTAATCCTTTTGGCTCCTGGATTACAGTTGGGAAAAAGGTGGTAGATTGTTTCTTTATTTTTAAATAAAAAGCATTTGGTGCATTTGGTGTAGCTTTTGTTATGCAATTGCATATATGTGTATTGCATATGTTGGACACATATGTAGGAATCTATTACTTGGAAATATATAGACACAAAAAGTATGCATTACTTTTGTTGTGTTCAGGTGTGTGTGTATGTGAGATTAGATGTAGCCAATATTGATATATACTGCTCACCATGTTTATTATTTGGGGAAATTCAAGTTAAATGCAAATTTTTTAGTTATTATTTCTTTCAGCCTGAAAAAAAGGGATTGTAATGGTGGACTGTATAGTAAGTGCAATAAGGAACATTGATTTCATCATTGCTTAGAGTGGTGGGTGATCTATGTGCGATTTTTGTGATAGGCATGCATAGATTGTCTACCAACGTATTCAATGGTGATATCAATGTTGATGGAAAGCATACAACAATTAATGTTAATGCAAGTCAAAATTTAATTTTGGCATCCTCTGTCTGCGTGACGGGAAATCTGCAATGATATATCCAAGGCACACCAACAACTACTAGTGGAAAATAAACATTAATTCTTTACAACATTCATTTGTTTGAAGACCACCTATGGATATATTTGTATAACAACCGCTTCTATGTAGGTGGGTAGAGATTGTTTTGTGTTTTTTGGATAGGGCAATGATTGCAAAAATAAAATAAAAGTGTCTCTTGCAATAATTTTTTTCCCATTTTTTTGTAGGAAAGCTAGTGGGAAGAGTGTATATTGTCTACATCTAATGCAATGCACATACATTAGACAATGCAATGCACATACATTTGTACTTGCACTTTTTTAGTGTCTATATTTCCAAACAACAAATTCCTAGATATGCATCCAATGCATGATGTTGGATTGTTTTTTTATGTATTTGTGTGAAATTAGATGCAAACATTTATATGCACAACAACCTCTATAGTAAGTGCAATAAGAAACATCAATATCACCATTGATTACGGTCGTGGGAAATGTATCTTTTGGTCTGTCACTGTAATCAATAGTGAGACCAATGTTTCATCTCGTACTTAATATATAGACTGTCATTCTAACAAATCCTTATTACAACCTAGAACAATATAAATCATTCTTAAACGCACACAGAAACAGCTAAGAATTCCTTATCAAGAAGAAAATGAACTAATTTATTACTTTGTAACCATTGCCACCACACAGATACAAAAAATAAAATAATTTATTCAAGGACAGAGAAGAACAATCAACAAGGCCCTATCAAAAATAGCATAAATTGTTTTATCACTACAAGTATAAAATAAAAGGTTTGGGAAAGCAAAAATGCAACATATCAACCAATAAGAGAAATAGGTATGTAGCTTTGAGCCATTTGATTTTTCAATAATTAAGGATCATATGAACCATGAATGGAATTCATTTCAATAAGAATTATATATTAAACAAAACATTAATGTATTGTTTCATTTAAGGGTTGCATTTTGTGGTTATGGATGCCATGCTATACAGTTTATGTTTTTTTCCACAAGGTATCATTGATTGATGTTCTCTAGCTTTGGTTACATTGTTTCATTTTTTCCCATAGTTAAATAGTGCATGTTATATATTTTATATTGTTGTTCATAAGGCATAGTGAAGCATAGGCCAAACACCCACACTACATTTTTCATTAATTGACTAGTTGAGAAAGCTGTGAATTCAAACCTTTTATTGGCTGGCCCCATCAAGTAAAGAGGACCACTCTAAAGTTCTTTTAAACATATTTAATTGAAATTGGTGTATTAATTAATGTAACCTTTCATGTTTCAACTTTAGAGCATGTAAACCATGATCAACGTGTTGAGCATGATCAAGCTAGAGAAGATCAGGAACATGATGTGGCCCCATCTGGTAAAGAGGACCACCCTCATGTTCTCTTAAACATATTTAATTTCAATTGGTGTATTAATTAATGTAACCTTTTGTGTTTCAACTACAGATTAGGATTTAGAGGGTGTTCAACATGTTGAGCATGAGTCTATAACAAAAGTTCAAGAACATGATGTGGACCCATCAGGTAAAGAGAAACACTCTAATGTTCTTTAAATTAATCAAATACTTGTAACAATAATAATAAAACATATCAGTTTAACATTTCTTTCTTATTGCAGCAAATCCCCCTTGAAGTGGCGTCCACGTCATGAGCAGACGACTACATGTACATTAAGATCACAAGAAGAGGGTAGAACAACTAAAGGGGGGACAAATGTTGATTTAGAAAATGATACTCCACTTCAGCTTTATGTAGCTTTCAAAAAGAAACAAAAAAAAAAAGTGATTGTAATCATATCATGACAACCATATTTTTGATAATATGTAAAAATTGAAAGAATGATTATTATATGTTAATGAATGAATGTGAATATGTTAATTAATGAATATTGTTATATGTTAATGAATGAATGTTATATGTTATTAATGGATGAATCAATGATTAATATTATATGATTGGGTATGGGGAATTGAGAGTGATGTGAGGGGGGGGCGCCACATGAGCTTCCACCATCACGTGGTTGGCCTTGTTAAGTAGAGAATATTAAACTATACTCAAAACAAAGAGAAGCTCAATAAGGTAATGCACTTTTCAATATAAGAAATGCATCGCTTGAAGCATCAAACCAATATGCAGTCTATATGTATGATTGGTCGTTAGTCTCCACAATGGTACATTTCCACGAATATTTTTTTTATTTAAAATTTTGCTTCTTCGTTGCAATTTCGACGAAAAATACCAATGAATCAACAGAAAGGCTCGACGAAGTTGCTATAGCTGCGATGATGATTTTGTCATAACTCCCTACCCATTTTGTCACCCTTCCAACAATATTTCGGCATTGCTACCACGCTACTCCCTACCCATTTCATCGCACTTTCGATGAACTTTTGGTGTTCTTCAGACGCTACTCCTTGCTAATTTCATCACAAAGTTGACAAACTTTTGGTGTTGTTTCGATGCTACTACTTGCCCATTTCGTCACACTTTCGATGAACTTTTGGTGTTCTTCCGACACTACTCCTTGCTAATTTCGTCGCAGAGTCGACGAACTTTTGGTGTTGTTCCAATGCTACTACTTGCCTATTTTGTCGCACATTCGACAAAATTTTGGTGTTCTTTCAACGCTACTACTTGAGTATTTCATCGCAATTTAGACGAACGTCCTCTGTTGTTTCCACGCTACTGCTTGCCCATTTCATCGAACCGACAACGAACTTCTAGTGTAATTCGTCGGTGGATAAAGAAAGTTTTTGTTGATATTCTAACAAAATCTTGAGGTATTTCATGATGCCGTCGACCGACGATTCTTTTCTATTATTTTGATGTTTAATTTGTCATTGGCCTTGCGACAAAAAAACAATGATGGAAATATTTTTGCCATTGCGTCGCTCTTCCGATAGAGATTTGTCGAACGACTGACGAACACCCATCAAAAAATGGTGTCAAATCCAGTAGCGAATAACCCCTAACTTCTCCCAAAGATATTCAAATGTATCCTTATTAAGATCCTTAGTGAATATATCAATAACTTGATCCTTTGCATGCACATACTCAAGCTTCACTTCATTCTCTACAACTTTCTCTCTCAAAAAGCGATATCGAATTGAGATATGTTTTTTCCTTGAGTGCATCACTAGATTCTTTGAAATGTTAATAGAACTTATATTATCACAAAAGATAGAAGTTGATTCATTATATACAACTCTAATATCCTTCAAATTTTGCTTCATCCACAAAAACTATGTGCAACAAGATGTTGTTGCAATATATTCTACCTTTGTAGTAGATAGAGATACTAAATCTTACTTCTTGGTTAGCCAGTATAGGTCAATCTGCATCTAAGAAAGATTGCACCAACACTTGAACTTTTCTTGTCATTGACATATCTTTCCCAATTTGCATCTTTATAAGAAATTAGAAAAAAATTAGCACCCTTTGGATACCAAAAGCCATGTTTTGGAGTGCTCTTCAAGTATCTAAATATCCTCTTCATTGTTGCAACATGTGACTCTCTAGAATCTTCTTGAAATCTAAACACAAGACATACTACATGCATGATATCTAGTATAGTAGCAGTTAGATATAGTAATCCTTCAATCATTGATTTATACTTGCTCTGATCAATCTTAGGAGATTTATCATTCTTACTTAGTTTGCAACTAGTAACTATAGGAGTACATACCGGTTTAGAATCTTCCATTCCAAACTTATTTAACATTTCCTTGACATACTTTGATTAATTTGCAGCCCAAGAAAGAAATTATCTCCCAAAACATAGACATCTCAAATTCTTTCTGTATCTCTTCTACAAATCTCTTGCACATAGCTTCATGTCCTACAAAGATTATATCATCAACATACACAACCACAATCAAGATTTTATCTTGTCAACTTTGAAATAAAGATTACTATATAATAATACCTTGCTTCATATGAGGCAATATATTATAGGCAACAAAATATTTGAATTCATAGCCTTCTCAGTGAGCCAATTGAGGGAAAATTTAGTCTGCATTTTTTCTCTCTTCATAGATTTGAAGGGGAGTAGTTGCGTAGTGAGGGAAAAATATGGTATACAAAACTATTTAGATATAGTAGTTTGTATATAAATAGATATATACATGTGTAGATATAGATATATATATCTGGTTATATGTATGCATTCTTGATTGACCCTCAAGGTGTTTATTCTGATATTCAATGGTTAAATCTTTGAGTCTCAACACCTTGTTATACAAATTAATTACCATATGAACTGTGAGTGGAACTCATTTTAATAAAAAAATATATATTAAACAAAAAATTATTTAGAATGGGAAACAAAACATTCATACTTATTGTTTTGAGAAGATAGTTATTTATTTGGGGACAAAGTTGTTATTTGTTTCATTCTCAAAAATGAATTCTTACAACAATAGGCTTTATATTAAACATAATAAGGAACACTAGTTGCCACATACAATGTGTTCAAAACCCTTTTGAAGCTATTGAAGGGAGAATTCAAATACTTTTCCCAAGTCTATGCAATAAAAAATGAAATAATATAGCCAAAGCCAGACAAGGAAACTTGACAATGCTTTATGGAAAACAACATAAGCTACACAACATTTACTATTTGGCTATGTTGAAACCATGACCACTAAATGCAAGCCACAAATAAATAAACGATAGATGCTATTACAACCATCGCTAGTACATATGAAGCATACAATAATTAATATTGATGTGAACCAACACTTTATTTCAGTGGCCTTCTCTATCCACGTGACAAAGAATCCATCACCCTAGACCCAAGGCGCACCAATTGCCTCCACTGCCTTTTCCAACTCCGCAAGAAGGCTTTAAAAAATGGGAAGGATGATAGATAACTAGGAGGTTGACAAAATCCCAACCAAATACAATGAAAACATCTGCCACCTTTCTCGCAACCACTAGAAAGCTCAAAAAATTGGGGAGGATGACAAGCATTCCTACCACAATACACACAAGCAACCTATTGGATAACAATCTAGAGAATAGCAATCAACATAGATTGTACAACATTGATTGTTTCAATGCGTTACAACCATAGCGACAAAATAGAAACCATAAATAAAATGATACTACTCCCAAAGTTACAAAGCCATGCAAAAATATACTCTTTTCTCAACACCACCTTATTGTAACTTGAAACAAAGTGGCCTTTTCAACAACATCCTATCAAAAATGAAACAATGTAGCCTAAGGCAAACAACAACAATCAACAATGCCCTATTGAAATGAACATAAACTATATAACAATAACTATATTAAAGCTAGACAACAACAATCAACAAGGCTTTATGGAAATTATCATAAATTGTATAAGGTTAATTATTTTATTGCATTACAACCATAGGCACAAAACACAACACACAAATCAAATAATATTCGTTTAAACAACAACCCACATGGATGAACCCACAAAGCACAAAAAAGAGCAACAAATAGATGCAATAATATAGGCTTTCCTCAACAACACCTTATTGAAAATGGAACAATATATCCCCTTGAAGAAAACCTTATTAGAAATGAAACAATATAGCACATGCTAAAGAACAACAACCAACAATACATGAAACCCATACAAAACCACAACGACAAAATGCCAATGATAAACTAAACAATATTGCTTCTAACAAACAATATAGTCTTTTATCAATGGTTCCTTACCAAAAATTGAGACAATATAGCCTTTTCAACAATGCCTTATAAAAAATGAGGCAATGTAACCCAAGGTAGCGAACAACAATCGACAAAAAATGTATCATGTTATCAATTTTATTCTATTACAAACATAGCTAGAAAATGCAAGCCATAAAAAGAAACCCACAAAAAATCATAGTAACAAACCCATGCAAAAAATATACTTTTTTATGAATAGAACCTTATTGGAAATTGAAAGGATATAGCCTTTCAACAACACCTTATCAAAAATTGAAATAATATACCCTTTTCAACAACACCTTGTTGAAAATTAAACAATACAACCCAAGATAGCAAACAACAATCAACAAAAACATCACGTTATCAATTTTATTTTGTTGCAAACATAGCCAAAAAATGCAAGCCATAAAAAGAAACCCACAAAAATCACAGTAACAAACCCATGCATAATATATACTCTTTTCTAAATAGATCCTTATCAAAAATTGAAAGAATATAACCTTTTCAATAGCACCTTATCAAAAATTGAAACAATATACCCTTTTCAATAGCACCTTATCAAAAATTGAAACAATATACCCTTTTCAATAGCACCTTATCAAAAATAAAACAATATAGCCTAAGCTACAAAACAATAATCAACAATGCGTTATGGAATCAAACATAAACTGTATAGTGTTAACTATTTTACTCTGATGCAACCATAACTACCAAATGGAATTCAAAAATCAAATAATATTGGTTTCAACAGCGACCAATATTGCTTCTAACAAACAATATAGTCTTTTCTCAACAGCGCCCTTTCAAAACTTCAGATAATATAGCCTTTCTTACAATGCCCTATTGAAAATGATACAATATAACCCAAGCTAGCCAAGAAAAATTGACAAAAACTACATCATGTTATCAATTTTATTTTGTTGCAAACATAGCCAGAAAATGAAATCCATAAAAAAGAACCCACAAAAAATCACAGTAACAGACCCATGCAAAAGATACACTCTTGTTTGAATGGAACCTTATCAAAAATTGAAATAATATAGCCTTTTCAACAGCACCTTACCAAAAATTTAAACAATATATCATTTTCAACAACACCTTATCGAAAATAAAATAATATAGACTAAGCTAGAGAACAATAATCAACAGTACATTATTGAATCAAACATAAACTGTATAATATTAACTATTTTATTCTGATGCAACCATAACCACCAAACCAAAGCCATAAATCAAACAATATTGGTTTCAACAGTGAGCCACAATATTTCTTTTAACAAACAATATAGTCTTTTCTCAACATCACCTTAACGAAAATTGAAGTAATATAGCCTTTTCAACAACACCTTATCGAAAATGAGACAATATAACACAAGCTAGACAACCACAATCGACAATAACTACATAATGTTAACAATTCTATTTTGTTCCAAACATAGCCAAGAAATGGAAGCCATAAAGAGAAACTCACATAAATTTACAGTAACAAACCCATGAAAGAATATACACTTTTCTCAATAAAACCTCATGAAAAATCAAACAATATTGGTTTCAACAGCGACCCAGATGCAAAAACCCACAAAACCATAGCCACATAGCACCAACCATAAATCAAACAATATTACTTTTAAGAAACAATATAGTCTTTTCTCAATAGCGTCTTATTAAAAAAAAAAAATAATATAGCCATTTCAACATAACCTTATCAAAAATGAGACAACATAGCCCGTGCTAGACAACAACAATCAATAAAAACTGCATAACATCAACAATTTTATTCCATTGCAAACATTGTCACAAAACACAATGCATAAAGAGAAACCCACAAAAAATTCACAATAAGAAACCCATACAAAAGTATACTCTTTTCTCAACAGAACCTTATCAAAAATTGAAACAATATAGCATTTTCAACAACACCTTATTGAAAATGAAACAATATAGCCTAAGCTAGAGAACAATAACAAAAAATGCCCAATGAAATCAAACATAAATTGTGTAACATTAACTATTTTATTCTGTTGCAACCATAACTACAAAACAAAAGCCATAAATCAAACAATATCTCTTTAAACACCAACCTAGATGGAGAAATCCACAAAACACAAAAATTCATAGTTACAAACCCATCCAAAACCATAGCCACAAAACACAAACCTTAAACCAAACAATATAGTCCTTTTCTCAACAACACCTTATCAAAATTTGAAACAATCAATAGTACTTTATCGTAAATCAAATAATATAGCCTACCACAAACCACCAATCACAAATGAAACAATATCCCAAATGGTTTTTCAATATGCACCTCTTCCCACTTGATTCAAAAAAAACTATTCCTGCTAGCTATCTCTATGTTGTGTTGTTTCTCGAAGCCTGCAAAAAACTGCATAACCTAAACAATTTTATTATGTTGCAAACATAGCCAAACAATGGAAGGCATAAGTGAATCCCACAATAATTCATAGCAAAAAACCCATGCAAAACTATAGATAGAAAATACGAACCATAAATGAAACAATATTTGTTTTTACAAGCTATATAATATTTTCTCAACAATAGCTTGTCAAAATTTGAAACAATCAATAGTACCTTATCGAAAACCAAGTAATATAGTCTACCACAAACCACGAACTACAAATCAAACAATATCGCAAAAGGTTTTCTCGATATGCACCTCTTCCCACTTGCTTCAAACACACCTCTCCCCACTAGCTTGTTTACACAAAATACTCAAAAATTTATCATAAGCGACACTTTTCTTTTTCTTTTGCAACCATCAACCCATGCAAAAAACACAAAATAACCTCCAACCACCTTCATAGAAGCTGCACAGGGATCAATCCAACTTGTACCCTCATAGAAGCTTACCCTCCTCCATCACGGCCCCCATACCAAGTAGAGCAATAAAAGGAGGCCCAACTATGCCTTATCAAAAATTTTGTAGACATTCGCTATATTTCCCAATGACTTAAACCGTAGGTGTTATTACAACCATCGCCAGTACATGCAAAGCATACAACAATTTATGTTGATGTGAACCAATGTTTAATTTTGGCGGTCTTCTCTATCCACATAGAGAGAAATCCACCACCCCATACCCAAGGTGTGCCAACAACCACCTCTGCCACCTTTTTCATGACTTCTAGAAGGGTTAAAAAACGGGAAGGCTGGCGGAAAACTGGGAGGTTGACAAAAATTCTGACCAAAGTTTTATTAAATAAAAAACATCCCCCACCTTTTTTCATGGCTGTCAAAAGATTAAAAAACTAGGGAGGCTCATGAAAATTCTGACCAAAGTTCACACAAATAGCTTATCGACTAAATATAATATTTCATTTCATTTTATTTTGTCACCTTCTCTCTAGCTCTTGGCAATACATATTTTTTTCTTTTAATAATTTGGGAAATTTTCAAAATTTATGATCTATAAAAAGTACTAGCAGACTGCCCAAAGCCTGAAGAAAACCAATACACTTTCATGAGGCTTTTCACCAAATCTTCATATCCATCTGACGTGTATGGCTGGTGGAAGGTGTGCCAATAGAAGAGCTCTGTGCTTTGAATTTCATTCATTTCTTTCATCTTATAACAAGTACTAACTCTTGATTCTATTAGAACCCACTAATAACGGCTTGTCACAATAATTAAGCTACTGATACTATTGTCCCCAATATCCCATCCTACCAGAGCATCTAACTGCTTAGGGTCATCTACATCGTGTACAAAAATTAGGAAGCTCAGAAGAGGACCCCTTCCTAAACGAGACCTGAGGTAGCCTAATCCATCGGGTATGCTATCAAATATGAGATCTTCATACACCAGGTCTCTGAGAAGCCCCCTTTGCAAAGAAGTCAAATTACACTTAGATTCTAATCGCATTACGAATAGGAAAGACGATTTAGTGTATTTTGAATAGTTGCGGTTAAATAATGATGTGGCCAAAGTGGTCTTCCCATAGCCAGCCTATCCATATATGCCAATGATTTTTCTTGTGCTTCCCATCTCCTACCTGCATGTCCTTTCAAAATCCTCAAGGATTTCACTAATTCCTACCAAATGCTTTAGAATATCCAAAGGTCTCTTTTGAGAAATATTCAAAGATCCTACCTTCAGCAACTCTTATCCTTTTTACTTTTAGAATACTCCATAGGGTTCCCAATTTTTCAATTTTGTTGATGGTTATTAGAAATCCATTGTTCAATTTACCAGTCGTCACCATAGGAATCTAGTCTAACACTCCATAAAGCATCTTGTTTATTCTTCATCAGTAACTACAACTATAACTACATTCAATCCCTTTGCAATAGAGCTCACTCTCCAGTCTAATAAGGGATCTTTAAAACTTTTTGAGTATCTTTGTTGAAGCTTCTTATCAACATGAATATGACTATTACACTTGGTTGAGCTGTCACGGGAGACACTATTTTGTCTCGTTGAAGATGTTGTATTTCAATAATGGTGTCACCTTCCTTGATGCACTTTTCAAAGTCTGATTTGGTAGTATATAGCCAAGTTTCAACAACTGGATTCCAAATTACACTGACAACCTATGGCAGCAACCTTTGAATTACAGAAAACATCTTGTCATGACCATTTAATAAATATCCTAATAAAAAATAATCTGTTCAAAGTGAAATCTCAAAACACTATTTATACCAAATATTTTGGGTCATTAGTAGCGATGAAATTATAAGTTGTGTTTAACAATAATAAAATTTATTGAAAACAAATTTTCATAGTTTATTATAATAAATTTTTTGTTTATATAGAATTATATTGTGTTAGAAATTTTAGATTTTTTCAATCAACGAAAAAATAAGTTGCGTTTAATAATAATAAAATTTATTTAAGATTTAAATTTTCATAATTTTGTTTATATTGAATTATATTGTGTTAAAAATTTAGATTTTTTCAATCATATGTTTTTTTTTTAATTTCTTCTATTTAGTTTCTCTTTTTTTATTCACTTTTTTATATTATTGACATTGTTATTTTCTTAATTGTATGGTTTGTGCTTTTATATATTTAACTCCTTAAAACTATCCATTGAGAATTTCTATTTTATGTCTATAGATTTGTAAGATGCTCTCCCCCATTCTCTACTAGTGTTAGTGAGTCAAAAAATTGGCTAAGTGCTCCTCTTTCCTTCTAACTTCTTGGTTCTTATGTCAATTTCTTTCCACTCCTCTTTTTAATTAGGTTGATTTGCTGGTTAATATTCCATCTCCCTTCTCATATTATGTGTTTCTTCTTCCGAATCATGGATCATAGAATTTTTTTCGAAACCTTGATGAAAATATACTCACACAATCAAATTTACAAACATTCTAATCGATAATGTTAAAATAAATATCATATAACTTTAGACTAACTATTTATGTTGGTCTGAAATTCACACTTAAATAACCACTACTTTAGAATTAACCATATTAATTTGCATTGAAATATTACACTGAGATTATTTTCACTGTGATTATATAAGAGGAGTGCAATACCTGCCACGTGTTTATGCATCTACATACAACTACATTCCCAGCTGATATCTAGAGACATTTAATCCTTCCAACTTCTCAATACCTAAGATCTTTGGCAATGCCCAACATTCCTTTATGATGATCCTCTCTAAGTAGTTTTGGCATGCAAAAATTGACAACTCTTATGCCTCGGAGTATTCCTCTGTGTCCAATTTTGTATCAGTTGCCAAGTTAGGATAATTTGGTGTGGCTCCCAATTCTAAACCCACTTCAATTAAATTTTCCATGGATTCAAGGTGGAGAGATTTAAGGCTAGGAAGGTACTCTCTACTAATGATGACTTCAGATGCAAGTCTTATACCTCTAATATCTATACTCTGAAGGTTGACAGGTTGGACTTGACTCTCTGCTATTAGTCAAAGAAAAATCCCCACATAATGCCAAATCTGTCAATACCAATTTTGTAAGATTGGTGAGTTCTGTAAGGGAATCTAAGAAGGTCTTCCCATCAATTTTCTATGGTGGAGAAAGAGGAATAGAATAATATTGTTTTTACAACCCATAAAGCATGTAAGAGTTAATAAGGAGTTAATGTCAAATCATATCAAATCTCCTAAAATATTTCTCCAAAAACTTTCTCATTAAATTGTATTTAATGTTGATACAAAGGTTGAGCTAGTGAGGACAAACACAATAAGGTAGTTGAGATTATATTCCTAATACTCCCACTTAATCACAACTAGCTGACATTCTTCAAAAAAATTTGGAGCATTCATCTTCGTTTCTAGTATTCTAATTTTTTTTGGGGCATTTACCTTTATTTCCAGCATTCTTCTCAAAAATTTGTGGAGCATCTACCTTCATTTCTAGCATTGAAATTTCTGGAGAATCTATCTTTAGCATAAACAGCCAAGGGTGATCCCACAATACTGGTTTACATTTTTTGGCCAAACTAGACACTGAAATAATTTTTCTAACTAAATTTTCACTTTCAAGCACCTGTAGTGGCTAAACCATGAGGAATTTGAAGATGATACAAACTAGTGATTTGTGACATTTTGTCTATAGGTTACAAATATATATTTTTTTAAATTTTTGGAATCAGATTGCACTTCTTTTTCCATCTCTTTTGAAAACTTTTTTTTTGAGTAAACAACATTTTTAAGGAGTGACGCTCACCATATAAAGCATAACTATTTTCCATGAAGGATGAATTTTTATTTTTTTGAATTTAGATTTGTAACTATGATATCTAGTGCTTCCAATTGGTTTCATAGTGTTTTATTGAATATTTTTTCCTTAATCAAATTTCAAAGTCAAACCAATTACAATTAAGACATAGGCAGACTATATACAACATAAGTTTTTTTGTATGTATCGAAATTCAATTTTTTTTGTTGGATCACGTACTTCAATATTTGGTGCACTCATATTTTTCAAATATTTTTTTGATAATCTACTATTTTTTCACATGTGTAGAACAAAGAACTTGATTTTCGATGAAAAACCTATGTTTAATAAAACTAAAAAATAAATACATAATCAAACCAAAACATATTAAAATTATAGTTGGATAGCTCGTTTCAAGGACTACCATCATCCAGTTGAGTTTTTGAAGTCTCCTCCATTTTCATCCTCAACCCAAGCTTCGAAGGGAAAAATTCTAGAGTTTTTTGGTGCCAGAGGGTGAGAAGGTGGGAAATGGGGGCTTTGAGCAAACCAGGGGGGTTCGAGCGAACCCCCTTTCCATAAAGGTTTTTTTTGTATTTTTTCCCAAGAATGATGGGACCCTCCATTTAATGGGTTTTCTCAAACCAGGGTTCTAGCAAACCCTCTTTTTGTTTGCTCGAACCAAAAAGTTCGTTCAAACCCCAAAAAACAATTTTTTTTTGCGTGGGGTCATTTTTTGCAACTTTTCCTTCCTCACTCGAATTGTAAACCACTTTTGTGGGTTTACCCCCAAACAACTTCTCAATTATTCAAATGCATATTTTTTCAATGGTTTAGTGAAAATATCAACAAATTGATCTTATGATCTACAAAACTCTATACATACTTCTTTGTTATTCACTAGCTCTCTTATAAAATGGTATCTATTGTCTATGTGCTTGCTTCTTTTATGAAAAATATATATTTTTAGACAATGAAATGGTTGAGTTATTATCACAATAAATCTTTGTTGTTTCATCTTGTTTATGCGTTAATTCAGCTAGCATTCTTCTCATCCATACATCTTGACATGTTGCTCCTGTGGCTACCACATACTCTACTTCTACTAAAGAAATAGTAACAATGGGTTGTTTCTTTGAAGCCCATGATACAACCCTTATTCCAAAATGAAAAAAAAACCCGAAGTTCTTTTTCTATCATCAATGTTGTCAACACAATCACTATCTGTGTATCCAATGAGTTTGAATTCATCTACAACTAAATATAAAATTCCATAGTTTTTAGTTCCACAAACATACCTCAATATCCTTTTTCTAGCTTGCCAATGAGAGTCTTTTGGAGACTCCATGAACCTTGAGATAAGGCTCACACCATACATGATGTGAGGCCTTGTGGTAGTCAGATACATGAGACTACCAGCTATCCTTTTAAACAATATAGGATCAACTAATGAACCATCATCTTCTTTGCTTAACCTTATTCTTGTCACAACTAGTGTAGGGGTTGGCTTGCAATTTAGTAGATTAAATATTTTCAATACATCACTTGCATATTTTGATTGAGAAATAAAAATACTAGCTACTGATTTCTTAACTTCTATTCCCACAAAATATTTCATAAGACCAAGATCAGTCATCTCAAACTCTTTCATCATAGCTGTCTTAAAGGAACTTATAGAAAGGCCCCCTATAAAAATCAAATCATCTACATAAAGAAAAACTATCAACATTCTATATGTTTAATCCATCTTGATATATAAAGTAGGATCACTGTTGCAGATGCTAAAACCATTCTTAATTAAATAAGAATCAATTCGACTATACCATGCTCTAGGAGCTTGCTTGAGTCTGGATAGAGCACCTTTTTTAGCTTGTATACCTTGTCTTCGTGACATAAAATTCCATATCCTTTTGGCTACTCCACATAAACTTCCTCTTCAATAAAACTATTTAAAAATGTAGATTTTACACTCATTTGAAAAATAGGCCACTTGTTTTGGGTTCTAATGGAAAAAAAGGTTCTTACCATATCCAAGTGAACTACAGGGGAAAATGTTTCATTGTAATCAATAATAGGCTGCTGAGTGAAACCTCTAGCAACCAACCTTGCCTTATGCTTTAACAAATTTCCATACATGTCATTCTTTGTTATGTAAATCCATTTTACACTTATGAAATTCTTTCCTTGCAGATGATCCACCAACTCCCAAGTGCTATTCCTTTCAATAGGTTCAATCTCTTCATCCATAGCTTCATCCCCTGCTTCATTCTTTATTGCTTCATCAAAAGACATTGGATCAGCTACTTCTAAAAGTAAAGCAAAAATATAAAAAGAAGTTGATGTTTCAACATTAAAATCAGATTCATAGATATCTCTTAAACTCCTTGTTTTTTGTTGTAATAAACTTGCCAATGTAGGATCCGATGAGTTGCTTCTATCAACTGAGTTTGATGGATGTTCTAATGGAATTATGGCTAGTGTTCCTTATGGATTTTTTTGTATGGGAAAAAAATTATGATTTATTGAAAGTCTTGTTGTAGAAGGAGGTGTAGCTTGTGCTACAACTTGTCTTTCATGTCCAGGAGTGGAAGGAGGTATTGTATGAGGAATATTTTGTTGTTCTAGCACTTCATTAGTCATATCATCATGGAAATCAACTACTGCTATACTTATTATTTTTTCTACACTTCCATCCCATTCTTCATCCTCAACTTTTGTATTTCTGAATACCAAAAAAAAAAACATTTTTCACCTTTGTTATCCAACTTCCTTCTTAGCTCTTAAGGAACATGAGCATATGCAACTCAACTAAAGACTTTGAATTGTGCAACAGTATGCTTTTTACCACTCCAAGCCTCTTGAGGAATCACATTCCTTACAATTGTACTTGGACATCTATTTAAAATATAAATAGCAGTTGCTATTGCTTCAAACCAGTATTCATTTGGTAAATTCTTTGACATCAACATACTCCTTGCCATATCCATGATAGTTGTATTTTTTCTTTCAGCCACACCATTTTGTTGAGGTGTGTAGTTGGCTATAAATTGTTTGTGAATACCAAGATGTCTGTAAAATTAAGAAAACTATTAGAACTATACTCACCACCTCTATCAGTTCTTAATATTTTGATGTAGTAACCACTTTTCTTCTCTACAAGAGCCTTGAACTGCTAAAAGACTCCAAAAGCATTAGATTTATGCCTAAAAAAGTAGACCCATGTCTTCCTTGTATAGTCATCAATGAAAGTTAGAAATTATGTACAACCTCCAATGGAAGGAGTTTGCATTGGTCCACATATATCAGAGCGAATAATCTCAAGAGGTTTACAAGCTCCTTTTGATTTTCCTATGACGAAAGTCTCTCTATGTTGTTTACCCAAGATGCACCCTTCACATACTCTTTTCGATTTTTGAATCAATGCAATCCCTTAACCATATTCTTTCTATGCAATAAATTTAGACCCCCAAAGTTTAAATGACCAAATCTCAAATTCCATAACTAAGATTCATCCTTTACAATTGACTGAAAAGTTGTTTGAATAGTTACACTATCATTTTGTTCATCTTTAGCTCCAATTCCTTCTTTTTCAAAGCAAACTTCTTTTTTGGAGCTAGCTTGTTCTTTTCTGGAGCTAACTTGTTCTTTCCCAGAGCTAGCTTGAGAGACATTTTGAGAATTTTCAATATTGAAGGCTGCTCTAACTTATGTATTTTTTGATATATAATGAGCTTCAACTGCATTTCTTTTGATATCATGTTTCAACTTCAATGGGAACATTCTATTTCTTATCATTTGTAGCTCTGCTATTAGTTGAGTAATAGGATTTTTTCAAAAATAACACATGCATTATCCTTCATATAAATTCTATATCCTTTTTGCACTAACTGACCAACACTCTTCAAATTATACTTCAAACCAACAACATAAAAAACATCATTAATGACCTTTTTCTCCCCCTTTTTGGTTAGAATATCAATAGTCCCTTTTCTCATAACATTCACTTGTTTATTGTCCCCAAGATTAACATTTAAAGTAACTAATTTATCCAAGCTAGAAAACAACTCTAGATTTCTAGACATGTGATTGCTACAACTAGAATCTAAATATCAAATATCATTTAGACTCTCTTGAACCATATTTCATTCAACCATTGATTTTGTAGGAATTTCTTCAACAATATTTGTGCATGCAATAAACATAAAAAAATTTGTAGAATTTTCTTGAGGATTTTGATTTTTTCTTCCTTGATCATGTTGTTTCTTTCTGCATTCAAAAGAGTAATGACCATACCTTTTACAGTAATAACATTGAACATGCGACTTGTCTTGTCTTTGACCAGTTGAATGACTATGGGAGTGATCATTGTTATGTCCTCTTCCACCTTGGTTTACAGGACTACTATTATGTCCTCTAAATGTGTTTCTTCCTCTACCCCTAGGATGAATCTACCTTTACCCCTTCCATGGATTATTGAAGCTTGAGATGAGAATGCATTTTCTATGGAAGTGTGTGATCTGTTTAGCCTATGTTCATGATTTATCAAGGAGGCATGCAACTCATCCATTTTCATCTTAGTTAAATCCTTAGTTTCCTCTATAGCAACAGCTAAAGGATCAAATTTAGTAGGTATTAAAACTCTTAGCATTTTTTCATTAATTCTTGTCTCTTCTATTGTTTCCCCATGTGATTTTATTTGATTCACAAGCCCAACAACATGTGTAAAAAATGATTCCACAGAATTTGAATTTTTCATATTTATGTTCTCAAAATCTCTTCTAAGCAACTAGATTTTTGTAGTTTTAGCTTTGTCCTTACCTTGATAAGTTGTTTGTAGTGTATCCCATGCCTCATTTTCTTTCTTTGCTACTACTACTCTTGGGAGTATGCTTTCATGCATTGCTTGATGAATGTAAAAAAGGGATTTTCCATCCTTCTACCTTTGCTCTTTGAAGAGATCTTTTTCTGCCTGTGTGAGTGCATTATATGCTGCTTGGTTTGTTGGTTCCACATAACCATTCCCAACTATCTCCCAAACATCTTGAGACCAAAATAGATCTTTCATGGTTAATGACCAATGTACTCATAATTTTTTACTATGAAAATGGGGGTTTGCAGACTAGAAAAAGACACACCGAATGTGGAAGCCATTAATGGTTGTCAAAAGAAAGTGAGCAGACCTAGAAAAAGTAGAAAGACAAAGGGTTTAAACCAAAGCTATGATACCAGATGTGGGAAAAGGGGCAAAGGATTAGAGCAGCAAAAATAGAGCAAACTGACATATGCATACAATAGTGAAAATGACAAATAAAAATGCATATGAATACTGCCCACAACACACACAAAAAAATACATAGCATAAAGTAGACAATAATAGATTCATATATGTATTAAAATTGAATAATTACAATAGAGCTTCATTTCCCTGTCTTTTTCCTTCTCCCTTCTTACTTTTTCTTCCTTGTTACAAAAACTGACAACAAAACAACATTAAAAAGTAGAACAACTATGGTGGAGAAAGAGGAATAGAATAATACTATTTTTACAAACCATAAAGCATGTAAGAGTTAATAAGGAGTTAATTTTGAATCATATCAAATCTCCTAAAATCTTTCTCCAAAAAATTTCTCATTAAATTGTATATAATTTGTTGATACAAAGGCTGAGTTGGTGAGGACAAGCATGATAAGGTAGTTGAGATTATATTTCTAACACTACTCATATTAGAACCCTCTCATCATGACTTGTCACAATAATCAAACTATTGGTAGGATTATCCCCAATATCCCATCCTACTAGATCATCTAACTCCTTAGGATGATCTATAGATCATCTATACAAATTAGGAACCTCAAATGAGGGCCCCTAGCTAGACAAAACCTAAGATAGTTATTTCCTTCATGTACATGATATAGAAAATTTTATTTTCATGAACCAGATCTTGAAGAAGCTTTCCTTGCAAAGAAGTCAACTCACCCTTTTAGATGTTTCTTGCACTTCGAATAGGAAAGATGATTCAGTGTATTTGGAATGGATGCAGTTAAAGAATGATGTGGCCAAAGTGGTCTTCCTAGAGCCACCCAACTTGAAAATGCCCATGATTTTTCTTACTCTTCATGTCTCCTGCCAACATGTCCTTTCAAAATCCCAAAGGATTTCACTAATTCCTACTAGATGCTTTGCAATCTCCAAAGGTGTTGTCCTTTTCAACTCTTTGTGGACAACAGACATAATTTTTTCACACAACTTCTCAAGGTCACTAAAAATTTGCATAAGAAGATAACATTTTCATCATATTGAAGTTTATTTAGGCTATACTAAAACTCCTCAACTTTGTGATTTTTTTTTTTAACAAAAATAATCATAGACAAAGACTAACCTATCATGTTGGTCGAACTCCTATATTTCATTGATAAATGAAACCCTATTAAGAGTTTCTACCCATTTGTCAAGCTTTCCCAAATCTGGCCCTTTCCTTTTTGTTTGTTGCATGAATTAGCGTACACTCCCTTTTTTAAGTAGCGTAGGTCCAAAGGTATGACATCATAGAATCTTAGAATGATAGTTTTCTTAGTCTCTAACATTAGATCAAGCTTGGCTAGACAATAAGAAGAGTCAACATATCCCTTTGAAAATATGACAATTTAAACCAGTGTGAAGTAGATGGAACTCTTAAGGGTAGATGGAAAGAGATCTCCTAGTTCCAACTCTTCATGATCATGAAATGCTCGAATTCCCAATTTCTCAAGGGATTTATAAAGCTAAAGAGTAAGGGTTTCCTTAACATCAGGGCCTCGATGGTTAATAAAAATCGAAAGGAAGCAGAGGTGTGGAACAATGCTTCCAACACTAATCTATGTGGGGAAGATAGTGAAAATTCATACAAATCCTTAAACTATTACAATGAATGAAACACATTCAAACATATGAATAAAATAATAATACCATAACACAAATTTATGTGGGTAAAACCTTTCCAAGTAAAAAACCCCACACACCAAAAGCACAGTACTTTGTATTATTAGTAACAAACAATTACAATACAATATCAACACTAAGCCTCTCCAGGTGTTCACCAATCTTCAACAAAAATTGGGATAATTCTGGCAGCATGACGGTGTCTCAAAAATTATCAAATTTCAATCTTCTCAATACTCTAAGGCATAGAATATTTAATAATAAAAAAAATAATGAATAGATGGCTTCATCACATGCAATAATTGAAACAATGTGATCACTTTTAGTCCAAAAATTGATGCATGGATTACTTAATGCAATCATGATCACCACAACCACCAGTAGAGAATACAACTTTCACCACTCATGCAACAATTGAATACATGCAAACACATTGCATGTAAAATCCTTCTTCATGCACTCAAGTTGATATATAGTTAAATCTAAAGATAACTCATAGGTAGAGACACACGTCATTCTCAACATTCTCCCACTTGTCAAAGACCTATCATGAGTCATATGTAATCAACTGTTCAGGGCCCCAAGGTCCATGGAAACAACACACTATCAAAACTTCTCTATGATCACTAGCTTTCTCAATGCATCTGCAACATTTCTCAAAGTGTCAACCTTTTCCAATATCACCTTTCCATCTTCTACCGTATCATAAACAAAATGAAACTGAACATCAATGTGTTTTGTTCTGGCATGGAAAGTGGGATTTTTTGCTAAGAAAATGGCACTCTGACTATCGCAATAGATAGTAATCTATTCTGCATCAAAACCAATATTTGAACACAATCTCTTAAGTAAAATGGCTTCCTTGCAAGCATGAGTACTTGCCATGTTCTCTACTTCTATCATGGACAAAGTGACTATATCCTACTGCTTACTCATCCAACTTATAGCACCACCATTCATCGTGAACACATATCCACTGGTGGATCTTTTGTTGTCAATGTCACCTGCCTAATCTAAATCCACATTTCCATGAATACTTACAGAATGATGAGAACCATTAGGATAACCATGATAACATAGAGAGTACCTAGAAGTACCTCGTAGATATCTAAACACTCTCTTTACTACATCCTAATGTACCTGTCCAGAATTAGCCATAAATGACTAAGAATTCCCACTACTTTGGAAATTTCTAGCCTCGTACAAACCATTAAATACATCAAACTATCAACAACACTCATATATGGTACTCTAGTCATGTCCTCCATCTGAGTAGGAAATTTTGGAAAATCCTCCATAGAAAGCTTCATCCCCAGCATTACTAGAACCACTAGTTTCCTACAAGCTACCATGTTGAATCTCTCCAACACTAAATTCACATAGTTTCTCTAGCTGAACCAAAGCTTTCTGCTAGCTCTATCTCTTTTGATCTCTATCCCCAGAATACACCTTGTTGCACCTAGATCCCTCATCTCAAACTATGTTGACAACTAAGACTTCAGATCTGAAATCAAACTCATACCATTCCTAGAAAAGAACATATCATCTACGTACAATGTAATTATGAAAATGTGACCATTATCAAATTTGTAATATACACAATGGTTAGATTTTGATCTCAAAAATCCCAAAGACAACACAAAGGTGTCTATTTTTTTGCACCACATTCTAGGAAACTAGTTAAGGGCATATAAAGACTTCTTCAACTTGCAAACTAAATTTTATTGACCTTTTACCATGAAATGCTCAGGTTGTGACATATAGATTTCTTCCTCCAAATCACCATGAAGGAACATTGTCTTCACATCTATCTATTCCAGTTCTAGATCATACGTTGCTGCAAGTGATAACAAAAGCTAAATAGATATTAGCTTCGCAATAGGACAGAATATATCACCATAGTCAATTCCCTTCACTTGAGAATACCCCTTCACGACCAAATGTGCCTTGTGCTTTTCAACACTATCATAAGGACCACATTTCTTCTTGAACACCCATTTGCATCCAACAAGTTTCTGTCCTTTAGGAAAAGGTGCCAAATCCCATGTACTATTTTTCTTCAAAGCATCCATTTCTTCATCCATGGCTTTCATCTAGGAATCTGCAACACTCATACCCATAGCCTCTCTAATAGTCCTAAGCTCATCAATGTTAGCAATCAAAGCAAAAACACAACTAGAATCAAATAATGAATAACCAAATCTTTCTAGTGAATAATCAAACCTTTTTGGTGGCCGCCTACCATGTGTAGACCTCTTGAATTAGTGAGGTTGAGGTTCTTCTTCTTTAGAAATTTCAAAGCTTCCAGGGCTCTCCTCATTACCAGGTTCAACAAGAGTATGTAGTTCACTTTTCATCAAAGTAAGTGGAACTTGAACTACATCCTTCTTCTACTTCTCCTTTTTCTCTAGCTATAGCTCAACTATGGAAGGTTTCAACTCTCAAAATATTAAAAAATTTCTATGGAGAACCTTTTCGGCCACTAGATCCCAAAGTTTGTACCCCTTCACACCGACACCATAGCCAATGAGAATACACTTAGTTTCCTTGTTCTCCAACTTAGACCTCTTTACACTCAGAACATGAGCATAAGCTTTGCAACCAAAAACTCTGCGATGTCTCATCGAAGGCTTCTTACCAAACCATGTCTCTATGGGTGTATTTTTAGCAAGAGTTGATGTAGGACATCTGTTGATCAGATAACATGCAGTGGCTATAGCTTCAGCCCAAAACTTCTTCTCAAGACCAACACCACTCAACATACTCCTATCCCTCTCCATTAGCGTCCTATTCATCCTCTCTGCAACTCCATTTTGTTATGGGGTGTATGAAGTTGTCTTATGTCTCTCAAACTCTCTCCTTACAGAACCTATCAAATTATGTTGAACAAAACTCACCACCATTGTCAGTCCTCAAACATTTAATATTTTTATTAGTTTGATTTTCAACCAAAGTCTTAAACTCCTTAAACCGATTAAAGACTTCAGATTTACTCATGAGGAAATAAACAAATTTTTTTCTACTATAATCATATATAAAAGACACAAAATATAAATATTTTTTTGACGAAGGAACATTCACAGGACCAAATACATCTACATGAATATAGTCCAATACCCTAGAAGACTTATGAGAATTGGAATAAAAACAAAGACAATTTTGTTTACCATATACACGATGTTTGCAAAAGTTGAAATAGAGATTACAATCATCAAGGCCTTAAACAAGGCTTTTATTTTTCAAGGCTCTGAGACCCTTCTCACCAATATGGTTGAATCTTTGGTGCTATAACATTATCTTCTCTGCTGGAAGCTTCATCTCCAAAGCATTTTCACCCTTAGTGATGCAGGAGCATCTGGGTGCACGAGAAATCCTGCACACCAAAATTATTTGTGTTATTTTTAATTTTTTTCTTTTGGTTGTGGACTTGCATGCATGATTTACTTTTAAATTATTTTCCCCTCATGCTTCTTCAATATTAAATTATTTTGTAAGTGTTCGAATCTTCTAAGTGCAAGTGCTTAAGGTAGTGGAGGCACCAGAATGAGCTAATGGATGTTAATTTAGGAAAATATTTGAAAATCATCAAGAAAGAACAATTAAGGGGTTGAAGGCATGAATCCCACACCCAGAATGGAGGAGGTGGAGATTTGAATAGCATTTTGGGGAAGAAGGAGATGGTCTAGGTCATGACTGTGAGACTCGGTATCATTAAATCAGGCATAACTTTCTCATCCAATAACGAAATTGAGATTTTCAAAATTATCTAAAACGCTGAGAAAGAGGCACATAAAACCCATGTTTTACATATTGGTTCTTAATTTTCCTATAGATGATTTTTGTAGTAGATGGAGCTTATATGGAGGATTAAATGAGGGTATTTTCATGATTTTTGTTGGTAATAAAATAATTTACAGTAGATTTAAAAGATTCTTTCATGGATTTATGTCATGAAGAGTTTGGGTTTCTTTCTAGTAGCTTGCCAGTAGCGTTGAAGACTAAATATGAGATAGATGACTTGCATAAATCTTGTTTTTTTTCTGCATGAGTTTTTGAATGTTATTTCAATGGCTTTCTCTATGGCTTTAATTAAATAAATATGCAAATATTTAGAGTTTGAGAAGTTGGATTGATTAGGCTACAAGATTGGGTGGTCTGATAAGGTTCCTTGATTGCATCAAATGGTATCAGAGCTGGAAGATCGACTGGGAAGTGTTGAAACAATAAGTTTTTTTTTCTTGAATATGTGTTGAGAGAAAATTGAAGGATTTGGGTTTGTCGAAATGTGTGAGTGATTTTTGTTCCAGGTATGGAAGAATACTTGTGACTTTATCCTCCAACAGAGGTTAAGGATGGGTAGAAGGTGCACAAGAGAGAGGTGTGTCTTCTAGAAACTATCTGTTGGGTAGAGGATAAGTAAGAGAGATATTTGTTGTAGGAAGGACCTATGATTGCAAAGGTTGATACCCTAGAGAGAGAGATTGTTGCAAGGAGTACTTGTAACTATAGAGGTACTTGAGAGTCTCTAAAATGAATTTGGAAAAGAAAAGAAGGTGGTTCATTTGAAGGCCTGTGAGGATTTTACCCATGGAAGAGTAGAAATAAAAGAGGTTTAAAAGATGGGTTTTGAAGAATTAAAGAAGATTGAGGCTAGAGAAGAAGCCTTGGAAAGATATTACTTTCTTGATAAATTTGTGATTACAAAAAAGAAGAATGAAATTGCAGCAGTAGAAGTGGCAATGGATAAGAAGGTTGAAGAGAAATATTTGGGCATGAAGGAGTCCCATTATTTTTCTAACAAAAAAGTATTTTCAAATAAATTTTTGTATGTAGGTGAAGAGAAGAAAGAGGAAAAAAATATTTGACAAAGAGGATAGTGAAAGGAAGAAAGAGAAAATGAAGAGTTGCAGCCCTATGATGGAAAGGGCATGGAGAGAAAGTCATGTGGGAGCAGCCCACAAAACTGCAGATGAAATAAAGTTAGGAAAGAAGAAAGGAACAAGGAAATAATGGAGAAAGAAAGTGGCAACAGTAGATGTGCATCTTGTTGATGAAAAAAGAAAATAAAAATAAAATTGCATGCACAAGAAAAGAGGTTGCAGCAGAAAAAATGGAGATAGTATCTCCTTCTTTTGAGTTTTACAAAGTAAATATTGATTTGCATGAAGAAAAGATAAAGGAATATGGTTATTGTAAAGTTGTGGCAGCAATAGTGAAGTAAGAAAACATCTAGGTACATAGTCATCCATATGATATTTGTGAAAGAAAATTTTATTTGAAAGAGATAAATGAATTTTTGCGTGAAAAGGATAGTATTGTTGTGGAAGATAACCATGAAGTTGCAATGAAGTTTGGTCCATTGAAGGAATTGGAAACATTGGAATGTTTGGAAAAACACAGTGAAGAAGGGTTTATGGGGAAGATAGTGAATAAGGAAATTGAAGGAGCAACAACAAATGAAGAAGAAGGTGACTTATTAATGTAGATTGTAACACTAGAGGAGTGGCTTGTGTTAACAAAATGTAAATAAAAGTTACAACAAACATTGAGGTAAAGTTTGAATTTTCAAAATTGTTTGTTGATAAAGAAGAGGTTGATTTATACGAAAATGACAAGGTTTACAATATTCGACATGATTTTGATAAACTAGTAGGGAAAGAGGAGAATATTGAGATGTTTGTTGATTTTTCAAAATTTGTTGAAGTTGATGTTTAAACCTATTTTTATTTTGATGATATGATGAAAGAAAGTGAAATGAGAAAGATGGTTATGGGCAGTAATAACAAGTTACAAACTAAAAAACAAAAAGTTATGATAAATTTTATTAACATGGAATAATGGGAGAATGAAGGAAGACAAGGTAAGAAAGAAGTGCAAATGAAATTATTTGATTTTTATGAATTTGTTAATGCTAATTTGTATGTAGATGTTGAGAATGATGAAATAGGGTGGAAAGAAGAACTTACGTATAGTAAAGTGACTTTCATGAGGGGAAGAAAGAGAGTGAGGATGAAGGAAGGAAGAGATAAGAAGTTTTAGAGTAGTGCACAAAGAAGAAGAAATAGGTAGATAAGGAGGAAAGATGGCTGAAGAACAAGCATCAAATCTTTAAATGTTCATGAGCTCCAACTCATGGAATATTGAACTTCTTACCTCGGGTGTTTGATGCAAGAACATCCAGGTGCATAGGCAATCCTGCACACCAAAATTATTCATGTTCTTTTAATTTCTTTCTTCCAATCATGATTTATTTTAAAATTATTTTCCCCTTATGCTCCTTCAATATTAAATTATTTTGTAAGCACTGGAATCTTTTGGGTGCAAGTGCTTGAGGTAGTGGAGGTGTCAAAATGAGATAATGGATGTTAATTTAGGAAAATATTTGAAAATCATCAGGAAAGAACAATTAAGGGGCTGAAGGCATGAATCCCGTGCCCAAAATGGAGGAGGTGGAGGTTTGACTAGCATTTTGGGGAAGAGGGAGATTGCCTGGGTCATGATTGTGAGACCCAATTTCAGTAAATCGAGCATAACTTTCTCATATAGTAACAAAATCAGGATTTTCAAAATGAACCAAAAAGCTGAGAATGAGTTGCACAAAACCCATGTTGGAATTTTAAAAGATTCAAGATAATTAGGGAGTAGTGGTGGAATTTTTCATATTGGTTCTAAATCTTGCCCGTAGATGATTTTTGTAGTAGATGGAGCTTATATGGAGGGTTAAATGTGGGTATTTTCATGATTTTTTATGCTAATAAAGAAATTTGTAGTAGATTTAAAAGATTATTTCATGGATTTATGTCAATGAAGAGTTTGGGTTTCTTTCCTTTAGCTTGTCAGTAGCTTTGAAGACTAAATATGAGATAGATTCCTTGCATAAATCTTTTTGTTGTCTACATGAGTTTTTGAATGTTATTTCAGTGGATTTCTCTATGGCTTTAATTAAATGAATGTGCAAATATTTAGAGTTTGAGAAGTTGGATTGATTAGGCTGTAAGATTGGGTGGCCTGATAAGGTTCCCTAGTCTTGACTGCATCACTTGGGTACCCAGAAAGCATGGTCGTTAGATGTATGAACAATAGACTTCTTCAATGCTAGATCTGATGGTGAGGATGAAGAATCCAAAGGAATTTTCTTTGGAATATCAAAAGAACTATTGCATTGAGTAGTGCATGCATCCAACTTGTACAGAGTGTTGATTGAAACACCCTTAGCCAACACCATAGATCCTCGTGTCATCTTACATCCTACATTCAAGAAAACAAACTACACACCCTCATTAATCAACTTACTCATAGAAAGAAGGTTTTGTTCCAAACCTGAGATATGCAACACACCATCCATCCCCTTCACTCTACCATCAAGGAATCTAATCTCGATTCTTCCATGACCAATAATGTTCAAATGAGAGTCGTCACCTAGATACACCTTCCCACCATCATACTCTTCATACTTTGAGAACCAATACCTATGTGAAATCCCATGGAAAGAAGCACTTGAGTCTATTAACCACACATCTTCTAGTGCCTATGTTTCCAAGGCTACGATAAAAGTATCTACATCATCCTAAGAGGATTTATTAGAATCATAATCAAAGAAGTTATTTTACCTTTCTTTTTCTTCTCCTCACAATCTTTATGAAAATGACTAGATTTTCCATAGTTCCAAAAAAATTCCTTGGACTTGCCAGGAGACTTAGATCTCCCCAAAGATTTTGATCTTGAATTCTTTTCCTTTTTATTTCCTTTCTCTTTAGGTCTGCCACAAATGACAAGGGCTTCCTTAGCCATCTCAGAATATTTCCTCCACATCTCTTCCGACAACAGCGATGGAACCACATCATCCATTTTGAAACTGGTGGTGGTACTTCCAATAGCCATAACTAGGTGATCTCATGAGTCTGGAAAATAATATAATAGAAGCATGCAACAATCCTCATCTTCAATCTTGTCATCAATGGAACCTGACTAAGCAATCAACATGTTAAATGCATTCAGGTGATCTGCAATGGACCCTCCATCTTCCATCTTTAGAGAATACATTTATTTTGCATGAATAACTTGTTTACCAAGGATTTAGCTTGATAAACATCTCCAAGATTCTTCCAAAGAGATTTTGTATTCTTCTATTCATGGACATTTAGGAACACTAAATCAGCCACACAAAGTCTAACCAAACCCTTGGCTTTTCAATCCTTTAAATCCCACGCTTCTTGAGTCATATTGGTTGGTTTTGTTTAGGATACTACAGCCCATAGATTTCTATCCACAAGCATATCCTTCATCTTCAACTTCCATAAATCAAAGTTGCTACCATTAAACTTATACATCTCAATTCTACTATATGTGCCTGCCATATTTTCCTTTATGCAACAAGATTTTGAAATATTTCTGTAAAGACTCCCACTCAACCAAAGATCATTACAAAAAACCCACTATCCAACAATGAGACCAAAACTATCCAGGCTCTGATACCAATTGAAAGGAAGCAGAGATGTAGAACAATGCTCCCAAAACTAATCTATGTGGGGAAGACAATGAAAATTCATAAAAATCTTTAAATTGTTACAATGAATGAAACACATTCAAACATATACATAAAATAATAATACCATAACGCACAAATTTACGTGGGGAAAACCTTTCTAGGTAAAAAACCCCAAACACAAAAAACACAGTACTTTGTAGTATCAGTAAAAAACAATTACAATACAATATCAACACTAAGCCTCTCCAGGTGTTCACCAATCTTCAACAAAAAAATGGGATAATTCTGGAAGCATGGCAATGTCTCATAAATTATCAAATTTCAATCTTCTCAATACTCTAAGGCATAAAATATTTAATAATAATCAACAACAATGAATAGATGGCTTCATCACATGCAATAATCAAAACAATCGTGATCACTTTTAGTCCAAAAATTGATGCATGAATTACTCAACGCAATTGTGATCACCGCAGCCACTAGCAGAGAATACAACTTCCACCACTCATGCAGCAACTACATACATGCAAACACATTGCATGTAAAAGGCTCCTTCATACGCTCAAGTTGATATATAGTTAACTCTAAGGATAACTCACAGGTAGAGACACGCATCATTCTCAACGAAAACTTCCCATAGTTTGGGAGATTGGGAGAATTCTACGCTCTTCAACTAATATCACATCCTAGTGAAAGCATTCTCTCCTATGGTCCATTGACGTGATGAGCTTTATGAATCCATAAATGGGAGATTGGACACTAAAACTAGAAAACATAGAACAAACGCATATTAGTTAAAGCCTAAAGTGGGATTGGATTTAATCAAAGCATCAAGAAAAGCCTATTGGTCATCTCCTTGCTTGTTTGGACGACACAATATTTTTTTTTCTCTTTCCAATAAGTTGTCTATAACGACTAATTAAAAGCTAACACGAGTTTAGATTTTATCAAGCAATAAGAATATCTTAAAATTGTAGCAGCAAACTAAAATTTTCTTTTCTCTCTACTTGCAAGATGTTTCCTAAAAAATGCGTGGAAGGGGGTCATGTGGACTAGCTCTTAGTTTTCTTATTTTTTATTTTTAGGCCTATTTATTGGGATTTTTTTTTTAAAGTTTATAGGAAATGATAATTTTAATAAAAAAATTTAAAGAAAGAAAGTTTATAGGAAATGATAATTTAATAAAATTTTATTAAAGAGGGAAATTTTATAAGAAAATTATTTTTAATAAAAGTCTACAGAGAGGAATTTTTTTGGATTTCTCTATCATAAAAGAAGAGAGGGTAGGCCATGCAATCAAGAAAACATGTTCATCTATAAGCATTGCATTAGTAAGAGATTCACTTATATTGTAGCATCACCATATTGATCTAACAATCATAGTATATTAGGTTATATATGTATAATGGTAAAACTTACATAGCATGCAAAATTCTCATTTAGTTTTGGGCTCATTTTAAGAAAAATGTTTTAACAAATGTAGATAATAGAAAATGGTACACTCTTATGCTTAGCTTGGCTCCGAATATGATTCTTATCTACCTCCATTTATTCTCAGGTCTTACAATTTGAATATATTCAAACTTTTATTAAGCTCATTTACACATATTTATATGCTTTCAGCTTACTAACAACCATAATTTTGTATGTCTATCCCAAATCCTAAAACTCTACATCTCATTGTAAGTTAATATACTACAATACAAGTTCAATTTTGAGCCACATAGTAATGACCCTAAATTCAATTCTTCTAAATATAAATTTGTAAATCGTCTATCATCAATTGAAAAACCAAAGGCCTAAATCAAATTCCCTTAATCGTAGGGCCTAAACTGTAAACACCAAACCAGGCTAAGATCTAACCAAGTAATAATTTTAATACTTAAACAATAGGCCCTAAATACCAAACCATAAAACCTAACATTAAAATTTAAGTCCCTAAGCCATAGGCCCTAAACACCAAACCCTAAAGCCTAACATCAATCCCTAAACCCTTAACATCTAACCCTCCATCATAAACTCTAAGCCCTAAAACCTAGACCATTAATAATACTTTAGTAGGGCATGCTACTATACACAAACATGAATGTCATAATTTTATAATAGTCCTCCAATCAAACTAGGGTAACTTTAGTAATGAATGTCTTAACTATAATAGTTCTAAGATGATATGGAATAGATGAAATATATTCATGGATGAAATGAATGCCTATAAGTGAAAATAATATAGAAGAGAGTGAGAGAGATGAGAAGAGGAAGAGAGAGGGTAGGAGATAGATAATGGAGGGAGGTAGATAGGTGAGAGAGAGATAGAGGTGAGGGTTAGATTGTCTTAGAGCGTGCTCATGTTATTTAAAGCTAGTGTAGTAAATAATGTGAACACCTTATAGCATACTCATGTTATTGTAAAATTTGGTAATTTCTAAATCTTAGGGTTGTATTTACCTCGGGATTTTTTTGTAAAATTTAATAAAATTGATGTACTCTCGAGTGTGCTCCCCCTCAGCTTTGCACATTTTTTAATGTCAAGTCAAAAAAGTCACATAGTAATGTTGAGATCGTTTTTATCTTTCTAACCATGTAATTTTTTCATGTTTCAAATATTTTGGGGTTTTGATCATTAATTTCTTTTGCAAGTGTCTCTATTTTTTGTCAAAAACCTACATATGCTATTTTTTTATCTCATTTTTTATCCGTTCAATAATTTAAAAAACTCACTTTTAAAAAAAATAGACTCTATTCTTTGATCATTAAATTTTTTTTTTCATTAGTTTCCAAAAAAAATTAGAGGGGGAGTATGCTCAATGCTTTGTTTTTCAGGATATGTCTAGTTTGAAAATTTATTAAAAATTGTTTATTCATTAGAAAATTAGTAGAAAAATAAAGCATAAATTACATGCTATCTAATTACTCGCCAAAGTGATTTTTAAAATACTAAAAAAATTTAACATTTTATTTGTAGCACACCAAATGCTATGTTAGGTTTTTTTGACAAAAACAAGAGCACTTTTTGTGCTTCCCCTTTCTGAACCCATTAATTTCCACCATTTTCAAAAAACTTACTAGTTTAGAAATTATATTTAGAGCACTACAATTCTTGTTCTTGTTGTGTTTTCAAATTTTGAGTATAACTATCTTCAATTTCTCATACATAGCTTGTCTTCCTTGATTTCAAAAAATTGGCCACTTAAGACCCCTTTCTAGTCTCCCATCTTTGTGCACTTACCCTTGATAGATAGATTTTTTAGTACCTATATTTGGAATATGTATTTCTTGTTACATTTAATCAATAGGAGCCATGGATTTAGCAATAGAAGTCTCATCAAGAGAAAAAACAAATGGATATTTGATCTCAGTATGAAGAGAAAGAGAAAGAGGAGAATTATCTATACCATTAAACATGCAAGAACTATAACATGTTCAAGTTTCTCTAAAGTATCCTCATCAAAGGGTATATTATCTACATCATGAAGGTGATTAAGGAACCTATAATAAAGTCATTTGGGAATGAACAGATATGTCGGTTTGTAAATATATCCCATTTTTTTGTCCAAAGTGTGCAAATATAATAAATGTTTGATATCATTGATATAGTATAATCAACATTGGAATAAATACTATAATATAATCAAATATTATTACCCCATTCCAATTTCCTCATATGTGTGTGTTGTTCATGTATGAGTCATAAAGATAACCCAAAGATTAAGCCACTTGAGATGTGTCAAGATGTCATTATACCAAGACACATAATTATACTTATTCTAGATTAATACATAAGGATGAATATAAGAACTCATGATACTCTTATAGGGAAATGCATTAGAGACCAAGAATATCTATGTATAGAAATCAACTAAAATGAGTTCATCTCATGAAAAAAAAAATTCAAGTGCCAAAATGTCCAATTAATCAACTAGAATACAAATATGTTGCAAACTCAATAAAATATACTTGGCATAGATTATAGAAAAAAGGAATATATGGATATGGAGATATAATCATGATATTTATAGTACTTATTTTTTTTCCAAATTTGGAGAATCTGGAAAAATATAATAAAATAAGAATAAAAAAATAGAATGTACACTTCAATTAGAAATATTACACCTATAAAAAATCTTGAAAAATAAAATGTACCATTATAAAGTTTTCAAAACCAAATTTCCAATGACTACAAGAAGTCAAAAATCTTATACTTGGGTGAAAGGTTGCGAATCTTGGAAAAAATAACTTGTTTGGGCAATGAAATGGGACCTCCATACTATTCTAGTGGAAAAAATCAATGGTGCCACTTATTTAGTAGTGTATATAGAATGCACCACCTAGGTAGATTTGAGATGATTAGCTAGCTATGGACTAATGAGGAGGGATAATCTCTGGCAAAAAAAAACTTGTGATAGTGGTGATGTGAGGGGTAATGGTTGTCACATTACCTATTGAGGTTTTAGTCCCTATGGGCTAGGACAGATCAAGGTTTCTTGCCCCAATGACCAACTACTAGATAATTCCAACATATTTAAAAACCCTTTAATTAGTAAACTAATAAATCATGTTATTTCTTAGAGGTGACACTTGCATTGTTTAGAAAATATATTGTAAAACTACAACTATGAATATCTTGATGACTCTAGTAACTAACAAAATAATGTAGGCACCCCATAGATTATATCATTTGGTATAGATGTACAATATTTATATGAATATATAGAATTATTTGTAAACCTAAAATTAGAACCCCAAAAATGCTTAAAAAGACTTGTCTCTAAAATATAAAGTGTCTTATATGAAAATAGGAGTTTTTTGGGCCTTCTAGACTCAATGAGGAGGTTTGTTTTTTTCTATAAACACATCCAAGAAAATATTATAATTGAGTCACTCCTATATATTTGAGAAGGGGCTTGTAGATCTAAAGCTCTAATACCATGTAAGAGTCAATGATGGACTTGAGAAACCAATATTACATGCAAAATGAGAAATAACCTTCAACAAGAGAGTAGAAAGAGGATGAATCACTTAATAATGGATGTAAAATGATATTATATTGACACCATATGTATACAATGATTACATAGAGTACATGAGGATTATTTCCTATATAGGAAAGGTGATAAGATAAGAAAACATATAAAGATTATTGAAACTGTACTGATCATATGATATGAGACATAAAATTTTAATAACCTAAATATTTACTAAGTAGACTAATGTGAATAGGACATAGGAGGTAAACTAGTTAGGTAATATACTCAATTGCTTGGTACTTTGGTGTTTTAACTTAAATATGGTTGTACATGCCAATGCTTTGATATCCCTACATACTATCTTATGGTGCTAGATTGCATCTTGTAAAGTTAAAATTTGAAATCACTTACACACTAATTCATGGTGTCAACCTTCCTCTTACAACTCTTGCATATTAGTGTTTGGTTCCAATCCACAGTTGTAAAGATTATGAACTTGTCAATTTGGTTCAATATCAAATTTTAACCCCTTGCAAGTCAACACTCAACTCCAACTTGAAATCTGCATGTTTTGGAAAACTATAAAATAGATGGGTATAATAAGGGTTCAGCTTAAAATAGGAGTTTTTTCCAATGTTGACTAGATGATCGATCATAATTAATGATTTTTGAAGGTTTAAAAAATTTCATTAACATCAAATTTTATAGCTACTTAGAAAGTAGGGCATGGGTTATCAAAAATGCCAAACATTTGCAATTAAAATTTCAAAATTTATAAGGGTTTCCTACAAATTGAACCTAAAAATCCTCAAACAATAAAATTACATATTTTAACTAGAAAGTGGATCACAAGACTAAAGTTTGATAATGAAATATTGGATTCGCAGAGTTGCTACTAACCTTAATTTTCCTATGAATAAAAATGCCTAGAAATTGGTGAAAACCAAGAAAATTCAATCTAAACTCTTGAAATTCAAAAGGGGAAGGGGTCACAAGAGATTTAGAATTAGTGTTAGGCTAAGAAATGTCAAATTGTGAAACAAGTTAGCTCGCTAGTTTATAAGTCTACCCATTTTGAACTTCGAAGAATCATCATGATCTATAATTTGGTATGTGAAAAGGATTTGGGGAATAGAAAATATTTTAAATTTGAAAATTTGTACTTTAATAATATTTTAAAAAAGTGAAAATAAAATGACCTTGAATACTTTTTAATCACTGAAAACTTAAAAAATCATTTTTTGGCAAATAAGTAATGAAAAAATGAATCAAAAAGTGGAAATCCCTAATTTTATGAATATGCTAAACTCCTAATAGAATGTTAGGGTCAGCAAAATTTTAAATTATAGGGGCATGTTGTGAAGGGAAACATCAAGGAAAGACTAGATCAAGAAGGGCATTGAATTTTTCATTACTAGGCAATAAGTACTGAAGTTTATTTTTAGTTTCACAATTTTATTGATGAACTCTTGGTATATATTGCTCTATTAGATGTCTGTGTAATTATTTTTAGAAACCCTTACATATTCAATCAATTATTTTTACTAATATGGGAAAACAAATATATTTCTTATTCAATTAAGGTCACCACTTCATTTTGCATGAAAATAAATGAAAAAATCAAGAAATACTAAAACCTTAATAGAAGCATATTCCCCTTGATTGGAGGAAGAAGAGTGGTAATGTATGACAAGTCCTAGTTTAAATACTTAAATTATTCAATCGGCTTTAAATTTTTAGAGGTAATGATATTCAAGGTCTTGCTTAGAGTGGTATTTGGTTTGATGGTATCCATGTCATCAATTAGGGGATCCATCCCTCATTTTTGAGCCTTTAAATATTTTGAGGTCCATAATCATGCATATTAAGAAAGTGGGATATGCAAATGATTACAAAATATGTATGTTTCACTACAACTCTATGATGAAGAAGCTCAAATTTTAAGGTACAATTTTGATGAAGGAAGTAAGTCGTGCAGGTAAAAATAGAATATTTTCAAGAATTTATATGAAACTACCAATTTTGAGAGGGGGCAATTATATAGATTTGATAATTTTAGGCCCATATTGTTTAAATATTTTAATACAATTATCTAGTAGCAAGTGGCTTCCTCTTATGTTATTTTCACTCCTTTTCAAATCCTTTACTCATCCCATTCAAAAATACTTCTATATATTCATTCTTATATCCTATCTCTATTTGTATCAATCTACACATATTCATCATTATTAGCCATTTATTGTATATATATTTGAACTCACTATCATAAATATTTTCCATACCTTAATATATTTGTTTCCCTATTCTAGGTCAATTTCATGCCATGCACATTCTATCTCAAGTTGCATAAGATTGACCTTAAGTTATATATTTTTAAAATTTTAAATTGTTAACATGTACCCTCTTACACTAGCTATCCAAAGATTACTCAATTCATATTTGTGTGAATATTTGTTATTTTACATGGTATTTAAAGACACCCTTTTATACATTTAAACATAGGAACCAATAATTGTAAAACCATCTAAAATAGTTGATAAATTACAAGGAGCATTCATTCTAGGAACACTTCAATTTGAGAACTAATTTAAGAATGCATCTACATTGATATCTTTGATATAAGATACTACACTTCAATTTTTATCTTCAATCATTGACCAAGGTTGTAAAACTAATCTCTTAAGGGGTGAAGTGAGGATAACTTGACCCTCACAATATTGTAGCTTCCTGAAGGTATTTCAAAATTTGTCTCCCCTTATGAATTAGGAGACATTAAAACTCATAGAGGACTAGGTAGACATTAAAAATAATAGAGGATTGGGTTGAACAATTTTTTATTTTTCTATATCAAAATAAAGTGCAAAAGATCATTTTGTGTTGCTTGGAATCATCTCATAGCCATGAGGAATTTCCAACATGTGCCTAGTTTGAGATCTAGTCAACATATCAAGAGCATTAAATTTCTATACCATGGTGAAATACTTGTGTAAGTCTTTAATATTCATATTCCATCATTACTTCAGAAGTTAATTGAACCTATATTTTACATTCAATTTCCAAAACTAATGTTTTTAATTATCAACTCCAAACCCATTAGTAACATTTCATTTAATTGTACTTTGAATACATGTACATTTAGCTAGCCAAGATTTATGTAAAAGTGATATGATTCCCCTACAATTATATTCCTTATTTTAAAAAACTTAAAATTTTGATAACATTTTTTATATAATTAATAATTTAAACAAATAATTAAAAAATTAAAATTATTTTAAATATATAATTAAACATATTTTTATATGCATATTTATAATTTTTCTCAATAAATTATCATTTTAGTATTCAAAGTTTCTCTATATAAAATCTATGTTTACCAAAGTCACTATATTACTAGTAACAAAATTTATATCATTTGATTGGGAAATATTTCTTTGTAGTATATTGTACCTTGATTCTTTATACCTCAAAGATTTTGAATCTCAACAACGTTGAAATAAAAATAATAATAATATCATCCTCATTGATTACACTTAACCATTTAAACTACAACTTTTTTTTATTTTTTGAATAAATTTCAAAATATATATTTATTCTATTTTTTTCTTAAAATAATTAAATTTAACACAAATTTACCATAAAAACATCAAAACAAAAATGGAAAAACCTATACCTTGCAAAAATCTCAAAAATTATTTTAGTAATTTTCTTTTAGAAAAATATCTAAGCACATTGTATAACATTCATTGGAATTGATCTTCTTCAATAAGGATTATTTCACTTTTACATAGTAAAAATAGAAAAGAAATCTCCATAGAATAAGAGAGAAAAATGCATGGTCTCCTAATTAACTTGTTATGCTAATGATAAAGTATCCTTATATCGATTTCAATCTATCATGGACCGCATTCAATGTCGAAATACAAAATAAATATTAAGTTATCTTTCTCCAATTTTTATTTGTTTTCCTGCATGGTGTGAATGCCTAATCTACAATTAGCTAACAAAAGACAAAAAAACAAGGTTAGTCATGTTAGAAACCCAAACAAAGCATTCCCAATGAGATTCTCAATCAAACAAACAAAAGAAAACATGAATAAAACATGAAATAACATAAGGTAACATGTAAATTCATCTAAGTTGATCAAACCTTTATCCCATAGGCAGATTGGTTCTCCTTTGACTTGGAATGTAGCCCTTTCCCAATCCCTTTCATATGCTTCAAGATTTTAGATGATTCCAAGTTCTTGTGATTGACTCCAAATGATGATAAAAACTAGCTAAGATGTGATAAAAATGAGTGAAAATTTCTATAATAAACTTGTATAAGATTGCAGATCCATTTCAAGTAGAAGAGGCCTCTACTTAAAAGAGTGAAGGGTTGAAGAAAGAATTAAATTGGTGAATGTGGGATTAAAATGAGAGCCAATAAGAATGTGACACTTTTCACAAGGCTAATAGATGAAGGTGGAGCACATTTTGAGGAATATGTAAAGTCAAGAGGATGTAAGAGAATTGAATATGGTTGAGGGTGTAAGAGAATGTGGGTGAAGATGTAAGAGAGGTTAATGCCCTTGTAATAGACAATATGGCATGTAAGAGGGAGTCAGTGCCTTTGTAAGAGGTATTTATGGGTGTGTAAGAGCCTTTTGGAGGGAAATTGAATGAGGAGGTGGTTGAGAGGAATATTCCTAGGAATATGTCATTGTGGGGATAAATAGGGTAATAAGATAATTAAAATAAATGAATTTCATATGCAAACTAGTTAGTTGACCATGGGTTGATTTAACTTTAAGGGAATTAAAAGCTAGAAAAATGGGTAACGATGATTAGAGAGTGATTTAGAGTTAATTAATTCAAAATTAAACAACTTGAGTGGGTTTAGGGGATTTATGACATTTGATTTTAAATAAATGGGTTTATTTAATCAACTAAGAGGACTTAAGGGGATTTAATTAAATGGTTTTATTTAATTAAATAGGATGAACATTAGTCAGAATAAGGTGAATTAATCCAATAAAGTCACTTTGTTGTCAGCCCCTAGAGGGCGACCGACCACAGGAAGAGTTGGGCAAAGCGGGGACTCGAGCAATAGTACAAGGGGAATTACCCGAGTGGTCCAGGAGAACTTGGAGGTGAGCAACCTCAAATGCAACTCTTTTAGCTTGCACTTGAACCTGTAAAAGCACATTAGAGAAAATCATAGCTTTAGCATATAGAGATACATGTATATCCATTTGAAAATATGAAAAAATGCAAGCATTTCTCTCCTTCCAAATATTGAAGAGAATTTCCACCCTGAAAGTGTGCCAAAACTAGGTGAATTTTGCAGGAATTCTGGGAGAATCTCCAAGCAACAACATATGCTAGGAGAAAGGTTCTAGCCGAAAAGGCCAAAAAAAGTCATGAATCCGAGTCCTAGACCCCCAGGTGAGTCAGTCGAGAGCCCATAGGCAAGCCCTGGAAAAGAATACACCAGACAAAGTGGGCAAGCTTTGGCTCAACACTTGCAAACCAAGCGGCAACAAATCTTTTACACCAAACATGAGCAGAAGATTGAAGAAGCCACTTTTGGTTCAAACTCTGAATCATAGGAAAATGTGGTGAGAGCCACCTATAACCAAGCCGAAGCTTGTAATTCTTGAAAGGGGTATCTGGATACCACTTCTAGTCTTTTCACCAAGGTTTGATCCCATGAATTCCAACCTTATGAAACATCTCAGCATGAATGGCATTCACTAGACCATCATAAGTAGCATGGTCCTAGTTATGAAGCTTGTATTGGGCACGAAAAACATCCCACGACATGATACGCATGGTGGGTATGGAAAAAGTCTATTGTAGGGTCTACATACCCTTCTTGTGAAATCTGAGCAACTTAAGCCTTGGTGACTTAGCCAACAATTGACCATTGCTAGCAAAAAGAGGTGACCACCAAACATTATGCTGGTTAAGAGAAAGCTCATCTTGAAAACCAGAGCCAACCCAATGAAGCCAAGGTTTGACAACTTCCTATGCCTACCAGATGCTTTTGGCCACAAAAGTCTCAACAATCTGGACTAGTTCATTCATGAATAGAAGGGTTTGAAAGCCAATCCCCTTCTAGACAGGTCTATGAACAGGGAAATTGGATTAAATACTATGCCTAAGAAGAATTTCTAGGCCTCATCCCCAGTAAGGGCATGAATAATCCATTTAACACACAGAGCAGTCCCTTGTCGTTGGGTAGATAGTAACCTAAGGCCTCCCGAATCTCTAGGAAGACAATAGAATTCTCAAACCACACAATGAAACCCTCTGTGAGTTTCACAGGAGGCCCAGAGGAAATCATGAAGCAGCTTCTCAAGCTTTCCATAGGCCGCTTTAGAGGGGACCCAACAAGAAGAATAATAAACATGGGTAGCCACCAAGATTTTGGAACACACTTGGAATTCCCCTACTAAAGAGAGGGGCTTAGTAACCAAATAAGTAAGCTTCTGCTCAACTCTAGAGAGCATGACTTGCCAAAGCTCAGCCTAAGACACCTAAAATGTAAAGGGAATTTCCATAAACTAAAAAATTTCACTAGGCCCAATCTATTTCCAACCATACTGTTGTAGCCACTGCGGTGAGGGCAAGATAGATTGCCTATAACACAAAGTTTTATGCCACTAGATGGCCGAGCCGGAGATAAGATAGAAGGTATTAAGGCACTCAAGAGCTGCTGCAATAGAATCTCCATCCTCCAGAAGGGTGAGGAATGAGTCATCAACAAAATGGCCATTAACCAGCTAAGCCTGAGAGCTGGGTAGAGAAATACCCTTGACACACCGCTGGGAAACCACATTGGCCAAAAGATAGCCAAAACCCTTGGCTACAAGAACATATAAAGAGGGGACCAATAGGCACCCTTTCCTAATGGAACGAAAGAGTCCAAAGGAAGAGGATTAACAACCATTGATGGTGATACAAGCTAAGACATCCGCAAAGAGCATTCGAACAAATTGAATGAAATTGAGCCCAAAACCCAAGGCTTGTAGCATAGCAAGAATAAACAGCCATTCAATACGATCATAAGCCTTTGAAAAGTCAATCTTAATGAACACAACTTTCTGGTTTGAGCGTCTGGCCCATTCCATGCCTTCCCAAATAACAATGATATTGTCTAAAATAAATCTGGATTTGATGAACCCAGTTTGTTCCGGGTGCATGATCTGAGGTAGAAGATGACATATTTTAAGAGTCAGAGCCTTGTCGATAATCTTGTAGGAGACATTAAGAAGCATGATAGGTCTCCAATTATAGATGTCTTATGGGTCACCCGATTTAGGTATTAATTTTACAATACCTTTATTCATTAAGTTACCCAGGGAATTAGAGTGAAAATTTTCTAAGTAGACTTGATCCAGATCATGTCCAATATCATCCCACATGACTTTGTAAAATTCACAAGGGAATCCATCAATTCCTAGGGCTTTGTCATCATCCATGGAGTAAACAACCTCTTTGAGATCATCAACTAATAAAAGTTGATCACAAAAAAATTTATGAGCTGAAGAAAGCTTGTTTGGCACAACAACAAAGCAATCTTGAAGGGCTTGTTGTCGTATGGGCGTGACTTCCTATGCAATGAAAACTTTCTCATAATGACGCACAAAGGCTTGGAGAATTTCAGGCATCTCAGAGAGCACCTGAGTACCATATTCTTTTTAGTGCTCAAGAATGAGTGCCTAGCACGCAAATCCAAGAAAAACTCTTTGGAGGCATGATCACCAACTTTTAGCTAGTGCAACCAGGCTTTGATTTGCACTCTTCAAGTAGTATAGCTATTAGCAATTTTTTTCTTGTGCCTTAGCTCTGCCACCCTTACTTGTAAGGAAGGAGAAAAGGGGCTGGCCACCAAAGCCTCAGAGGCAACATGGAGGTCAGCAGTGGTAGCCTCGTAAGACTGCTGGTAAAAAATAGTCAGCTGGCACCCATAAATGTGCAAAAATCTAGCAGTGTGGATGATAGCCTCATTACACCAAGAAATCAAGCCTATATGATGAGCTGGTTTGCACTCTAAATTCTAAACTCTATGAATGTGGGTCATGGCAGGCTTGTGGTAGAGTAAAGTTGTGTTTAAAAAAATTGAGTTTTACACGTACTAGGCTGTTGAGTCTCCCATTCAATGCAAAAGGAAATGGGGAAATGATATGACAAAATAACATCCACTAACAGCTTAACCAGGAGAGAAGAGTTGTTAAAAGAGAAAAAATATTGCACTGGGATCATGGCACAATCAAGGCACTTAAATATTCTATTAGAACTGACTCGGTAATTGTAACAAGTGTGCCAGAGAGAATGAGAATGGCGGCGACCAATATTGGGATGAAACAACCACAAATTATTGTGCATGTAAAACCACGCCTCTCTTTCCCTAGCTATCCATCTAAATGGTAGAGTACCATCTTTTTCAGATGCCATTTCTACCATATTAAAGTCCCCATAGAGTAACCAAGTAGCAACTGGTAAAAAATCAGCAATCCAACGCTAGAGCAAAGAGTGTTCCACAACATCATTAGAAGCATAGACATTAATATTCCCAAAAGAATGATTATCAATGTTGAGAAGGATCTAGATGAGTCGATGAGTGGGATTAAACCCGTGGTTGACCACAGAGGAGTTCCATCATGGGGCCAAAAGGATGGCAGCTCTACCACGCCCAACATTATGGGTAGTACAAAACATTTTACTCACTGGCCAAATAGAATGACTAGCCGCGGCAAGTAAAAAACCAAAAAATTTAACTTCTTGAAGATAAAGCACTTCAACACCAGAATACTTGCACAAGGTATTCTTGACAGAATACTTTCTAGAGAGGTCTATCAAACCTCGAACATTCCATGAGAGGAACTTCATGAGTGAAACTCCTCCATGATTTCGAAACCCAATTCCTCTTCATTCAAAGAAGATAAACAATTCTATAAAAATTCTACTGGAACTGATCCAATCTGAATGGAAGGGGAGGATAACCTCCATTTTTCATGAACATATTCCCCTTCTTCCCTAGGAGGGGAAGGAATGTGAGAACACTTGTGAGCTCCTATCATAGGAGAAGCCACATTCGGCTATGAAGCCACATTCGGCTGAGAAGCCACATTCGGCTGAGAAGCCACATTCGGCTATGTTAACATGATAGCAGCCGGCCAAGGCATAGTCTTTGGCCTAGACTACTATGAAACATAATCAACTCCAACCAGAGCTTCTTTCACCTTCAAAAAATGGTTTGAAACATCTTTCACTGGCTCAGAGGTCACAGGACCCAACCTAGAACTAGTGGAATTATTCTTTTGGTTTGTGATCGTAGTCCATTTCGCATTAGGTTTGGCAACAGATGCAGCTGCCAAATGAGGATTTTTAGCATCTCGAGGTAGAGAAGGTGTACGAGGCACTGCTAAAGGGTAGTCCTTTATCTTGTGGTCTGCAAACTAACACCTATTGCACATGTTGGGAAAATTAAAATAGGTGACCTTCTGGGTGTGATGAAAATTTCCAATTTGAATATCAATGGAGTCTTTTAAATATTTGGAAAGGTCAATTTCCACACAAACCCTCTTTTAGGGACGGGCCTGAAAAAACCTATTTGGCTCAATACAAATAACCCTCCCTAGGGAGGAGGCTATACTATTCAAAAAAGGCACACAAGGCAAAGGAAGACTAGAAAATTAAATCTAGACTAGGGCCCACAACTTGGTGTCATTTGAGACAATAAAGTCACAAGTCCAGGCTTGAAAAACTAACAGAGAGGACCGGACATACCAGGGCCCATGGCTTAAGATGGCCTGCACATGATTGACCTCCGCAAAGTGGAACAAAAAGAAACCCTTGGTTAAGTTTTGGACCATATCAAGGCAGACCCCATGAGGAACCCAAGCCTTGTTAACCCAATCTTTAAGCACTCTTTTAGGGGGAGTTCTCCCAACAAAATACCCAACAAGGGTGTACTGCTCAAGCCATTTATAGGAAATATCAAAATCTGGTAAAGGAAAAACCACATCAACTAGTGAATCAAAACACTTACCTTGTGAAAGAATTTCAGAACAAATTTTTGGGGATGTTTGTTCGGAGGAGGAGCCATTGATTATCACCATCGAACCGCTAACACTAGCAATAACTACTAGGTTAAAGCTGGTTGAAGGAATATTAAACCAAGAAACCGTAGTAAATGTGGCCGTACAGTTTTCCTACACAGGATGCGCAGTATGACACAAAAGGTGAAACACTACAGATTTTGAAGAGGAATCCAAGAAGGAATAGTACATGGAGAAGGAAAATTATTCATGTTTTGTTCATGATTTTTAGATTCAACTAGTGTTCCCATCAAACTCAAGTCAAGATCAAGCCACAACAATGAAGTTGATCTATCATCGGAATCAATAGAATTCCTTAAAAAATATCTGAGCTCAAAAATGGAATTGACTCACTGACAACTATGATCGACACTTTCTGTGAGAATGTTCTGGAATCCCTTTTCTTGTTGCATGCAAAGACGAAGGTGAATTCAACTTATGCTCTGATTAAAAATAGAGAGCATTTTAAGCTACCCGGGCACTAAAATTTTAATACTAAAAAGTAAAGCTAACCTAAAGACAAGGACACCTAAGAACGAAGATGTTCAGCATCCCACAGTCGATGAGGACTGCTCATTTTATCTACAATTTTTCTTCTAAGATCACCGATGTGATCATGCATTTTCAAAAGATGAATTCTTCTGAAGTCAAATCCCATCCAATGATTACTTTCCATGCAAACCTCAACAAGGCATTTATCTATTAAGGTCTGGAGCATCTGAGTTTCCATATTCTTGTCGCCATATGACTAGATCTACGGACAAAAAAGCATGCAATGTCCATAAATATCTACTTTTGCTCATCATCTAGTGCATCAACACTTATCATAAGCTTCTTTTCTATTGCTTGCAGTAGACTACTCCTCACTTTATCCAATTGTATTCCCCAATATCTCTTGTCAGCACTACCATAAAGTGGTCCACCCAACACCTACAAAGATAAGAGGAAAACCCCCACATTCTTTCATGAAACTTTTCACCAAATTTTCCTATCCTATGTGCAAATTTTTTTGAAGGAGTTCCAACAGAAGAGATCTATGCTATGACTAACATTCATTTCTTTCATCTTATAACAAGCACTGACTCCTGCTCATATTAGAACCCTCTCTTCACTGCTTGTCGCAATAATCAAACTACTAGTACTATTTTCCCCAATATCCCATCCTACTAGAGCATCTAACTGCTCAGGATGATCTATACCATCTATACAAATTAGGAACCTCAGATGAGGACCCCTGGTTAGAAGAGACCTGAGATAGTTCTTTCCTTCAGGTATGCTATCAATTTTTTGCTTTTCGTGAACCAAATCTTTAAGAAGCTTGCTTTGCAAAGAAGTCAACTTACCCTTGTTAGATGCTTCTCGCACTTTGAACAAGAAAGACAATTTAGTGTATTCTGAACAGATGCAGTTAAAGAATGATGTGGCCAAAGTGGTTTTTCCCTGAGCCACCAAACCCGTAGATGCCAACAATTTTTCTTGTCCTTCTTGTCTCTTGCCAACATGTCCTTTCAAAATCTTGAAGGATTTCACTAATTCCTACAGGATGCTTTGTAATCTCCAAAGGTGTTGTCTTCTACAACTCTTTGTGGATAGCAGACACAATTTTTTCACATTGCTTCTCAAGGTCACTAAAAATTTGCATAAGAAGATAACAATTTCGTCATATTAAAGTTTGTTTAGGCTATGCTAAAACTCCTCAATTTTGTGAAAAATGTTTCAACAAAAATAGTCATAGACGAAGAATTACCTATCATGTTGGCTGAACTTGTATCCATTGATAAATGAAACCCTTTTCAGGGTTTCTATCCATTTGTAAAGCTTTCCCAGATACCATCCCTTCTTTCTATGTTTGTTAAATGAATTGGCATACGCTCCCTTTTGTAAATAGCGAAGGTCCAAAGGTGCGACATCATAGAATATTGGAATGATAGTTAGTCTCTAACATTAGATCAATCTCGGCCAAACACCAAGAAGAGTTGGCATATCCCTTTGAAAATATGGCAATTTGAACCAACGCGAAGCAAATGGCACTCTTAAGGGTAGATGGAAAATGATCTCCTAGTTCCAACTCTTCACGATCATGAAATGCTCTGATTCCCAATTTCTCAAAGGATTTATAAAGCTGAAGAGCAAGGGTTTCCTTCACATTAGGGCCTTGGTGGTTAATGAAAATGTCCCAGAGTTTGGGAGATTGGGAGAATTCTACGCTCTCAGACTGATATCCCATCCCAGGGAAAGCATCCTCTCCTATGGTTTATTGGTGTGATGAAATAGATAAAGCCATGAATGGGAAATTGAACCCATAACTCAAAAAAAATAGAGCGAATGCATAATAGTTAAAACCTAGAGGGGGATTGGATTTAATCAAGGCATCAAGAAAATTCTATTACTCAACTCCTTGCCTGAAATTTGTTCTCTTTTTCCAAGAGGTTGCCTATAATGCTTAACTAACCCTAGAGAAGTTTGGATTTTATCAAGCAACAAGGGTATCCGAAAAAGTCGATGCCAAATTTTCTTATGTATCTACTTCCAAGATGTTATCTCGAAAATGCATAGAAGGGAGATTTGTGGACTATTTAATAGTTTTATTAGTTGATAGGCTATTTTGTTTGAATTTTCCATCAGGATTTTTGTCAGCCTAGCCCCAAATTAGCTTTTCCAGTGCCGGGGGTCTGTCAGCCGGTAGAGAGGGCACCTTTTTTTTTGTGGGGACGTTGGGATTAGTTATTACATGGGTTGGTGGTGGTGGAGAATGTTGTCATCATAACGGGGAAGGTAAATGGTAAGTGTTGGATGTGGAACTTTGCAAATATGTGGGTTGGCAGTGGTGTAGGTGGTCTCCTTGAAAGGCGGAAGGTGAATGGTAAGTGCTTGCTCATCTGATGGTAAATGCATTTTGTAGCTGTTGTATGATGGAGGTGAATGAAGTAAATGTGATAGTGAATGTAGCAGTCTGGGAAAGTATACTTTGATTAAGTTGCATTGTGCAAACAACAATTGTGGTGTTGGTTTCCTGGCAGACGAATGTGAAAAAAATCATTGGCTTCAGCTGCATCGCTGGTTTAATACAAGATTGTTCAGAAAGACTCTTATGTTAGATTAAAAACCAGTGTTCTCCAGAATCTATAAGTTGTTTTACATAGGTGGTTTGCATGGATGGTTAATATATTATCTATCTTTTTACCGAATGTTTGTATCTTTGGCGTTATACCCATTGTGGAGATTTGAAAGTGTATCGTTCTGTATCAATGGAGGAATTGCAATTAAATTTTCTTTCTTTCATTAAAAATATGCTTAGGGTTAGTAATTTTTTCACTATTCGTTTATGGTTTTGGTTATCTGTGTGTATCTTTCACATTGTAGCCATCATGATAGGAGCAATTTTGATTAAGTTGCATTGTTGAAATAGCCATTGTGGTATTATTTTCATAGGAGGCCATAATAAGAATCCTTGCCTACGGCTTTGTCGGTGGATTAATAGTAGACTAAATTGTTAAAAATCATGCCCTTTGGCCTATTTGCAAACTGTTTTATTTTAGATTAAAAGCTCTTGTGCTCTGGAATCTATAAGTCCTTTTACATGGGTAGTTTACATAGATGGTTCATTTATTGTTGATGTCTTCATATTATATTTTTGTATCTTTGGCGTTATACCCATTTTGGAGTTTTGAAAGAGATTATCATTCTCTATGGATGGAGAAATTGTACAAAAATATTCTTTCTTTCTTCAAAAAATATGGTTAGCGTTAGTTATTTGTTCGCTCTTGGTCTATTATTTTGGTTGTTTGTGCGTATACCCATTTTCAAGATTTGAAAAATATTATCGTTCTTTATGGATGGAGAAATTGCATTTAAATCTTCATTCTTCTATCAAAAAAATGGTTGGGGTTGGTTATTTGCATGTTGTTGATCTAGTGTTGTAGTTGTCTGTGTGTATCTTTGGCATTGTAGCCATTACTATGGGAGCAATTGTATTTATGTGTGTGTAGGGTTTAGGGTTGTATGAAAGCATTAACATATTGGAGATAAAATTACTTTGGTGGCTGTCTAGTATTATTCTAGCAGGTCTTTTACAATTTCTCTATTTGTGGTGATGTAGCTTGAATTTTTAATGAAGCTTGTGGGGTTATACTATTTTTACATGGGTTCTTTGCATAGATGATTAATTTATTGTCAATTTCTTCTTGTTTTATGTTTCTATCTTTTGTGTTATACCCATTTTTGAGACTTGAAGGAGATTATCAGTCTTTGGGGGTGGCGAGACTGTAAAATCTTCTTTCTTTCATCAAAAAAATATGGATAGGGTTACTAATTTTTAGCTGTTGAGTGCTATTATAGCCATTACTATGGGAGAAATTGTATTTATTAGTGTGTAGGTTTTACGGTTGCATGAAAGCATTAACATATTGGAGATAAAATTAATTTGGTGGTTGTTCAGTATTATTCTAGCAGGTCTTTTACAATTTCTCTATTTGTGGTGATGTAGCTTGAATTTTTAATGAAGCTTGTGGGGTTATATTGATTTTTACATGGGTGCTTTGCATAGATGATTAATGTATTGTCAATGTCTTCTTGTTTTAAGTTTTTATCTTTTGCATTATACCCATTTTTGAGACTTGAAGGAGATTATTAGTCTTTGGGGGTGAAGAGACTGTAGTTAAATCTTCTTTATTTTGTCAAAAAAATATGGATAGGGTTACTAATTTTTGGCTGTTGAGTGCTATTCTAATACCTTTTTTATAATTTCTCGATTTCTCTATAATATTTAGTGAAGTGTAGGGTTGTACTCATTTTGGAGAGATTATTGCTACATATTGGGTTTAGGAGCTATATTTAATGTGCCTTCAAGGAAATTGTAGTTAAATCTTCTTCCTATCATCAAAAAGATATGGTTGGGTTGAGTGATTTTTGTGGCCCTTGTGTATCCATACATATGTAGACACATATATATACTCTATGCATTTTTGCTTCCATACACATGATTTGATTTTCATTTTCAATGAAGCTTGTGGAGTTATACTCTGTTATAGAGGGGTGTTTTGGATAAATGATTAATTTATTATTAATTCCTTCTTATTATATATGTTTCTTTGGATTTATACCTGTTACCATAGGAGCAAATGTAGTTAAATCTACTTTCTCTCGCTGTTGGTCTACTATTTTGATTATCTGTGTATATCTTTGGTGTTGCAACTATTACCGTAGGAGGAATTGTAGCTTTCTCTGTGTAGGCTTTAGGGTTGTGTGAAACCATTGACATATTGGTGATAAAATTGCATTGGTGGGTGTTTACTATTATCCTAATAACTCTTTTTACAATTTCTCTATTTCTATATAATATTTAGTGTCAGGTGATGTAGCTGGAATTTTCAATGGAGGTTGTGGCCTTATACTAATGTTTGCATGGGTGTTTTGCATACATGATTAATTTGTTTTTAATGTGTTCCTTTTATATGTTTCTATCTTTGGTGTTATAGGGATGTTTGAGACTTGGAAGAGAATACTGCTCTTTATGGGTGGAGAAATTGCAGTTAAATGTTCTTCCTTTCGTGGGAATTTAAATATGGTTAGGGTTACTAATATTTGGTTGTTAAGTATTATGCTAATAGCTCTTTTTCAATTTCTATATTTCTTCCTATTGTCAAAGAGATATGGTTGGGCTGAGTAATTTGGGTGGCCCTTGTTTATTTTTTATAGTTAGGGCTATGCAACTTTGGCTTTTTGTAGTTAAATCTTGTTTCTCTCACTATTGGTCCACTGTTTTGATTATCTATGTACATCTTTGGCATTGGGAGCTCTATTTACTGTGGGTTTAGGAAAATTGTAGTTAAATCTTCTACCTTTCATGAAAAAAATATGGTTGGGGTGAGTAATTTTTGTGGCACTTATTTATTGTTTGTAGTTATTGTTGTACTTTTCTAGCTTGATACTCGTTGGTATAGGGGCAATTGTAGTTAAATCTTCTTAATTTTATCAATGTTAAAACTGTCAAGCTTGCTATTGAAAGGAACAATTAGTAGAGGTCAGGTCACATGAATAATAAATTAATCATTTATGTAAAATATCCATGCAAACATGTACAAATACATATATCTACATGTAAACATGTAGACATATATATACATGTATATATGCATGTCTACATATGCATATGTATATATACATGTAAAGATATACATAGATATATACATGTAAACATATAGATATATATATACATGTAGCCATAGAGATATATATATATATATACACATGAACAATAAATTAATCATTGATGCAAACTTACCATGTAAAACCACTTACAGATTCCATGGCACAATAGCCTTAACTCCCCCCAAGATGCTATAGGACAGAGTAGAACACAACAATTTTAACAATGGTCTCCTACCAAACCAACACCACACTCGCTATTTGCACAATGTATCTTAATAAGTATAAAACCCTACAACCTGCTATCAACAAAAAAAAAACACAGAATGAAAGACATGAACAATAAATAATGTTGTATCAAACCAATACCACAATGGCTCTCTCAACAATGCAACTTAATCAATATACTTTCCCACACATTTTGCAGTGCATCAATGTTAAACCCCTTCAACCTGGTATTAAAAGCAACAATAAACATAGAACCAAAGACATGAACAATAAATTAATCATTTATGCAAAATGCCCATGAAAACGTAGAGATATATAGATATATACATGTAAACATATAGACATATATATACATGTATACATATATTTGTATGTATACATGTAGATATACATTTTTACATGCATGTCTACATATGCATACATATATACATGTAAACATATACACATAGATATACATGTATACATATACATACATATATATACACACACACACATGTATATACATATACTTTATCATAGGTTTTGCAACACACCAGTGTTGAAGCCCTCCAACCTGCTATCAAAAGGAACAATAAGCAAAGCCCGAAAGGCATGAACAATAAATTAATTATTTATGCAAAAATACCCATGTAAAACATGCACATATACATGTAAACATATGGAGATATATATACATGTATAAATATATACGTATATATACATCTACAAATATCCATGCATATATACATGTAAACATATAGATGCAAACATATACATACAAATATGTGGACATATGTATACATATATACATGTAAACATATACATACATTGAAATTAGTTTTCCCGGTGTTACATAGTAAATGTCTTTTTGATAGATCTTTTATACTTTCGGTATTTTCCTATAATATTGAGTGCCAAATAATGTTTCTTGGATTTTGAATTGTCAAGTGAATTGTTATATAGATTGGTCTAGGTACGATATAATTTTATCTCTCTCCTACCTTTATATTTATCAGTGCTAGAAGCATATCTATATTTATTTTTTTGTTAAACAAGTGCAATGAAGGAAAATGCACATCATCACAACACATGGATACAATGATTGAGGAAAATATATTTCAAATTCTTTGAAAGGTCAATGCATGTCTACTTTCACCCCTATATGTATGTATGTATGGATAAATATATGTATGTATGTTTTACTAATAGTTCTATTACAATTTCCACATTTTTCTATAATACTCAATGGAAGCTAATGCAGTTGCTGCTATACAATTTCTCTATTTGTTAGCAGACTAAAAAGTAGGTGGGCATCAAAGTAAAATGAGAACCATGGCAGCTCAATGAATGTGCAAATCTATATAAGCAAAGGGAAGAATAAATTATGTATCCATTCACAATCTACAGTGTCCTCTTTTCAAGGATTTGAAGTGAAATAAATTAGAGGGATTCAAAGGTGCTAATTGCACAAAATGTGTATAGCACCAAAGATGCATAGAGTGTATATATGTGTGTGTGTGTGTATGCATGTGTATATATGTATATGTCTATGTAGATACATGTGTGTGTGTGTGTATGTGTATGTATATGTATGTATGCATGTGTATATTATATATATTGTGTGGTTTGGTGGTTGTGGAGGTGGTGACCTTGATACATAGAAGGTGAATGGTAAGTGTTTTCTTTCGCGGGGGTTAGTGCATTTTGTCATTGTTGTCCAATGGGGGATAATGAAGTAAATGCAATATTGAATGTTGTAGTGTGGCAAAGCATACTTTGATTAAGTTGCATTGTTCAACATCCATTGTAGTGTTATATATATATATATATATATGTATGTATGTATGTATGTATGTATGTATGTATGTATGTATTATTTCTTTGTCATCTGTTTCAACTCCTATCATAAGAAACTCTTGATTATGGTAGCTTGCACCTTCTACTATCCATTTGATTTTTTTTTGTGAGGATAATATATTGAATAGGTTGCATTGTTGAAAGTGGCATTGTTGTGTTGGTTTCATACCAGAGCATTGCCTGAGATGCATGGTCCCTACTAGTTTAATAGTAGATTGCAGCCATAATGGCTCTTTCAACAATGTAACTTAATCAATGTACTTCCTTGTACATTATGCAGAAAATGTGAGCTGCATAGGGTGGAATTAAATATTATAGAGCAACAGAGAAATTTCAGAACAACTATTGTACAAAAAATCCTATTCACGATTTGGCTGACAAAAATAACATTGGAAACTTCAAACAGATAAGAAACCCTCTACATATCCATATATATACAATCCCTTCTATCTTAATTTGTGTGGTACTTTAGTGTTTCCCTAATAATCCTATTAGAATTTGCACTTTTCTCTATAATATGTTTATATGTATATATACATGTATATGTATGAATACATACATACATACATACATACATACATATATGTGTGTGTGTGTGTGTATGGGAAATTATACTACAAAATGTGTGAAAATATATTGGTTGGGTTGGTTTGTTGAAATAGCCATTGTGGTGTTGGTTTGATAGTAGACTATTGTAAAATTCTTCAAATATAGAAGATTTTCCCATAGTTAATAATGGCAATGTGGAGCTTCTCTCTTCAACAAAAGATATTTGTAAATGTTGCTCATTGGTGAATAAGTATTTCACAAAAAATTATGGAACTAGAATTTACAAGGCAACTATTACATAGACTGGTTGTCTTCTATTAACATGTTATTTAACTATCAATAAGTTTCATGATGTTTTTTCCACTCACCGATTTGAAGCTACCTATAGTAGAGTATTCTATTGTTCTTGTAACAAGGATTATTTTGTAATTGTTGTCTCCTATTAACATGTTTCATGATATTCTTCTACCCTCATTTGTTTAACTATAAATAACTTTCATCATATTGTTTTCCACTCATCTATTTGAAGTTGCTTGTAGTAGAGTATTCTATTGTTCTTGTAAAAAGGATTGTTTTGTAATCTTTAATGTGCTTAATTTGTTTGGATGGAAATTGTTACCATTTAGATATATTATTGTATATATAGATAAATAGATACATGTGTACATATGGATATATATATCTAGTTATTTTTGTTTTCTAAATGTGTAAACAGAGGAAAAATTAAACCCATATATGTATTTAAGGATTTCCATTCTTGTTGTTCTATATTCCATTATTTCTATTAAGAAAGATGAAGCAACAAGTAGAAATATATGCAAATGCTTGCATATAGGTGTTTATACAAATATAACAAGGAGATTGTATGCATTCCAAGTTCTCCACCGTTTGGCATTGAATGTTGGAATACATTAATCTTAGATTTTTTATTGTGGTATCGAGTTGTCAATGAGTCAACTATGGTTGGAAGATTCCTTTCCTTTAGAGGGTTCTAGAGCTATGTTTGCGAAGTCGGGGTCTATGGATGGATCTCTAGAGCCCCCAAAAATTGATTTCCCCTCAACTTGTATAACTGGTGATGTGGAGTCTAACTTTGAGGATTCCATCCACTAGCCTACAAACTTTGATTCCATAAGTTTTCCTTGCTTTTTTGTTGTGCCTACTACCTTGTTGTTGCTGCTTGATTGGTATGTAGGTGTATACATATATAGTTGTCCCTAGTAGAGGATATAGATATGAGAGTAGACATGCATTGATCTTTTAGAACACATAAAAATGTATCTCTTTCTAGCCTTCATTTTTCTTGTGGTGTGATGATGTGCATTTTTCTGGATTGCACTTGTGTTTGTAGGCTGTAAAAAAACATTTGGCTTTGACTCCATTTGCAATTCATTTCATCAATGTTAGTGATGTTTCCTCTCCAGTCCTTCAACTTTTATCCTTCAAAAAATTTTGCAGTGATGAAGGGCAAGTTGAGCGATTCAAAGTTGTCTTATCTAATGGTCACCATTTGTAAATAGGAACTCTCCCTTCCAAATGCAATGATATAATTTTCCCAATACATTGTTTTGCTTCTTTTCCATGGCCTTAATCATATCCAACTTAGTTGTAATTATGGTTGATTGTCAAATTATTGGGACCCCTAGGTATTTGTTCAAGCAGCAAGAAGAGCAAATGTTGGTGCCTGACTCACCTTATCCTTCTAAATGGGCCCCTAAATTTGGTCTGTAGCTATCCCCTAAAAAAAAATGACCCTCCAAAGGTAAGCCCTATTAAAGCTTTGAACATTTATCAAAATTTTTGGATAGTGAAAGGGCAAGTAACAAAAATTAGGGAGATGCATCATTTCCAGACACAGAGAGGTGAAGGGAAACTATTGAGTTTTGACATTATAGATGTGGAGGGGACAAAAATACATATTACTTTTTTTGATGATATTGTTGAATTGCATTATGGTCAAGTTGAGGTGGGGTTTACTTATTTAATATCGAGGGGATTGGTCAAGGAAGCCAGTAAAATATTCAATAAATTAAATAGTAATTTTGAGATTGTTTTGGATCAAAAATCAATAATAAAATGATGTGACGATGAGATTCTTATAAAAAAAAGAGTTACTTTTATGTCAATTAGTGAAATAAGCAACTATAGTGATAACAACTTCGTTGATATTATTGGAATTTTAGTGCATGTTTGATACATTCCAACTATTCAAAGGAGAAATGGAACTGAAACAGTTTGACAAACCATAATTAAACAATATATTGTCTTTGCTTCTTTTATTGATGTTAATTTGTAGGGCCCAAGCTGGCAAGAAAAAGGTGATACCTTGGAGCAGATGTACCTTTTTGGTGAAATAGTCATTGTTTTTTTTCATAGTGGCCATGTAGGCTACTTTAATGGCAAAGTTATCAACACATCAATAGGAATAGACCTTGAGATTAACCCTTCTATTCCTGAGGCAAACACTCTTAGATCCAAGGGGCCAATTAAAGTAGACCAAGTAGCTTCAACTTCTGCTCCTCAGACATTGCATCCTTCAAATGATAGAGTTACTATTGCATTTATCTTAAACAACTACCTTTGTTTGGAAAAAACTATTGAAGCCATTTTTAAAGGAACGATTCAAATTGCAAAAATTGAGTCTTTTTGTTACCCTGCTTTCCCCTTGTTGGTTAATGGTAAATAATGCAAAAGGAAGTGTACATGCCCATGTGCTGATGTTTGGTTTTGTGATCATTTCCAGATGGAAATTGAGGAATGCAATTAACGCTATCTTCTATAGTTAAGGATGCAAAACCATTCAGGTAGCCTTTGGTGTGTTGCTTTTGATGAAGTTGCCACTAGTTTTTTGTAGATGCCAAAAAAAGACATCTACACATTGCAGGACAACTCTAATTCTACAATACAACCTATTGTTGTTATTAAAGGCCTTGTTTGTAAAGCATATATCTTTACTGCTTTGATTAGAACAAAAATGTATAATTCAGAGGAATGGTTGAAAACAACGATTGTCAAAGAAACAAAAGTTGATTTCGAAGCAGAGTGTAAACTATTGCTTGTAGACATAATGAAGATGTCTATTCCTGCTCCAGAAAAAAGGATCCACTAGCGAGCCTATGCTTTGACTGCTCTTTTGCACTTTTGAGCATTTCTCATAGCTTTTACTTTGAAATGCTGACTATGGCAAGCTAAGACTTCTATTTGAGAAATATTGACATAATTTATAGCTATGTTTGCACCTACATATTTGCATGTTTATTGACCTTCCATCATTTTGATTATAACATGGTGCATCAATTTTGTTGTCATTCTTGCTTTCGAATATTTCAAATCAGTTGGATGGTTATATGATATGTTTACATAGATTACAATTTGAAACACAACTGAACAATTTATTTCCACAAATATTTCAAATATTTTCTATATAGGCAATACTTGAAAATATATTTTAATATATATTAAATATTTTGTATATGGGTAATCATTGAGAATAAACTTTTTATGTCACATTTAAAATCTACATGAATGGTATAAGTTTCTTCATTATGCTAAAATTAGGAGTCATAAATTATTTATTCCATCAGTTTAATGAGATTGTATTTGATATAAAGTTTCTTTGAATGCTAATCACTCTTGGTTCTTGGTTGCCATTCATATACAAATTTAATGAAAAAAAATAAAATAAATTTGCTTCCAGGTCTAATGAATATCAAAAGTAGTCTAGAGATAAAATTATCTCATTCCTGGACCAATCTATATAATAGTTCGTTTCTCAATTCAATATTCAAGCTATTATAAAGACATTTACTACTTGAGATATCTAGGAAAGTGCCAAAAAGCTATTAAAAAGACATTTACTATATAATATCTACCTTCATAATTGTAAATTTATGATTTCTTTGCAAAGCTTATTCACCAATGACAAACATTTAGGCATTGTTTAAGAGGTAAGCTCCAGGGTGTGAGTAAAAGCCCTTGAGAAGTGCTCTTTATTTTTCTATAATATTTAGTTCCAAGTACATGAAAAATGGAAGAGGTGAACAGATTAGTGACCCTAACCATATTTTTTTGAAGAAACAAAGAAGATTTAACTAGAACTGGTCATATGGTAATAACTATAATGCCAATGCTACATAGAGATAACTAGAAGCAATAAACAAAGGGCGAAAATCATGTTTGTAGGTATATGTATATGTATATGTATATTTATATGTATATTTATATGTATATGTATATTTCTATGTATATGTACATGTATGCATATGTATATATATGTGTATGTGTATGTATATGTATATGTATATGTATATGTATATGTATATGTATATGTATATGTATATGTATATGTATATGTATGTGTATATCTATATGTATAATGTTGATGTATAGAATTGTTTGTTTGTATTCCCTTCAGACATATATAGTCTTCTGTAAATTCTATTTTTTCCTTTGGTTGCATTGCTCGATGGGTGCATAATGGTCAAAACCCGCCATGCAATTATGATGGTTTGATGATTGGATGTTCAACAAGTGTTGTATTTTATAATCTTCACTACATCATAGACGTATTGTTGCTATAAGTTGTTTTCCCTTTGGATTTTCACCTGTTTCATACACACCTAACCACAGATATATATTGTGATAGTTTTGTTTTGTAAATTTATAATATACTAGCTTTTGGATTTAACCCTTCTCTTATTACAGGGCTAGACATCCTTCAGTGCAAAGAAAATTTCTATGCTTACCCCTTTTCTTTTTGCATGGTTACATACATTCCAAAACATACCAAAATTAGGTATCTCTATAGAGTTATTCCTATACATTGTATGCTTTGAAAAAAAACCATTGTTGGTTCTTTGTTGTCTTCCTTTAGACAAAATTTTCTATATTTTATTTATAGAATACCATTTACTACAATTCTTTATGAGGAATTCTCTTTTCCTAAAAAATTAATTGAGCCAAAAGAACTCTAGGAAATTGAATACATGTATCGAAACATCGAATTTTTTTAGCAACTTCACTATTCTCTGATATACAATGAAACACCATCACATTTCTGGTGGGTGTTTCATGCTTTTCCTAACTCACAGTTTTCCAGGGGCCAATGAGGCTTCATGATGCTAATGTTGTGGGCAAGTGAGGTACCATGCAATTTTTACTTCTTACACATATATATATTCAACTGTAATAGAGGAATTGTATGAAAAGTATTAGAATAATACTTATTTGTTACTAAATATTATACACAAGAATTTAGTTCCTATGTATTGAATTGACCAATTGCACCATTTCCAACCCATGAAATTACCAAGCTCCATGTTGCCTCAAGGGAAAAAAATAAAACTGACCAAGTTCCCATCAACTATAGTGCTCCTGGCATCAGCAAATCCAATTCACCCACACCATAATGGCTCTTCTGATAATACAACTTAATCAAAGTATGCTTTCCCACATGGTAACATTCAATATAACATCTACTTCTATGTTTTCCCTCGTGCATTGATGAAAGATGCATTTGTGCTTGTGCCAACAAACACTCGCCATTCACCTTCCCCATTACAACTGCACCATTCTCCACTGCCACCAACCCACATACCTATGAATTCCCATGCCATCACAAAGGAAAGAAATAGTGCCTTTCCTGTTGGAAAATTTGTAGCTGCATTCTTTGCCATGAAACCCATATTGGCTCAATCAAAAATTCAAGCTACATTGCCTTGGAGTAGATTTAGCAGTCATTTGTCCATGTTCTCATGGTTTCCTTATCGTCTTCTTGGGAACAGATATTTCTTAGGATAAAGAAACAAAATTTAAGTGCTATTTCTTCATCCACATAGAAGCATAGCGCCAGACAGCCATGCAAAACTGATTTTAAAAAATACCTATGTGAAATCACTTACATATTCTGCACCGCCACACTTTTGAATCCTTCTAATTTGCTAAAAATTTGAGCCATATGCGATGCTTTAAACAATATTCTACTACCAAACCAAAACCATGATGGCTCTTTCAACATCATAACTTCATGAAAGTATACTTTCCCATATTGCAACATTGAATATTGTATTGACCTTGTTTGAGGATACTAACTCCATCACCCCCAACCTATGTAATTGCTAAGTTCCACCCTCGTGTGAAAAAACACTTACCACTCAACTTCCACATATCAAGGACACCAACCCATATTCACATATAAAGAACTAGGGAACTTGTAACAGAATTGTATAAACATCAACAAATGTGTCTATCCTTCCAACTTCCTAAATCAATTAGTCAAACCCAGTTCTGAAAGGTAGTACCTATTTTCTTTATTTTATGCAACAATTATATGATGCAATGGTCTGTGCAAAATGCATATAGCACCACAAGCTTGATTGGAAATTTAAGCTACATTGTTTGCTATTCAATATGATGGACACAAGATTTATGCAAAATACTCATGTAAAATGACTTATAGAGTTCACAGTACAATAGTTTCAAAACTCTCAGATCTATTATAGAACGGACTCAAGGATGACTATTCTTACAATAGCCTCATACACAAAAAAAACTATTAGAGTTATCTTTCAATAGCTAATAATTAATTAATCTTTAATTAATTATTAGTCTAATTTATTCTCACACACTTAAGCTAAACTTAGGAATGCTTTATTAGTTGATTTTATATTGGATCTTTATGTCACATCTCATGTGATGTTGACACTTGTCATGATCTGATCTCTTTCTCATATAGGGCTTTTCTCTTATTAGCATTCAACCCTCATTGTAATTATTCATAGGAGAATATTTGTAGCTTCCATATCTTCTTCAAAGTTTTCTCTCTTTTGTAGCTTTTTCTTGTTGAAGAATATTGCACATATTGTTTTGCAGATCTCTAGCGTGGAAGGTGTATTTGTTTGTTGTTTGATCCTATGGCTTGTAGTTTTGTGTTTGTTTCACAATTCTAACATGGTATCAGAGCGTGGATTCAACAAACCTCTTCTCGATTTATGAGGTTTTCTTCTTCAACAAGGGTTGCAAGCTTCAGATTTGAATCCCCTTTGCTTTCTTTGAAAATTTTGGAGGCTATTTTTAGAAGCATTTTTTCCTAAATCAGACCACTCCATTGAATCCAGAGTTGCTGGAATAGTCAAGATCGACCTTTGTTTCATCGAATTTGGATTTTTTTTGTCAGATCTGTGAGGGTTTGAAGAAAGGGCTTCTTTTACCAAATCCAAGGGCTGCTTGATTTTTCAGAGCATTTTGAGCCCAAACGGACCTACCATTGCACTCAGAAGGCCCAAAAACCCCTATTTCCATATAAAACTTGTCAGATTTGGATCAGTTGACATCTGAGGCAAAAAAAAATTATCTAGAGGCCCGTACGACCTCTACACGTCGTTAGAGATAAAAAATTAAAACATATATATATATATATATATTCATATATGTTTTATCCCTGTAAAATATTTTTTTAAAAAATCATTTTTTTATACTTTTTAAAAAAATGGCACACAAGGTTTTTTGTTTCATTTGTAATTTTTTTTTAAAAAAAATTGAGGGCACAAGGGTACCCGCCCCATGTGGGGAGGGTACCGTGGGTCCTGGCCACCCCTGCCATGGCAAGGTGGTAGGCCCTTGGGCCCCACCCCTTCGTGGGGAGGTACCAAGGGGTACCACCCCCTGCAATTCTAGGCGGTGGCTCCGCCCTCGGGCCCAACACCCTTAAAACTTTTTTTTATTATTTTTTTCTTCAAAAAAAAATTTATATGTAAATGTTTTTTTAATATAAAAAACAATTTTTTTTCAATAATCCAAATAGTGCAAATGTGGAAATGGTTATTTGGCCATCAAATTTAAGCATGCAATTTTGTTGCGACGACTGCTTTGCTGTCAAATTTAATGCAGTGACTAGTTTTTTTTTGCACTTTGGGGTTGTTTTCTTTTGGAGGCCATAACTTTCACCCACGATGTCAAAATTGGGAAAAAGAGATATCGTCAGAAAGAGGATTCAAAGTAATTTCTAGTTGTGCAGGTATTTTTTGGATATTTTTTCTCAGTTTCCTGTTATTTCCAGTTAAAGTCAGATCTTCTTTTCTAAAGTTGTCTTTAGTGTTTTCAGCATAACTTTTGCATATAATGTCAAAAATGGGAAAACGAGATATCATCGGAAAGCTATTTATAAGCTCTTCTCAGTGGTGTAGGTGATTTCCATATTTTTTTTTTCCATAAATCCTTCTTTTCAGCTGTTGTCTTATTTGGACATTATAGACATCTCTTTCATGCATGTTCTGTTTTGTAAACACACTAAGATAAAGTGCCACAACATTGTATGTGTAGTTTTGGGATTCTTGCACATCACTTTGTGCCTTGTTGTACTTGTGCACTATAATACAAAGTGCCATTGGGGTTGATGTCATTGTTTTCCTTCATACATTTCTCATGCATATGTGACTTTTTTTTTCACATCCTTTCTATCTGCTTGTATTTTCATGATTGCACCTTTAGATGCTCTTGGTTCCTCTTCATGCACTAATTTCAGGCATTCAGTTTTATTGTACCTATCACACCTTTCCCTTTTCAACATTATGGGGGGCGGTTTCTACTATTTGTGCTAATGCTTCCTTGGTTTCATTAGAGTGAGCTATGTATATAGTATTTGTTCCTATGTACTAGGCAAATGCAGCGACTGGTTACCCATGCATTTTGGTGAGATGGAGCACTTACCATATGGACACTCTTGCATTCGTATTTATGGAGGCAACCTTCCATTTTCTTATTATTAGTTATTTAGACTTATGGTACCTTTACCATCTGTATCTTCGAGTTCAAGGTGTTTTCCTTTGTTTTCCATCTGATTCAAGCAGTGTTGTTGGGGGCACTCATGTAGACTATTGTCTTCTTGATCCTGATCATCCTATCTTCAGAGGAGGTTCTTCAACACCATAGTATTCATTCTTTGACATTGTTTGCAACTTCTTCATGCTTCTGTGGTGTTCTACATGTTCTTCTTTTTCAGTACTTTTTCTGGTTGGAGGCTTCTCGGTCCTTCACACCTTGATTTGGAGTCTTTTCAGTCCTTCAGTTGCCTTTCATCTCTTTTTGGAGTGGATTTTTTCCCACAGGGTTTTCTCCATTTCTTTGCATTATAGAGATCTTTTGTTTGTACATGGGTACATTTTTTGGCCTTGTTTTCTGGTACCCATCATGCATTCTCTTTAGGGTTTTTAGCTACTCCCTAAGTTCATCTTAAGGGGGGTGTTAGAGTTATCTTTCATTAGCTAATAATTAATTAATCTTTAATTGATTATTAGTCTAATTTATTCTCACACTTAAGCTAAGCTTAGGAATGCTTTATTAGTTGAGTTTATATTGGATCTTTATGTCACATCTCATGTGATGTTGACACTTGTCATGATTTGATCTCTTTCTCATTTACGGATTTGATCTTATAAGCATTCAACCTTCATTGTAATTATTCATGGGAGAATATATGTAGCTTTCATATCTTCTTGAAAGTTTTCTCTCTTTTGTAGCTTTTTCTTATTGAAGAATATTGCACATATTGTTTTGCAGATCTCTTGAGTGGAAGGAGTATTTGTTTGTTGTTTGATCTTGTGGCTCATGGTTTTGTGCTTGTTTCACAATTCTAACAAAAACAACAATGGATCTTTCGACAATGCAACTTGACCAATACATTTTCTTTCCTTACAAAGAAAAAGAAAAATGATGAATAATAGTTTGTTATAGGAATCTTTGAATAGATGATAGAAAAAGACTATCATGCAACATATTGGTAGAAGCCAAGTAGTCTATGTCAGAATTGTAAGAAGTATTAAGATGATAATTAAGATTTAGATGTATTTCTCTCTCCAATGTTTCCCTGATAGTTCTTTTACAATTTTCTTGTTTCTCTATATTATCTATTGGTAAATAGTGGAGCCCAACTTTACAATATATGCATTTATATATATATATATACATATATATATGCATATATATGTATCTATATATGTACATGTATATAAATATGTGTGTATAGATGTATATCATGTATATATATGTACATGTATATATATGTTTCCATATATGTATATCTATATATATATGTATTGTGGTGTAATCACGCAGTAGGAAGTGAATACAATATTCAATGTTATAGTATGGGGAACTGCACTGCAAAATATGTAAGAAAATATATTGATTCAGTTGCATTGCCAAAAGATCCATTCTAGCATTATCAATATGTTAAAAATACTACACAATGAAATACTTTATTCTTATCAACATTTCAATACTATATGACTCAATGCTATAACTGTATAGTCATGATTTTACATAGCATAGACAACACTTATACATGTTACTTTAAAATCTACTTAAAATCACAATCTACATAATTACACATAAACATAATATACAAACTTGTTTAGATATACACATGTATGTATATCTTTGTCTAGATATATGCATATGTATATTTGCCTATACGGGTATTTTAATATATCGATCAGGGAATTGAGTACACATACATATGTGCATATGTATTTTTCTATCTTTCAAGGCACTCAATACAATTTTCCTCTTTGCATGTGATATTTACTACCAAACAAGTGTTATTTTAATACCTATTATATAATTCCTCTATTTGTTTTCAATATCTACTATGAAATAATATAGCTTGAATCTTATATCAATATGTTTCATGATATTTTTTTCCCCTCATCTTTTTCAAGATTTATAGATATTGCATGATTAAATATTGTCTTCTTAGGAAATAGCAACGTCAAACAAATAGCCTATCATCTAAAGATATAAAATTCAACAAATAAGAGACAATGCAACTATTGCTATCTTTTGTAGTTAAAGTTGCAAGCACATTTAGTCAACTATTACATACATTATTTGTGTTGTGTGAATATGCTTTATTATATTCTTTCCTTTATTGTCCATTCTTCTATATATTCCACTTACTATTTTCTATTCTTCTATATATTCCACTTATCAATCTTCTTCTAACCATCTTCAAATCCCATTATGCTTTTTCTTTACTAGGATCTCTTTTCTGTGTACTTCTTAACCCATAAAAAACACTACAATGTTATAGAATTTGGTTGAAAACACCCATATTTCCGCATGTTCCTTTCCCTTGTGGATTATTGTGTTGTGAATTTTCTATTCCACATCCTTTCATGCTCCAACAACTAGGCCCAACCATCTTTTACTTGCAATTCTTAAGTGTTTTTCCAATAGTTTTTTCTAAATGTCTCTATTTTCCTTATTGTGTGATATATGGTAAGAGTCCTTGAGATTTTCCATGAACCTTACTTGCCTTTCTTGCTCAGGGGTTTGGCTAGAGCCCATGAGGCTTCATGATGCCAATAAGGTAGGGAGGACAACGAGTGTGGGTTCAGTGCTTTTGGATTCTACCATCGTATATTTGTTGATGCTTATATACATAGACACACAAATTCTCACACGCACCTGCCCATCAAAAAAAATAATATTGTATTCTATTCATTGTCTTTGTCATTGTTTCCTCAACTCTCTTTTCAAAATTTTTAGTACATTACTTATACACAATTATATTGTTTTCTAGTATCCCATGTATTCAAAATCTCGTATTTTATCTCTTTATATTTACAACAAACAATGCTAACCTATTTTATTTTGTCTATATTTTTTCTTTTATAATGTTGCACAAAAGCAATAGGAATACAAGGGAATTACTATATTGTAAATTCTCTATTTCATATTCTTTCCTACTCCTACAAGTTGATCCAATGCTGCTCACTCTTGTTGAACACCATCAACATGACGTGTAAGTACAAAACTTTCCTATTATCAATAAATAGATTTTGTTAACCTGTTGTAAATAATATTCATTTTTTTCTTGATCTTTTTTTGCAATGAAATGTGATACTTCCAAGCATATAGCTTTCCATGTAAGCAATTAAGCATACTCAATGGCATGCTATGTAATTCAAAAACATGAAACTATTCTTTGCTAATGAGTGTCTTCCTTTTATAGATGGAAATCTGCATAATTATAATCATCAGATATGTTGTTCATTGGATACATATTCATGTAGCACATTTTTTCATTTAAAATGGTGGAGATGGAGAACCAAAAGCAGCGATTTTTCCCTAGAAGGTATGCAGGCAAGTGTTATAAAATCTATGGCATTTGTCATGTCTTTAAAATTCATGACGTTCATCATGAAATTACAAGTTATGCTATTTTCCATGGATTTTATAACATTTCTGAATGCATACCATATAGGCCAACAGTGCTTTGGTCTATACATGTCAAATTTTCCATGTGGCGATTATTTCAATTCAATGCTACGTATACAATTGATTCATCACAGGTGCTACACAAAAAAAATGTTCACTGCTCCCGACTATATATTGCTAGCATGTCAATAAATAGATTCAATCGACTGACTCTAAATGCCATTAATTATTTTTACTTTGCCACTATTTTTGATGGTTTTGCAGATATACTTAGTTACTTTTAATGCTTCCTTTTTTATTCCAACAGGTTGAGTACAACATCATTTTGGAAGTCAAATAGACCATTGTTGATGAGGGCACAACCTAAAACATAGAAAATAACCCACAAACAAGAGAATAATTTTATTATTCAGAAAATGGAGCTTCTTACATGTAGAGGATCTCAATCCCCAAGTTCTACAACACATGCAACTTACAGAAAGCTATAAAATAACCCTTTCGCAATATGCGAGCTTGTCCCCAAAAGGTTACCCAAAAATTATAAACCTGCCCATAAATAGAGCTCCTCTTTAGTTTGGAGCCAAGACAACATTCAAATTTTGAGTTTAGGTGGTTTTGTGCCAAAAAATTACAACTTGAAGTTCAAATTTTAAAAGAACATTTGCAATTGTATCTTCCAAAAAGTGCGCCAACTTCTCAGGGCCATAACTTTTGATCTGGGACTCTGATTCACAAACTGTTTGAACCGTTGGAAAGGTCTCGAAGTCAAAAACATGCTCGAAATCAACTACACTAATTTGGGCAAATTTTGGGGCTGATCTTGGAACTCTAAGTGCCTCAAATCTAACTCGAAAGATTTTCAGGTGCAAATTTGGGAAACTAAACTGCAATATCTTTCAACCCAGGAATAGAAAATAAAAATCATAAATTGGGAATTTCATTATGATGAAAAGGGTATCCAAAAATGTAAAAACATCTAAAAATTAAGAAACTTGAAATTTAACTATTTTTGGGTGATGCAACATTGCCCTTACACCACTAGATGCTCCTACATCAAACACCTAGGGTAATTTGAGAAGTGACCCCATCACATCTCAGATGGTGGAGGAAAACCCAAATGATCAACCTTTACCTTAGGTAACTAGGATGAATCTTCAATAGGCCTTCCTTTCCATTTCACCAGATATTCTTCATACTGCCTATTCCTGGTACTCCTTCCCACATGACTATCCAGGATTTCTTCAATCTCCTTTTCTGAAGTAGGTGCTGAAATACCACACTATTCCATCATTGGTACTTCCTCTGCACCTCCTTCATGGTACTCTGTCAAATCTAAAATGTTGAACACAGGGGAAATGTTGAATCCATCTGACAACTCTACCTCATATGCATTCCCTGAATCATGCCTCTTCAAAATTTTACAGGGGTCAAACTTCTTCATCTTCAATTTGTTATATGTTCCCACTGGAAACCTTTCTTTCCTCAAGTGGACCATCACTTCATCACCAATCTGAAACTCCTTACACCTCCTCTTCTAATTTTCCTTAGCCTTATATTGCATATTCATCTTGTTAATATGTTCTCTTACCTTCTCATGTATATCCTTGATGTGTTTTGCAAAATCTTCAGCTTCAACACTTATTTTCTTCTCTTGGTCCATCTTCCTCAATTCTGGAGCTGTTCTGGGGCTACCTCCATACACAATCTGGAATGGTGATCTACCAGTGCTTTTGTTGATACAATTATTGTAAGAAAATTCTGCCTGGGGTAAGATCAAGTCCCATCCCTTGGGTTTATCTCCTACCAAACATCTCTGTAGGTTACCCAGATTCCTGTTAACAACCTCTGTCTACCCATCTGTTTGTGGATGGTGCGTAGAATTGAACTTCAACTCTGTCTTCATCTTCTTCCACATGGTCCTCCAAAAGTACCCCACAAATTTGGTGTCACAGTCTGAAACAATGCTCTTTGGTAGACCATATAGCCTCACCACCTCTTTGAATAACAAGTCAGCAATGTGGACTATATCATGGGTCTTCTGACATGGAATGAAATGTGCCATCTTCAAAAACCTATCAACCACCATAAAGACTGAATCATTCCCTTGTTGTGTCCTTGGCAAACCAAGAACAAAGTCCATACTTATATCCTGCTACGGCCTCTCTGGTACAGGTAATGGCTGATATAAGCCTATATTCTGACTCACTCCTTTAGCCATCTGACATACCCTACAACTTTGTACAAACTTCTTCACATCCTATGACAACTAAGGCCAATAATAATGTTCATTGATAATGGCGATGGTCTTATCCCAACCAAAATGTCTTGCCATTCCTCCACTATGCTTCTCCTTTATCAGGTTCTCCCTCATGGAACTCCTCGGGATACACAATTGACTTCCCTTAAATAACATGCCATCCTGAATTATGAAATCCAACCACCTTGTCATATCCACTGTAATAGGTTCCTTGCAAGCTTTCCAAGCCTCTGCAAAATCAGGATATTCTACGTATAGTGTCTTAAGTTCATTGAACCCAACCACTTTAGTCTACATCTTTGTCATCAATGTATGCCTCCTACTTAAGGCATCTGCAACCCTATTTGACTTCCCACTCCTATGTTTCAAAACAAAGGTATAACTCTGCAAAAACTCTACCCATTTCATATGCCTCTGATTTAATTTTCCACGACTATTTAGGATGCGCAAAGCCTAATGATGGGTATATAGAACAAATTCCTTCAACAGCAAATAATGTCTCCATTACTTTGAATGCTTGAACTGTGTGCATAAAATTAGGTGATCATATACAAAATACTTTCTCTTGGCATCATTTAACTTTTCACTAAAATGGGAAATGGGCTTACCTTCTTCCCAGCTCAACAACTTGCTCCAATGGCACAACCAGCATCACAATCCACGAAACACCTTGTTGGGGAATTTGGGAGGGCTGACGAGGGTTGCTCTATCACCATACGCTGTGAGTTCAAATTTTTTTGCTGTTCCAGTGCTCCACTTGAATTATTTTCTATCCCCTCTCATTGTTTCAGTCAGGGGTCCACAAATACTACTGAAGTTTCTAATGAACTTTCTATAAAAACTAGCCAAACCATGGAAAGATCTCACCTTGGTAGCGGTTCTTGGGGTAGGCCATTCCAGAATAGCCTTCACCTTCTCTAGGTCCATCTTGAGACCTTCTGCTGAGACAACAAACCCTAAGTACACTAACTCCCTCTTCACAAAACTGCACTTCTTCAGATTAATCAATAGTTTCTCTTCTCTTAACTTCTCAAAGGCTCTCTGAATATGCATCGGATGCTCATCCAACATCTTACTAAAAATAAAAATATCATCTAAATACACAATAACAAAACTTCCCATAAATTCTTGTAGTACCTCGTTCATAGGCATGAGGTAGTACTTTCAGTTGATGGTTAGCCCAAAGGCATGACTAACCACTCATCTGAGGCCCTCTTTGAGTGCTTTGAAGGTAGTCTTCCATTCATCTCCCTCTCAAATCGTATATGGTGATATCACTCTTGAATCAATCTTTGTGAAGTACTAAACTCCACTCAAACAGTCCATCAGGTCATCCATCCTTGGCAGAGGAAATCTATACTTGATTGTTATCTTGTTTATGGCTCGAGAATCTGTACACATCCTCCACTCCCAATCCTTCTTTGGTGCTAGTCTTTGTGGGTACTACACATGGACTCAAACTCTCACCGTATCCAGACCCTTTCTCAACAACTCTTGAGGCTTGTTTGTTTCAACTCCTCATTCATGAGTGCATTCTATGAGCTGCCTTGTTGTGGCCGACTCCGAGAATCAGTCAATCTAATGGTGATCTTCCTTATTGGTGGTAAACCCTCCCGGGTACATTATCACAAACAATATCCTGAAACTCATCCAACATCCAAAAACTTCTTCGGAACCTTCTCACTATCTTCTTACTCACCATAGGAATCAATGCATAACACACACGCTCATGCTTGATACCTTCTAAAAATTTCTTCCATCTACATAACAAATTCTAGCACTACTACATACCTTTTCTTCAATCTCCTTCAGGGGCTTCAACTTGTGACAACCCCATCCTTTGTCAAGGAATAAGTGTTTGCATGGCCATCATGTATAGCTCACCTCTCAAAGCTGCCACGACCTCCCCAACAACATGTGACATGCATCCATGGGGATGATATCATAGAGTACCTCATCATGGTAGCTCGATCTTGAACTTTACTAGGCACTACTCATTGACCAAAACTTTGTGGTCTTTTTGCAACCAGGCAATGGTATGGATGCGGTTCATTTCCCTCTTCAGCTTCAACTTTGTGACCATCTCCTCTAACACCATATTATCAGTTGCTCCTACTATCAATAATGACATAACAACATTCTCCTTCAGTTGCACCTTGTGGGAAACATATTCTTCCTCTGTTACGGTTCCTTTTCCTCAGTCACAGGGCTCTCCTAATCACTAGGGCTTCTCCCCTTTCAGCATCATTTGAATATTCAGATTGGGCCTCCTCATCTGCATGTGCAACCCTTCCACAACCTTTTGGCCTTTTGTTTTCCCTTCCTTGGTGTTGTGGACATTCATAGGCTTGATGCCCTTCTTCACCACACTGGAAACATGTTCCTTTCAAACCACCTCTTCCAGATCCTTGTCCATATCTCCCTTGTCCTCTACCTCTTTGATCACTACTATTTTGATCACGATGGCGGTAGAAGTTGTCATTCCTTTGGCTTCGGTTAGTACCCACCTCTTCACTTTTCTTTTCGTCATCATTTCAGCTTCCTGAAGGTCTTCCACTGCCCCTTCCACTTTGACCTCCTCGTCCTTTTTGCTTGCCATCAAATATTTTGTTTAGCTTCTCTTCCATCTTCAAAGCAAACTAATACACATCCTCAATGGTGGTCATTCTGACTAGGATTAACTCCTCCTGAATGCTCGGTCGTAACCCATTAAGATATCGGGCTACCTTCTCCTTGTTGGCCTCTGTGTGGCCCATTATGATGATTATCTTATGAAATTCTTTAGTATATTCTTTCACAGGTCTTCTTCCTTGCTTCAACCCTTGCAATTTCTTCAATAGATCTAACTCGTAGTCTATTGGTATAAACTACTTCTTCAGTTTCTCTACCATGCGATCCCATCTGGTGATATTTCCTTTTCCTCTTTGATTTCTTTCCAACTGGACCTCTTTCCACCAAATACTGGCATGGCCCTTTAGCTTCATTTTCACAAAATTAACTCGATCTAGGTCCTCCATTTCCTCATACTCAAAATATTCTTCTAGCTCGTTGATCCATTTGATCAACTCTTCCGGGTTCAGACTTCCAGAATAACTAGGGACTTTTGCTCTGGGTCTTTTCCCGATCTTTGAAATAGCCCTTATTAGCCGCATTTGGTCTTGATCAATTGCTTCTTCTTCCTCGTCTACATTTGAACCTTCTTCCTCTCCTTCATCCTCACTTTCCTCCTTCGGGTTTAACCCTCTTCTCAATTGCTCTTGTAACGTGTCAATCTGTCTTTGGAGGGCTGCCAGTGCATCTCTTCCACCAGCATTTCTTCTGCCTCGACTACCTCTGGCACCACCACACCTACCAGGCATCACTCTTGGAGGCATCTTTCTTGACCTCAACCCACAACCACAGTCTTGGTGTGAACTACCTCATGATCGATGATCTGTCCACACACTCAAGAAAACCTACTCTGATACCACTTGATGAGGGCACAACCTGAAACACAGAAAATAACCCACAAACAAGAGAATAATTTTATTATTCAGAAAATGGAGCTTCTTACATGTAGAGGACCTCAATCCCCAAGTTCTACAACACATGCAAGTTACAGAAAGCTACAGAATAACCCTTTCACAATATGCGAGCTTGTCCCCAAAAGGTTACCCAAAAATTAGAAACCCGCCCATAAATAGAGCTCCTCTTTAGTTTGGAGCCAAAAAAAATTCAAATTTTGAGTTTAGGTGGTTTGGCGCTGAAAAATTACAACCTAAAGTTCAAATTTTAAAAGAACATTTGCAATTGTATCTTCCAGAAAGTGCGCCAACTTCCCAGGGCCATAACTTTTGATCTGGGACTCCGATTCGCAAACCGTTTGAACCGTTGGAAAGTTCTCAAAGTCAATAAAATGCTCAAAATAACTATGCCAATTTTGGCAAGTTTTAGGGCCGATACAGGAACTCTAAGTGCCTCAAATCTAACTTAGAAGATTTTCAGGTGCAAATCTGGGAAACTAAAACTGCAATATCTTTCAACCAAAGAATAGAAAATAAAAACTGTAAATTGGGAATTTCATTATGATGAAAAGGGTATCCAAAAATGTAAAAACATCTAAAAACTAAGAAACTTGAAATTTAACTATTTTTGGGTGATGCAAGATTGCCCTTACACCACTGGATGCTCCTACATCAATTGTTTTCCTAAAAAAAAGTCATATCTTTTAATTCAATACAACTGATGGATAATAATGCTTTTACTTACAAATTTATCGAGTCATGAAAGCAATAAATCATCTAGGACCACACAAGCAATTTTTTTTATTCATTTCTAATACTTATGGGGATAACTAATAACCTTTTATTTGATTCAAATTGTTACAAATGTTTGTCTACAAAATCCTTCTCCCGTTGTTTCCTTGTTTCACTGTTCCTATGTATTACATTCATAAATATATATTGTTTTGTACATTGATTTTCTTTTTCATGATACATGATAAAATTCCATGTTATTTGTCATGGCTTGCTTGAGTATCCTTATGAATATATTTTCCTAAGCCTTGGTGATTCATGTATCATATGAGACTATGAGGATGCTACATTCTTTCTTCATGTGTGATGAACAAATGAGGACTTCATTTATATATGCTTGAGTGGGGATGTGAATTGTGAAGATTAAATGGTGGATGGATGGTGTATATTTACTTGGAGCATTGGATCATGCACAAGATGTCCTTTTAAAATTAACATGGTTTCCTCATCATGCACTGCTCGACAGACGCAAAATGGTGGGTGTTTGCTCATATGCCATTTGATCATATTCAATTTTCTAATCTAAATATATCAATTGTTTTGGTTTCCTTGTGAAATGACAAACTCTGTTGTTTATATTATTTAATCCACAACTTAAAGTTTTCCATGTATTAGTATTCATATCTACCTTACGATAATGAAATCATAATCAATCAATTGATTCATCAACTAGACAAAAATATCAAATATAGATGTACATCTAGGCCTAACAAGTATTATAGTATAATACATATAAAATTATATGATAGCTTATATTTTTGACAAAAATGATTATTAGTAACAAAACTAATTATTTTAAAATTTAAATTCTATTTAATTTTCCACAACTAATTTATTTTAAGATAAATTCTATTCAAAAATAATTTTCCTAAGATTATTTTCATAATCAATTTCAAACTAAGAAATATTGATATATAAATCCAAAGATCAATTTCTCGATCTATGCAAATAGTTCTTAATCTCCCGTGGATTGTATTATTTAAAGATAATTAAATAATAATCAATCAATTTACTGACTAACATAAAAAGGTATGTAAAACATGAATTTCCTCTTTTATGCAAATTGTTCTTAGTCTTCAAGTCCATTTTCTTACCTTAAGAAAATTAAATAATAATTTAACCTAGAGAAAAATGTTAAATGTACATGTGCATCTAGGCCTGCCAACTATTAAACTAAAATACAAATAAAATTACATCATACCTTAAATTTTGGAGAGAAATTATTATTATTACCAAAGGTAATTATTTGAAAATATAAATTGTATTTAATTTACCAAATGTAATTAATTAAAATCACTTTAAAAAATTATTGTAATTAAAATTATTCATGATTAATCACTTGAGATTCAAAAAATCTTATGCTTATTCACCTCCTATTATTCCATATTGAATTATTTGCATGCTTTCCTTTTTTACTTTCTCTAATACTTGCAAATATTGAACACTTCCTTCCTTGCTTCCCACTCAATAGCGTTTTGTGGTGGACCCCTATTGGTTGATTGTTGAATGCCTATGTATTCAACTGATAGTTCATTTTTATTTTGAGGCCTGTTTATTTTAGGGAGATATGTTTTCTTCTAGGAAAGACAGTTTTAATAAAAGTTTGTTAAAGGGAGAAAGTTTAAAGAAAAATATTTTTCCTAAAAGTTTTTAGGAAGGAATTTTATTTTATTTTTTTGATTTTTTTGTTATAGAAGAAGAGAGGGGAGGTCATGTAAGTAAGGAAACATGTAACCTATAATCAATCAATCATCATATTATTAAGAGAGATACTTCTATTGTAGCATCAATCAATTGATATAAGAATCAGAGTATATTAGGTTGTATGTGTATAATGGTAAAACTTGCATATCCATGTAAAATTCTCATTTAGTTTTGGGTTCATTTTTAGAAAATTGTCTAAATAAATTTACATAAGAAAAAGTGGCACACTCTTGTACTTAGCTTGACTCCTGCTGTGATCCTTATCCAATTCCACTTACTCTCACTTTAATATTTCAATATATTCAACCTTCTATTAAGCTCATTTACACATATTCCTACACATTCACCTCACTAACAACCATAATTTGGTATGTCCATCCCAAATTCTAAAAGTCTACATCTCATCCTAAGTTAATATACTACGAACATATACAACTTCAATCTTGAGGCACATAGTATTGACCCTAAATTCAATTCTTTTAAATATAAATTTGTAGACTCTTGCCCTTTTTCAATAGTTATTGGAAGCCAACTTGTTAGATTCTTGTGTGACCATTCATTATGACTTGGTACTTGAATACATTGATTTATGTATTTCAATCAATCAAGGAAGAAGAAGGAACACTGACACTACAAGAAGCACAATTCATTATAGGAACCCTTATTGGAGAACTAGAATGAATGCATAGACATTGATATTTGCATATAGTCCATTGCATGCTTGAGTTTTTTATTTTTCCATAAGTTAGTAAAGTGAAATTTTATCTATGGTTTTGATAAAGAAGAACTTGACCTTACCAAGCCAACCAGTTCCCTTAGTTATTTTTAAACATTGATAGCCCTTGTGTATCATTGGGCAACAAATATTCTAATGAACTAGGTCACAAGATTTTGTGGGCTACTAGATCAATCTACACCCTAGAGATCAATTTTTCACAATGTGAAATTTATCTTGAGTCACTTGCAATTTACAAATAAAATATTATGAGTTTATTATAGTTCCAAGAAAAAAACACATCAAATACATTATTTTTTTAGTAATTATGAATTTTTATTTTGTTGCATCAACACATCTCCTTATCATATTCTAAGAGATAAATACCTTAATCCTCTTCCATATAAATCCCCCAAAAAAATAGTTTAATTTATCATTCCCAACTCAAATCCTTAGTTAAATATAGGTCAATTTTACCTTTTTGTATACGCATATTTAATCAGCCTAGATTACTTATGTGTTGTCTAGTCTTACACCTCCTTGGGTTTGACATTAGGGCTATAAATTCATCTTTGTTAGGTTTTAGTTATGTATTTTCTAGTTGTCTTATCATTTTCTAGATCTTTTTTGGGTTTTATTCTTGTTTATTGCTAGTTTATTGTTATAACTTTCCTTCTAGGGTTTGTAATTCATTGTGGTATTCCTCTTTTCAACCTTACCAACAATTAAATTCCTCTTTAGGATTTCATTTTTAAATCTAATAAATCACTATTTGTTTGGATTTATAAATAAGGGAGTAGTCTATACTACTTATTTTCTTATCTCTCCTAGTCATAGTGTATATTTTCCTCTCTCCTATCTATATTACTTAGTTTATGTCATGAGCTAATCAAGATCCTAATCTTCCTTTCAGAGAAAGTATTTTCTTACCTACAATTTCCACTCATTTGAGTGATAATGAATCCTTTTAAGATGCTCAAGTTGAGAATTATTTTGATTATTATGACCATGCTGTGAACATGGATCAATAAGATTTTACACAATAACTTGTTAGATTTGCTAATGATTATAATCCTATATAACTAGTGGATACAAATCATAAAATAAGGGAAAGAAATTGCATGAATTTTTGTTTTAGAGAATGGAATGATTTTCAAATAAATAAAATATCACACAAATATTTTCTATGAAATTAATGAATTCTCTTGATTGACCAACAGGTTCTAAGTAGGAAAATATTAGAAGAATTTTTAAATGATAAAAAGGATCCATTTATTAAAGGCTATTAAATATATGAAATTTTGAGGTGAAGGACTAGATATTGTAAGAAGAAAATTGTGAAAAATATTTGAGAATCAATCTAGGTTGAAATAAGGGAAGCAAACAAAGTGCTCTTATTTTTGTTAAAAAAAAATATAACATAGGATATGATGTGCTCCCTCTAAAATGTTAATTTTTTTAGATATTTCATAATCACTTCAATAGAAAATTAGCTAAAATTGCATAGTTAATTTTTTACTTTTCTACATTTTTTTATAAATATATATTCTTTTATAAAATTTTGAAGCAGACATATCCTAAAAATTGAAAATTTGAGTATGCCCCTCATATTTTTTGAAACAAATAAAAAGTAATTATTTTTAATGTGTATATGATAGAGTACATAATGAAAAAATATAATTTGTTTCAAATTTTGAAGAATGGATAAAAAATGACACCATAAAAACTATATATTGGTTTTAAAGGAAAAATGAACACACTAGTAAAAGAAGTTGAAGATGAAAATCTTAATGTATTTAAAATCTAAAAATAATAATGTTGTTAGAAAGGTAAGAGAGAATGTGATGTTATTGTAGTATTTTTTAAGAAAATGTCTTAAAATTTTCAAATCTAATGAAGAGCAATCTTCATATTTATATTAGTTTTCATGTTTTATGTAAAATATATATTTGGGCATATTACATGCAAACCCAATCCTTTGGCTTAGATATCAAAGACTAAGGGTGATATTTTAAAGAAAATTAAAATGAAACACATGCACATTATAATGTGTATGTGTTATAAATTTACAAAAGCAAGTGATGTTATATTTTCAAGGAAAATACATTGTGAGTGCATTATAACATGCTCATGTTATGGATTGATATTTTTGAGCCATCTCAAACCATAATGTGAGAATATTATAGCATGTTTTTGTTATGTTAAATTCTACTTTAAGATATGTTTGGACAGTTTTTTGGACTATCATCTAGGTGAACATGTACTATAGATTAATCTCCACCATTTAAAAAAAAAGTCTATTCCTTTGAATATTATATTATGTATCCATTGGTGTACTTTCGGTCATGTGCTAGGTCATAATTTTAGTTCCTCCTTAGAATCCTTGAACATTGAGAAATATTCATGTCCTATAATATATAAGTTAGAAATGCATGTGAGCATAACCCCCATTGATACAATGTTAAAATAAATATAAAAGAATCACTTTAAGTATACCTTGGAACATCTCTAATTGATATTCAATTGATTAAGTGCAACCATGTTTTATCCATTCTTGTTAATAAATGGGTAGCTAGTACATATTGCATTTTATGTTCTAGAGCATCAAGTAGTACCATTGTGTTCCAAGTAGTGAATTGAGGTGGATAATACACTTACCTCTCGAAAGGCTTACAAAATATCAAAAGCAAATAAGTTAAATTCCAAAAATTTAATTTAACTATCAATAAATTACAACCATTTTGATCTTAATACTCACATAGATAATGTAAAAGAGGGGGACTAACTACTCAGGATCCCAAGTCATGGGAGGGTCTAGAACAATCAGCTACCCTAATCTACCTCACACTAAGGGATTAATTATGATAGGTTTGATATCTAAAGGGGTGAAAGGAAGGACAATTGATCCACCACATTCCATCTACCAACCTGAGAGGTTTAGGAAGTCATTTGAGCGGGTTCCTAGAGTCCAAATTGCAAATTAGGTAGCTCAGTTCCAGAGGACTCCAGCATGAGACATGGATGACAACACAGTGTGTTCATGTCAAAATCGGGTGTTGGAATCCATATGGAAAAGAAGTGTAAGGTACAGTCTAAAACTAAAGAAACCTACGAATGACCTACCAAATATAGTTTAATGCGATAACAAAAATAGCCAATAGTTAATTAACATAATAAAAGAAGAATATTTAACTTGATTTAATCTAGAAATTTATAAAAAGAGGGCGAGGAAAGTAGAGCTTCCTACCCACAAGTTGATATCTTCAAATTCTTCACTCCACGAACAAATTACACACACAAGATAGAAAAATGTTGGGGTTGTGTATAGAGGACCACCATAGTCAGTCCCCCACTTTAGTGTTTCCACCTCCATAGATAGCCAATATAGCAATGATAGAGAAATATGATAAAGAAAGGAATTGAAATGGAAGTACTATGCACTATGCTAAACAATTATATGCTACAAAATCAATGCAATGATGCTAAGTAAATAGAAGATGGAACAATATCACTTTCAACCATGTGCAATCAAGGAAAGTGGGAGGAGTGATCTTGCAAGCTTGTAAATAAAAATGTTTCCACAAAAATGAAGAGATTGAGTCCACCAAAAACCAACTTGATGCTTCAATGGAGGTGAGAATGTTGTGAAAATTCTGTGAAGAGAGTGAAGAAAGAGTTGTCCAATGTCTGAAGGGAACAAAAATGTTACACTTCATCACCAATGGAGAGATGTAACACTTTTGTGGATTCCAAAGGTAGGAATCCTATCAAGAAGATAGTGTGCCACATAAAAATCCACACACCACACTAGCGTCCCCAACAAAATATCATCCACCAACACAAAAAAAAATTGCCAATTGGATGGGAAACAAATGAAGGACATGGAATAGCATCATTAGAAATTTAATTTTTCTAAGGTAGGAGGTGTGTAAATGTGGAATTTCCAAGGGGTGAAAATTCATGCCATTACAATTTTTCCCCACTTTAGCCAACATAAGTGTGAATGAATGCATAATAAAGTAGAGTGAGAGTTAAGAAATGTATACCTAAATGATTGAGGAAGTAGACTGCAATCTAACACACTTGAAAGCATAGGAAGAGGAAATGACTTCACAAGTACTCAGTCCTAAGGAGAGTTGAAAACAATGTGTTGCAAGTCCTTAGATCTATGGATGGTGAACTAAAGTCTCTACAAGTGCTTGGTCCTCCAAAGGAGGTGTCCAGGTACTCGTTCAGGAGGGAACCTAGATGTGAAAGGATCCATAGAGTCTGATAGGTGCCTATAGGTGCTTAGTCCTCCAAGCTTGATTAATAAAATAGCTTCATAGGTCTTGCAAAGCAACATGTTAATCCAAAAAAAAACCATGTTAGATAGAAAAAATCCACACAGACAGATAGAAAATCACACAAACAATCAACAATTGAAGAAGAAGCTTTCAAAGGGATCCCCCGAGAACCTTTCAAAAGAAAAAGGGTCCACTCAAGGGATTCTCTATTTGAAAGGAAATGATATATTTCATAAACGATTCTATCAACAAGGAATCCTTTTGAAAATCCTCTTTCATCAAGGAATTCAAAAGGAAGAATAATCGCTTGCAAGGACAATTTTTCAAAATTCTTCATTAGAAAAAGTACTCCCTTCTCAATGGAAAGTTTTTATATTCTTTCTTTACGAATCCATGATGAAAGAAAAATTCCACTAGGGGTCCCTACATTGAAAAATAAGGAATTTTCAAGGAGGGATTTGTTGGCCACCAAATACACCTTTTGAGAATTGAAGTAGTATGATAGCCCCTCTTAGGATGGTGCATGCTAAACACAAAGGCACGTGACATCCAAAGGAGAGAGAAGAAAGTGATGTTATGGCCTATCATACATGAGGAGATGTAAACATGGAAATATATTGCCGCACATGTGAGGGAAAACACATAAGCACCAAAACATCATGAAGCAAGCAAAGAAGAGAGAAAGATAAATAGACAACATAAGCAAAAACAAAGACATTAAAAGATAGGGGGATCTAATATTTTTGGGTTAGAGCTACTCATAGATATGAAGAGATAGATATAATATAATATATATATAAACTATCATCAATTCCCTACTATATTAGACCATGTGAGGAAAAAATAAAAATAAAAAATTGGGTCAACATGGAAGAGAAGCTTAAATGCCCTTAACACTTTGCATCATCCCCAATTGTCAAAAAATGAGACACAAGGGAAGAATGATGTAAAAAATAGAAGCTTATGACACAAAACACTCTTGTATCCAAAAGCCTACAAGGGTGACAAGGATCCTTTAGGAACATATAAAACAAGCACTAGGGAAACACAAAACACACACAAATCTAATCTACAGATAAAGAAGAGGTACTCGCCTAGTCCTCATCAACCAAAAGGTCATCATTCTCCCTGTCTAGATCATTATAAGGGGAAGGAAAACAAGCCTACAAGGGTGGGATAGCAAGGGGGGCATCCTCTGACTCTCTTATGAAAAGAGCCAAGGAAGAGGGCCCCTCGAGGTTTTCTTCACTCAAATCATGTGAGGTAAACATTGTTGATTTTATAAAAATCACCAATAGATTTGGGACATCATCCACTGACTTGAATATGCACTTGATGAGAGTGCCATGTGTGAACTGAGCAATTGATGGAGGTGCCCGAGATCCACTACTTTACTCACCAAGAGATTCAAGGGTTGTGAAAAACTCAGGGGACGTCAAGGCTACCTTTGTCACTAGGATAGTGAAAGCCAAAGTAGAACTAGCTTCCAAAGAAGGCGATCCCTTCTTCTAACCCACATTAGAAGTAGGGTCATCATCAACCTTTCACCTCATCAGAGGATGCAAGATTCCCATAAATGAAGTAGAAGGTGAGCAAGAAGCAAAGAAAACTAAAATAAACACCATTGAGGTATTCAACATATCTGTGTGAGATTGGAAAAAGGAGGGATGTCCATAAGGGACATTAGGAGAGGAGGTTCAACTGAGGGTGAAATGAACGCTTGTACCCTTTTAGGGTGAGGGTCATCCACACTCGTAGGGGGAGCCAAAAAAAAGATCAAGGAAACAAGAATAGAAGAAGGGGCAGAAGAGGAGAACACAATAGGAGACACCGAAACAAAATTTGTTGGCTACACTTCCTCCTTTTGCAAAGTAACCTGCTTAGTGGCTAGAGCCTTCCTCTAGTTCTTACGCTCACATGCAAGGTAGTTTTTTTGGCTCTGAGAGCTAGAGGATATAGTTTGAGGAGCAAGAGGCTCATGTTCTGTCATTAGTGTTTCCATCACAGTCACTACTAGCGAAGGGAGGGACTCCTAGAAAAAGATAAGAGGAAGAGATGTAGGAATGGATACCACAATTGGTGGAGAAGCAGACTCAAGCGCCTCAATGGTGGGCCTCTTCCCATTTGCTACCTTAGGGGTAGGAGCAGTAGGAGGTTGCAGAGGATGAGATGCAAAAGCTACTCCATGGGGACCCTTCCCCTTACCATACAATATGGGTCAAGGCATTGTGGGAAAGATAGGAAGGTTGAACACCTGACGCTTGGCCTTCTGCCAAGCAGGCACCATTGGACTCCCCAAAAGATGCATAGGGGTGAAATTATAGGCTGCCACAATAAGATGGGAAGCAACCCTAACAAGAGGCACTGTGGAGGAAGAAGTCTCCTAAGTTGACTTCTCCTTCTCCTTTCAAGAGGCAAGGGTAGGTCGATGTTGCACTATCATAGAAGCTTTAACTGAAATAGTATAGGGAGAAGGAGGATAGGTCACTTTTGGTGCTATTCCCCCATTCTTATGTTTTATGTAAGTGTAATACAAGAGGTTCATCCGTAGAGGAAGAAAACCAATAGAGGTATGCCAAAAGTGATGTAACGAAGAAGCCCAATGTCATGCACAATGTGCATGGAGCCCTCATGAGAGAATTTCAAGCATTCATGGAAACTAGATAAGGAATGTCTAGCTTCACCTTGAAAAATTATAACTCCTAGATAATATCAAAAATGGTGTTCATAGTCCTGGGCCCAACCAGGATTGAAAGGGTGATAAATCCAATCAGAGGGATGTAAATCGCATCATGTGTACGTATAGTGCTTTTAGACTCATTGTACCCATCCTTATATAGAAGTTTATTAACATGATCTCCTCCATGATAATTGTTAGCCTCCTACAATGATTTAACAACTAAGCCTTTACGGTCATGATTCAGAGATTGGACATCTAACCTGAATAGCTATTTCAATTCTCATGAAGGTGCATTTAACTTGTTAACCTGGGCATGTGAACTTGAAATGGGCCAGCACAATATGTGCACTAGGAACTCAAAGTAGCCATTTTCATTCTACAACTAAGATAGATACAATGTTGAAAGTAAATTGATTGGAAAGGAATAACATAAATGTTGAACATCAACCAACAACTATACTAAGCTGAAATGCATGACAAAAATGAAAATATGAGCAAACAAACAAGAAAATACTCTATCTACTTTGGCTATAGGAATAGTCACGAAATGGAATTCTAACGGATGCAGGAACAGTTAGTGTCAGATTCTTAACTAGTTATTGAACAAAAAATAATAACTAAACTAAACTAAACTAAAGTATAGATTGATCACCAAGTGGCCCCCCTTGGATGATTATCGTCTAAAACTAATGAGAACTTAGATGCTCAAACTTAGAGCTTCATTTTATTCACTAGAAATCATGAGTACAAAAGAGTAGCATAATTGTAAATTTCTGAAAACTAAGAATGCTAGTACATCATTAGAACGTGCAACCCCCTGAGAAGGGGCATCTGACTCTTATTTATACTACCAACTAAGCAAGGTGGTCAACTCCACAAATTGGGAGGACACCGTTTAGGGAAAGTAGGGAAAGTGGGAAGGTGGTTACACTTGCATGGAATCTAGTTAAACATACTTGTCTCAACACAGATTTAGCACTGCAGCAATGCCCACATTTTCTCAACAACAATAAAGACCACTACAAGGCGGTTACATTCGATTTGCATGGGAATCTCTTGTCGTCGACCTCCATTGACCTTTGAATGATTCCCTTGTTGAACATTATGTTGTATGACTAGCTGGTGGTGTCTTTCTCAATTTAGTATCCTCAAATTATATCTGCATGGCAATGTTAGTATGCATAATAATTGCATATCTGTAACCACCTTCAAGAACATTCATTAACCACGTGTAGAATTAATATAAATAGTCCATATTTATACATGCCAATGTCATTAAAGATTTGCAAAAATAAGATTAAGCCTAATGTTTATTGTTTTGAGGAAATATTATGAAAATATCAACATTCAACATCAAGGTCCATGACAACTTTCATAAAGAGATCATAAATTCTACCCAAAATTAAACCATAAACTAGACTCATCACTCCCCCCAACCTAAGGTTTTGTTGGTCCTCCAATAGGAGAAGGGTTTTTCTTTTGATTGGTCAATGCTCTGAAATTTGAAATCGACAATTGTTCTACATTAGTGTTTGTTGTGCACGTGAATCAGGATCCCAATAGAATCCTCCCAGTATGTCCAATCGGTTCCATCTTTTTCTCTCTGCAACAATATCATAGCGGTAAAACTTGAAGTTTGGCATGAGCCACATTAGGATGGGTGGCTGAAAATTCAGGGGAAGCCAAAACTGTCCCTTTGTTATTCTAATATATATATATTTGTCAATTCTTTTAAGTGCTGCAACATAGTTTTGGATGGAATGAGGCACAACCTGTTTTAGCTCATCAGTTAGGTTGTTCCATCTTTGTGATAGGTATCCCTTCATAGCTTCCTCTTTTGTTATTGCTTTCACCTCATATTCACTATAAACTACTTCTATCTAAGGAAAAATCCTACTACCATAGCTAGGTCTAAAAAGCATCCTTTTCCAATCCATGTAAACATCCCTTGGGTTTCTTGATTCAGCCCTAATGGGCAAGGTGATGTTGGATTTCATTTGCCTATAAGCATTGTATTGATGTCCCCAACTAATCTCATTTTATACCCAGGACATGAATTCCCTTAATTGGACATCCCCAACATATATTAGTGGATTCCAATCATGGTCTTGAGTCACAACATAATTATGTAAATAAAATTCACACAACAAACTCTTCATTTCAGGGGAGTCAATCCAATAAGCATTGAAAAATTCAGTAGGATTCCTACATTCTAGCTTAAAAGAAAGATATTTCTCCTTCAGATGCACAACATAGACCCTTAGAGGGGTCCTACATTCCAAAATATGTGGTACCAAGGTCACAATATTGTCCACTTTCTCCTTTAGAGCAGCATTTTCCTCATTCTTTTCTTCAATCACCTCATCTCTCTTTTGAATTTCCTTCTTCAACCTCCATTTCTCCTCTTTCCATTCTTCCTCCTTCCTTTATATCTCTTTCCATAATTCAAAATTGTTGTATGTACTATAAAATTAGGAGGGTTATGTATTCCTACCATCATTTTTACTGATGCTTGCTCTCCATATAGTACCAGCTATAGGGACTTAGTTTATTTAGTCAATTCTGGCTGCAGGGGTACTAATTGTTCTCCCAATTCTTACTATAGGGCCTCTTATTCTTGTTCTTGCTCTTGTTGTAGGAACCCTTGCTACAGGAGCTCTTGATTTTCATCAAACTCTTGATTTTCAAATTGTTATGCAGTGTTAGCAAGATCGGCCAGTGTTATGTTTGTTTCTCTCTTAAATATGTCCTCTTCCTCAACATTCACCTGCCCCATTGGAGCCTTTGTGTCCCTTCGTGATGTTTCTCTAAAATTAGGGATTTTTTGTAGAGGCATATCAAAGGTTGGCCCAGTTGGTCTTAATTTTCTAGGAGGGCTCTTACATTTTTCTTTGGATTTAGGATGAACAGTGCCAGTGTTCTGCTTCTCAGAACTTGGCACTTTTTTTTTCTGGATGCTTTTTAGCTTTTCCTTTTCTTCTCTCTTCTTTTTTATTTTTTTCCCTAGTTCTCATTAGGGAGCCAAGAGGGACATAATCATTAGAATCTGATGAGGAACTTTCTTTTCTTGAGTGCTCTATTTCATAAGAGCTAATATCTATGGTTTGTTCTATTGCGGGATGGTTTACACTAGAGCCTATGCTATAGGTTGAAGCACCAAGAGTGGCTTCAACCATGCTCAATATCTTGCTAGACCTATGAGGTTGAGGTAAAACCCTAGGTCACAAATGATTAGGTCTAATTTGATCAATATTTATGAATTCTTCCTAGGTCATTCTAGACACATCATGCAGAGATTTTTCAACCAACAATTTAACCAGACAATGGTGGGAAATAAAATTTTCCCTACCTTTTTGAGTCTCGACATCCATGATTAAAAGAAGGTTGTATAGCATGTTTGACACATTCATCCTCCTCCTGTGCCTCATGTGACTCAAGAGTTTGAAGTGCATGGAATGTAAATTTGAAAGACGACCTTCACAAGTGATGTATCTTATAACATAAACAACTATTTTTTTCCATGGTTCAGGCATAGAGGTTCTTTTTGTACCTTGTTTTTCCACACTAATTAGAGGGTCACCACATTTTGTAAATTCAACCCTATCTATCTTTGCATCTCTAATATCAGGTTAATGTTCACCATCGGTAGGTAAAGTTGTAGCTTTTTCAATCCTTTCCTTGGTCACCATGACCTCCAATCCTTTTACCATGAATTTTTCTTTAGAAAATGTCTGGGCGAATTCTAATGCAATATCTTCATCAAAACCATCCAGCTTCAAGAAATACTCTAACCACCCACAATTTTTGAATTCAGCTAGGTTGGGTCCATCCTGCAGTAATACATCGTGAGCCGTGGGTTCATTTCAAATTAACCCACCTCTCATTGTTTGCAATCAAACAATCACTCTGCAAAGTTTCCTTCCTACAATTATCATCTAAAAGACAAATTCACCTTCCTATAACACTTTCTAAATTTCCAACGCCAATGTCATCTAATTTTTCCCTTTTTGTTTTACCTTTTGTTTGCTACTTAAAATTATGACAGGATCAATAATGGCAAGGAAGGAGTAATAAAGGAAATTTATGATGGAGAGAAATGGCAGTGGCAGTTGTGTCACCTCACACATGCGAGCCATCATTCACTCAGATTTCAAATGGGCTCAATTTAAATTTTGCTGAAGGAGACTAGCATGAACTAACATGTGGATGAGATATTCACATCCTTTCCTCCCCCCAAACTAAATTTGGAGCATGTTTCCTCACATACAAGGTGATAATGATGATTTGATAGGGGCAGTGAAGAATGACATGCTATGGTGAATGTCCATATTAACATACAAAAATTAAATGAATGCAATACAAGATAATTAAGATTTAACAATTAATGCACACATACCTAAATGTATGGAGGATTTGTTGCAAATATTGTGGAGAAAGTATCATTTTTTGTTTAAGAAATAAGTTGAGCAATTAATGAAAATGAAGTGGAATGAGGTGAGGTGGAATGAAGTGAAGTGATGGAAGAGAGAGAATGTTGGTGATGGATGGGAAGATGGGTGAAGAAGTGGACTCCCACAAAAGTGGAAGTCTTTATTATGAAAAGTACATACCTTAATTACCTAGAAGGAGGGACACTAGGTCCTCTTCCTCTAGCTACAAGAAGCTTGGGTGTTGCATGCTGAGTGAATTGTTGTAGGAACTCTTCTTTGGAAGTTGGCTTGTGATATAATTTGAGGCGATGACCATTGAAAAGCAACTTTAATCTGACAGGGTCAATGGTAGTGAGTTGAACAACACCATTGGGGAATATTTCAACAACCTCATGTGGTCCTAGCCACCCTATTTGCAATTTTCCTGCATTATATTCATACCTTGAGTCATAGAGTAGTGCCCAGTCACCTGGCTAGAATTTCTTGTCCTTGATGAATTTTTCATGTCACTTTATTCTTTGATTCTGCACTACCTTTATGTGATGCAAGACTGCTTTCCTCATCTCATCCAAAGCATTCAATTGCATAATTCTTTCTTTTTGTGCCTCAGAGATATCCATCCCCATGTCTACTATAGTCCTAAGATTTTTATGCTAAAATTCAATAGGCATCAGAGTTGTCTTTCCATACTTGACAACTCAAATGGAGTGAAGCCTGTAGTTGTATTCTAGGTAGTTCTGTAGGCCCGAATAGCTTCTGGTAACCTATTTGCCCGATCTTTTCTATGGATAACCACTGTTTTGGTTAGAATGACTTTAATTTATCTATTGGTCACCTCAACTTGGCCATTGGCCTAAGGGTGATAAGGAGTAGACTTCATGTGCCTTATGTTGTATTCATTAACCAATTTTGTAACAAGGGTTGAAGTGAATTGAGCTCCTTGATCAATCACTATCTCCCTTGGAACTCCATACCATGTGAAAAAAATTCATAAAGAAATTATGCAACCTTATTGTCTCTTGCATGCTTCATGGCCTTAACTTCTACCCACTTAGTTACATAATCAATGCATACCAAGATATAAGACTTACCATTTGATGGAGGGTCAATGGGTCCTACAAAATCCAATTCCCACTTTTCAAAGGGAGTGATCACTACTTGAGGATAAAGTGAGGTAAAAGCACAAAGTTGTGTCTCACTTTGTAAATGAAACAGCCAACACTGATCCAACTTTTAAACTTGAATCACTAAAAAGTGGCATATATGTTTTGAATTTTGTAATTATGTAAACTATTAAAATATGTATTTTTAGTATATATTTTATGTTTTTATTTTTTTAAAAATTAAAAAATTATTTTAAACTAGTTTTTCATAAATTAACACTATAATTTAGTTGTTGATGAAATGCTAAAAAATGAAGTTGCATGGGACGTCAAAATTTTTATAGTAATTTTTTTTTTCAAATTTTTTGTGTGTATTTATAACTTGAAACTTTAGTGCATGGATATATTTTTTCCCAATTTTGATAAATATCTATTTTTTAAATAATATTAAAATGTGTGAATAAAAAAAAAGTTGTTTCCATGGGACGTCAACTTTCATATTAAATGTTTATCTAAAATGAAAAACAAATTATACCATCTTGAAATAGATTATTTTATCTAGTGCACCATATTTTTTTTATTTTTTTAATAAGTTTTAGTATTTTTCCTTGGCATGGTAATGAACCTAATATTTTGTGTTGGTAACCTACTTTTAGTAAAAATAAAAAATAACATATAAATAATAATTAAACTATTAAAATAAATATATTTTTGAAAACTACACTTATGGATCTACAAAAGGGTATTTTTAATATTATTTAAAAAATATTATTTACATTAGTAGGAGTTATTGAAACTTCAAAATTTTCAAAAAAAATTATTTTTTTGGTAAATTGGACTCAAAGTGGTGCTCCCCATATTTTTAGCCAACAAGTTTAGTTAAAAAAAATGTAGAAGTATCTAACTTAGCTAGAATGAATGTTTCTAGATCATATGTTTGACCAAATTTGAGTTTTAGTTAGAAATACTTAAATTTAGTTGTGTTGATAAGTTGGCTGAAAGTGTGACACAACTTTGTGCTTTTACCCAGTGGCATCTAATCAAATTTGGTTGGTCAGCCCATCCTTTGGCATCTATCAAATTTTCTTGTATGTCTTCCTTCATCCTTGCAGAGTGTGGGTCAATAGTATCTTATTTTTAAAATATTCATTGTTGTCCTCTTGGCTACAAAATGCCCTCCACAAGGTTCATTGTGACATGCATGTGAAAAATGCCATATTTCTCATCTTCCCTTACACATCTCCTCATAACGTAATATGGTCTAGTATAGAACAAACATCCAACAAACCATGAAAAAGGAAAATATTTTTCAATGAGCACCCTTCTCTCTTTTTGGAGAGAAGTGAGGAGGAACTCTCCCTGTGACTAGATAATTAGCTATGTCAGCATACCAGGGTGTTTGTACACTAATGGAGAATAGATGCTCATTATGAAAAGATTCATCTACATGGCTTGATTATCTTCTGATGTAGTCAGCCTTGAAAGAAATTTTGCAACAACATTGGACTTCCTTGGTTTATCCACAATGGTTATGTCAAACTTATACATCAACAACAACCATCTTGCTAACCTACCTAAGATTAGGGGTTTATTCATGAGATATCTAATGGCTGCATGATCGGTGTGCACAAAGATTTAATAGCCTGTTATGTAGTGCTTGAATGTGTTTAGGGCATAGATTACTACCAACATTTCTTTTTTAGTCAATGTATAGTTGAATTCAGCTCCCTACAAAATTTTGTTGACAAAATAAATGACATTTTCAATGGATCCTTCTTTATGTCCTAAGAGCACACCTATAACATAGTCTAATGCATCTATATGAATGTGAAAATGGATCTCCCAATTAGGTCCTTTAAGTACAAGAGTATGATTCAAGGCTGCTTTCAAGTCAAAAAATGCCTTGTCGCAATCTTTTGTCCATTGAAATTCAACATCTTTGGTTAAGAGAGTGTACAATGGTGTTGATATTTTGTTGAAGTCTTTGATGAAACACCTATAATATCATGTATGTCCCAGGAAACTCCTACCATCCTTTTGATCTACTTGAATTCCTTTGTGAGAGATGTAGTGCCCAAGAACTACACCTTTCTGCATCATCATAAAGTACTTTTTACTATTTAAAGATAGATTGTGGTCTTCAAATCTCTATAATAATTTCCTTAGATTTTCCAATGCTTCATTGAAATCAGCACCATAGGTAGTAAAATAATCCATATATATTTCTATACAATCAAGAGAGATATCTGAGAATATGCTAATGACTATCCTCTAAAAAGTTGTAGGTGTATTGCATAAGCCAAATTGAAGTACTAAGTAGGCATATGTTCCCCATGGAGAGGTAAAGGTTGTCTTCTCCTAGTCCTTAGGTGCAGTTTAGATCTGGTTATAGCCATTAAATCCATCTAGAAAAGAAAAGTATTTCTTGCATGCAAGTGAGTCAAAAACTTGACCTATGAAAGGAAAGGGAAAATGGTCCTTTTTGGTGGTAGCATTGAGTTCCCTGCAATCAACACAAATTTGTCATTTTCCTCCCTTCTTGGGAACAATCACTAATGGAGACACCCATTGGCTATCTGAAATAGGGTAGATAAATCCTACATCTAGTAACTTCTACAATTCCCCTTTGACAATTTCTCTCAATGCAAGGTTGATTCTTCTTGGTGGATGCCTTACTGGTGTACAATCATCTCAGATGTATATCCTATGAGTACAAATCTTAGGGTCCAATCCTTTCATGTCACAATAGTCCCATGCAAATTCATGTTGGTTGGTCCTTAGTAAGTTTTCCAATGACAACTATCATTCTTCACTCAATTTATTGTTAATAGTCAGATATTTTCCTTCTAAAACTTGTACTTGTGTAGTTAAATCTATCATAATCAATTCATTAATGCATGGTACCTTGAATTCATATGGCAGCAATATGTGGAACATTCTTGTTGCTACAGGAAGTTTAGTCATAGGAAGAGTGGCTGTAGGGAGAAGAAACAGAAGTGTCTTCACTAGATCAGTAGAACTGGATGCATGAGAGGATGATGTTTCCTCTACTTCACAATGGTTTTGAATTATGTTAGATAACAGTTCATCTTCATCTTGAAGCTGCGTGAGAGGACTTATGCCTAACATCATAAGTTGTGCCACATAATTAACTTCCTTGGCTTCTTCACCAACATGTGGCCATAAGGAATTATGCTCATCATCGGATGACTGCATGAGAGGGTAGAGAACAAGCTTTTTGGTGCTCTTCCCATCAGAAATGGTCATGTCTCATGATCAACATCCAATATAGGCATATGTTGTTGCTAACCATGGCCTTCCAAGAATAATGGGATACCTGCCTAATGTAGCTTTAGGAGAAAGAATTATGAAATCTGTTGGGTACTCCTAGGAGTATAAAACTACCACAAGGTCCTCTACTATACCATCATTCTTAACAATAGAACTATCAACAAGCTATAGGACAATGGGAGTAGATCTCATGCTTGTAACGTTTAGTTGTTGTAGGATGTCCTTAGTCATTACATTTATTGTTGCCCCAAATCAATCAAAGCATTATTTATTTGGATCCCATTTATAACAACTACCACAACACTACCTAGGTCATTGTACTTGGGGATAGTCACTTTCTCAAGCATGATGTCAGCCAACTATCCCACTACATGAACCATAGTGGGGCATTTCTTCTTTATGCCTAGCTTCTTGAGGCATGCTTCCTTGATTGCCTTTCCATATATGGGAACATCTTTAATGGCCTAGAATAGAGGTATCTAGACACATATATGCTTCAGCAGATCTAGAATGTCAAAAGATGTATCCTCTTTTTCTTCCTTTTCCTTGGAAATTTCCAATCTCTCAGTGAATGGCAGTTCTTGTTTAGACTACTTGAATGGGACTGGTTTAGGGTTTTTAGGTTCATTTGGTTGAATGAGATCATTCAAAGGTTCCTCTTCTTCTTCCACAAGAAAATCAGTAATAATGGGTGTGGAAGGAGCTAGTAAAGTAGTTCTTGAATGTAAATGGATGTCACTCACACTCACAGCATGTGAAAGGAATTGATTTGAATTAGTAAGGTATATTGGTTGTTGTTGTGGTTTGTTATTTTAGTTGGGTGTAGGCTGACCTGGTAGCTGAGTAGGTTTAGGTGGATTTGAGCTTAAGTTAGCAGGAGGAGGCATTATAGCAATTTTTTGGTGTTGAGAAGGTGGTTGCATGTAACTAGTTGTTTTGTTTGGCCATTGCTATTCTCCCCTCCATTGAGATGTTTGCTGCCAGTTTCCTGGAGGTAGATGCCAAGGTCCTTGAAACTGCTGCCAATTCCTCTAAGGTTGCTACCATTGGGGTGGAGAGTTTTTATGATTGGGCCAAGCATTTGGATGGTTACCCCAAGGTTGTGATGGATATCCTCTATAATTGGATGGATATGGGGGTTGCCATTGGTTACCAGATGAATAAGAATTGAAATATGGCCCAACAAAAGATACTGGATCTAGTGGCATACCTTGTCTTAGAGCCTATTTTCTCCTTTGTGCAACATAGTAGATCTAATCTTCTTCAATCTAAATTGGTTCGAACGCAGGTGAAATCTGCTTGCTGTCAATATTAGCTACCATTTTGAATCTGCAATCCTTCTTCTTTTTTCTACAATGAGGATAATATTTTGTCAGTATTTCCTTTGCTTCTTGTTTCTTCTTGGCCTAAAGTGTATCCAGCTAATTAGCTAGATTATTTATGATATCTTGCTTGAAATATGCTAGCAAATGAGTAATCTCCATCCTTGAAACTCCACTGGTAGATGACTTACCCATAGAGGATTGATAAGCTCTCCCTTTCTTTGAAGCTGCCCTAGAATATTTCTAACATATTTTTTTGATATCTTCCCAAGGAAATTGGGTGATATATCTCATTCTGCCATCAGGTCCAAGGCATCAATGCAACTCTCATTGATTCCTCTAATGAAAAACAACTTTTGTGACTCTTCATTAAGGGTATGGTGTGGAGATTTTTGTAGGTAGAACAAAAGCCTTGAAATGTAATCCTTGAGGCTCTCATCTTCCTTCTACTACATCCTAAAAATGTCATATTCTCTCATGTCACTACCCTTGTAATATTCCTTGTACTTCTCAAGGAACTAAGTTGTCTTCATGTCCTCCCAAGTCTCCACAATATTTTTTCTTGGGCTCATGAACCATCTTAATGCAACCTCTTTTAGAGTGGTAGGAAATAGCTTAACCCTATGAGCATCAATGTTATAGTCATAACTCTTGCAGAGTATATGAAACTAAAACAAAAGGTATCAAGGTCTTCTACAACAAGTCCATAGAACTTAGGAAGGGCTCAAGCATGGATTTTTTTAGGTTGTCAACTTAATTTTGATGAGCAATGGGGAAAGGAAAAGTTGGTTGTTTAGGTCTATTTCTATTTGCATCACCCATACTAACCTGATGGATTTCCAAAGAAAAGGGGTTCTCATTCAAATTTTGGTCTTCAGAGGAAGCTTTAGAATTGGTTAGATTAGGAAATGCATCAGCAAAGGGGTATGGTTCTTCTTCTTCATTTTTGGGAAAATTTGGAAGCTCTCCTAGCTGGATTGGATTGAGATTATTAGGAAGGAATCTCCCATAAGCATCTCTTCTCCTCCCTCTATGCATGCAGTATCAACTCAACATCAGCCAATTCTCACACAAAGAATTTGTAAAAGAATAGTGGATCATTACTTTCCTAAATGAGGGGTATTCTAAGAACAAACTTTTAGAAATACTACAACAAAAAAAACTATCAATGACTCCAAAGAACTTCCTAGTTTGACACCATCCTCAACAATGGCGCCAAAAATGTTTGCCTCCTACAATAATTTAACAACTAAGCCTTTATAGCCATGATTCAAAGATTGGACATCTAACCTAAATAACTATTTCAATCATCATGAAGGTGCATTTAACTTGTCAACCCAGGGACGTGAACTTGAAATTGGTCAGCATAGTATGTGCACTAGGAACTCAAAGTAGAAATTTTCATTCTATGGCTAAGAAAGACACAATGTTGAAAGTAAATTACTTGAAAAGGAATAACATAAATGTTGAACATCAACCAACAACTATACTAAGTTGAAATACATGACAAAAATGAAAATTTGAGCAAACAAACATGGAACTACTATGTCTGCTTTGGCTGTAGGAACAACTAGTGCCAGATTCTTAACTAGTTACTAAACTCAAAATAATAACTAAACTAAATGAAACTAAAGTATAGATTGCTCACCAAGTGGGCCCCCTTGGATGAGTATCCTCTAAAACTAATGAGAACTTAGATGCTCAAACTTAGAACTTCATTTATTCACTGGAAATCATGAGTACAAAAGAGTAGCATAACTATATTACTGAAAACTAAGAATGCTAGTACATCATTAGATCGTACAACCCCATGAGAAGGGGCATGTAACTCTTATTTATACTGCCAACTAAGCTAGGTGGTCATCTCCACAAACTGGGAGGACACCATTTAGGGAAAGCAGGGAAAGTGGGAAGATGCTTATGCCTATATGGAATCAGGTCAAACATACTTGTCTCAACGCAGATTTATCATTGCAATAACGCCCACATTTTCTCAATGTAGCAATAAAGATCATTACAAAGAGATTACATTCGATTTGCATGGGAATCCCTTGTCATCAACCTCCATTGACCTTTGAATAATTCCTTTGTTGAACATTATGGTGCATGACCAACTTGCGGTGTCTTTCTCAATTTAGTATCCTCAAATTATATATGCATGGCAATGTTAGTATGCATAATAATTGCATATCTGTAACCACCTTAAAGAAGATTCATTAACCACATGTAGAATTAATATAGATAGTTCATATAACATGTCAATTCCATTAAAGATTTGTAGAAATAAGATTAAGCCCAATGTCTATGGTTTTGTGGAAATATTATGAAAATATCAACATTCAACATCAAGGTCCATGACAACTTTAGCAAAGAGATCATAAATTCTATCCAAAATTAAACCATAAACTATAATCATCAATAAAATTAACCTGACACGTGGGATGAATGAGAATGACATTAATGATTTTCCTGTTGATACTAGTAGAAATGTACAAAGGAGAGGGTTTTCTATTAGCATTCATAAAAAAATCTTTCAAGGTAAAGGTTATAGCACGAGACCCACTATAGGCTACACAAACAAGATGGGAGGATGCATGGAAAACACCATATTCTATGTACACTAGAAAGGACTTTCGTGGAAGCCCACAAGGGTTTAACAATTAAACAATGACCTATTCTAGGTTTCACTTCAAAACATTTAGGGACTCTTCTAGCTAAACTAGTAGGGGTCATAGGTTGGCTTGCAAGGCTAGGCACCCTGCAACACACACACTTAAAATACACCAAAAACACACCTAAAACACAAAAAAAGACTCCTTCAAACCTATGAAATAGAACCAAAATAGTTCACATCTCGTTCACCAAAATGTAGAGGAGGGGGAGTTACTGCTCAAGACCCTAAGTCACAGGAGGGTCTAGAAGAATCAGTTTCCCCAATCTACCTCATACTAAGGGATTTTTTTATTATAGGTTTGATATTTAAAGGGGTAAAAAGGAAGCACAATTGATCTGCCACTTTCCTTTTGCCAACCTAAGAGGTTTAGGAAGTTAGGTGAGTGGGTTCTTAGAGTCCAAACTACAACTTAGGTAACTCACTACTAGAGGACTCCAACATGGGACATAGACGATAGTGCGACATGCTAGTGTCCCAGTTGGGTGTTGGTGTCCATGCAGATAACAAGTGTAAGGTATAGTCTAAAAACAAAAGAAACCTACTAACTACTTGATAAATATGGTTTAATGTGATAATAGAAACAACCAATAGGTAAATAAAAAGATAACAACAAGAATACTTTAACTTGATTTAATTTACAAATTGATAGAAAGAGGGTGAGGAAAGCACACTTTCCTACACATGAGTTGATATCTTCAAAGTCTTCACTCCATGAGCAACATACACACACAAGATAGAAAATTTTTGGGGCTATGTATAGAGGACTACCACTATCAATCCTTCATTTGGTGTTTCCACCTCCACAAACAACTAGTATAGAAACAATAGAAAAATATGATAAAGAAAGGTATTGAAATGGAAGTACTATGTGCTATGCTAAACAATGATATGATATGAAAATTACACAATGATGATAACTGAATATAAGATGGAACAATATCACCTTCAACCATGTGCACTCAAGGAAAATGGGAGGAGTGAGCTTGCAAGCTTGCAAATGCTAACATTTCCACAACAAGGAAGAGATTGAGTCCACAAAACACCAACTTGTTACTTCAATGGAGGTGAGAATGTTGTGAAGATGTTGTGAAGAGAGTGAAGAAAGAGTTGTCCAATATCTATATAATCAAGAAGTTGAAGAAAATGAATGAGATAACAATTTGAAGATGAAATTGGAGGCAAAGGAGTTGTTCGAGGTGGGTCAAGGGTGTAGAAATGTTACACTTCATCGCCAATGGTGATTTGTAATGCCTCTACAGATACTAGAGGCAGGAATCTTATCAAGACGATAGCATGCCAAGAAAATGTCCACGAGTCGTGCTAGCATCCCCAACAAAATATCCTCCACCAACACAAAAAAAAACTGCCAAGTGGATGGGAAGCAAATGAAGGACATTGAATAGCATCATTGGATTTAATATTTCTAAGGTAGGAGGTACGTAAATGTGGAATTTGCAAGAGGTGCAAATTCACACCATTACAGATGAACATATTAGAATATATATGTAGAAAAGTGTTCACTTTAAAAGGCAACAAAGTTTAAAAGAAAAAATAACCCACTATGCCTATCATTAAAAATTTATTTGTATAAAATTAAAGGTTAATTATAAAATTTCCTCATATAAAAACAAGGTTAATTTTTAAAATCGAAAATAAGAAAAAAATTAGCATACACAATTATTTCATGCAAATGTTCATATCAAAAATGTTAAATTAGATTCAATTTATTACTCTTGTTTTTCAAGATAACCTCCTTTCTTAAGATTTGGTCGAAAAAAATAGTTTAGAAAATGTTCAACATGTCATTCCATATTATTTGGTCTAAATCAAGAAGGGCATTTTTTTGTGAATTAGTAGACAACATACATTGAAATTATTTCTAAATTTTAAAGTTTTATTGATGAACTATTGGTATATATTGTTCTATTATTTGTATGTGTATATTTTTTTGGACAAAGCTTGCATATTCAATCAAAATTTTCTTACTACATATGGGAAACCAAATATATTTCTTAGTCAATGAAGGTCACCACTTCTTGTTGCATGAAAATAAGGGAAATTTCAAGAAATAATAAGACCTTAATGGAAACACAATCCCCTTGAGGGTGATCCCATAATAGTGGTTTACAATTTTTGGCCAAACTGGACACTAAAATTATTATTTTTAACTAAATCTTCACATTCAGGCACCTATAGTAGCTAAACTGTGAGGAATTTGAAGATGGTGCAAACTAGAGTCTCATCAAATTTTGTCTGTAGATTCTAAAAATATTTTTTTCAAATTTTTTGGAATCAAATTGCACTTCCTTTTCCATCTCCATGAAAATTGATTTTTTTCAGAAAACAACATTTTTAAAAAGTGGCGCACTTATAACACATAACTTTTTTTCCATGAAGGATAAAATTCTAATTCTTTCAAATTTAGATTTGTAACTCTGATATCTAGTGCTTCCACTTGGTTAGATAGTTTTTTATTTAATATTTTTCCTTAATCAAGTTTCAAAGTCAAACAAATTACAATTCGTACACAAGCGACCGATAACGCGTAACTTTTTTTGTATATGTCAAAATTTAGATTAATTTTTTGTTGGATCAAGGACTTCAATATCTGGTGCACTCATATTTTTCAAAAAAAAATTTGATAATCTTCTATTTTTCCACATGTGAAGAACAAAGAAATTCATTTTCGATGAAAAACCTATGTTTAATAAAACTTAAAAAACAAATACATAACAAAACCAAAACATATTAAAATTATATTCATTGGATATCTTGTTCTAGGAATACCATAATCATTTGAAATAAATTTTAAATGAATTCATTTGATCCCCCAAAATCTAAATCAAAAGTGATTTTTTATCAACATTTTGATAGGTGTAAAGGAGACGCATTTATAGGTATGGTTTAAAACTAGCGAGGTTCTATCCAAGGGGGTTTGATCTAAGGTGATTTGATCAAACCCTCTTCAATTAGAATCCTTAAAATGGAACTTTTTAAGGCTTAAATCATTATATTTTCTAAAAATATGTGATTTCAGCTAAAATTCGTTCCTCTCAGGAATTGTAAACCACTATTATGACAGCACCCTTGATTGGAGGAAGAAGAGTCTTAATGTATGACCAATCCTTCTAGTTTAAACACTTTAATTTTTCAATCACATATAAATTTTTAGAGGTAATGATATTCAAGGTATTAATTATAGAGTGGTATTTCGTTTGATGGTATCCATGACATAAATTAAGAGATTCGTCCCTCATTTTTGAGTATTTAAGGATTTTGAGGTCCAAATCATGCATATTAAGAAAGTGGGATATGAAAAGATTAGAAAATATGTATTTTTCATTATAATTCCATGATGAATATGGCCAAATTTTAAGGTACACTTTTGATGAAGGAAATAAGTAGTGTAGGTAATAATAGAATATTTTCAAGAATTTATATTAAACTACTAATTTAAGAAGGGTGATTATTTAGATTTGATAATTTTGGGCCCTTTTTAAAAAAATATTTCAATACAATTGTCTAGTGACAAATGGCTTCCTCTTATATTATATTTCCATCATAATTTGAAAGTTAACATACCTATATTTTACAATCAATTTCCAAAACTAATGTTTTTAATTATCAATTCCCAACCCCTTACTAACATTTAGATTAATTATACTTTGTTTTAATATATGTATTTAGCTAATATATGTATTTAGCTAGCCGAGATTTATGTATAAGTGATTTAATTCTTGTACAATTATACATATTTAAAAAAAATTATTAAATATTTTTTATATAATTTATAATTTAAATAAATAATAAAATTAAAATTTTAATATTATTTTAAATATATATAATTAATTTTGTTTTTCTATGTGTATTTATATCTTTTCTTAACAAACCATCTCTTAGTATTTAAAGTTTCTCTATGTAAAATGTATATATACCAAAGTCATTATACTACTAGTGACAAAATTAAATCTTTCATTTCATTGAGAAATGTGTCTTTGTAATTTGTAATATATTGTAAGTTGATTTTTTGTATCTCAAAAATTTTGAACTTTTGTAAATGATCAAATAAAAAAAATTATTATCTCTTCATCAATTATACTTAACCATTCAAACTACACCCTTTTTTATTTTTGAAATAAATTTTAATGAATATATATATTGTCATTTTTTTCATGAAATAATAAAACATATATAAGTTATAATACTAGTATATATATCTTAAATATAATTTATATAAAATACGTTAATATATATTTTATTATTATATTATCATTATATTATGTTTTTCTATTTTATTTCTAAAATATGTTTTTTTTTTAATTTTGGCTAACTATTTTTTTGTGAAGGGTTGTTTGACCTCTTATAGACACCATTATAGAGTTAGTCTATCAATCTAATAAAACTTTACATATAAATTTAATAAGATTATAAAGTCAGTATTTAATGAAATTTACGATATAAAACATCAAAACAAAAATTGAAAAACTCTTACCATACTTTTAGAAAAAACATAAAATTCTCTTAAATTATTTTAGAATATCTGCTTAAACAAAATTATCGCGCGTGCTGCACAGATCTGTTGGAATTGATCTTCTTCAATCAGGATGATTTCACTTTTATAATATTATTTTTCTCCAGAGAATAAGAGAACAGAAAAGATGGTCTCCTGATAACTTTTAAGTGTACTAATAAAGAATCCTTATATCCATTACAATCTCTGTCATGGACCCCCTTCAATGTCGAAATACGAGAATCAATAATACTTCAGCTTTCTCCAATTTCTACCTGTTTTCCTGCACGGCATAGGGAATCGTTGCTTTAATCATATTTCCTCACTGTAATAATGTATGGCAGGGCATCTTTGAAATTTTGAAGCAGAAAAAATCTACCATTTTCCAACTCTATAGCTTAACCAGACCATCCAGCAGTTAGATTAGCAAAAGTGATCATATTTTTCCTTAATTTTCTGCGGAATGTCCGAGCTTTTGGGCTTTATTAAAGAACCCATATTCGGTTCCATTTTCACTTGTGTAAATTCTTGAGCTTTTCCTTTGGTCATAATCAGGAAGGCGAATTCTTTGCCCAGTATCCCAGTAACACTACTCTTCTTGTTAGCATTTTACTAGAGCATTTGACGCGAAGACTGTAAGGAAGCCCTAAATTGTTCACATGATGAAGTCTATGAAGCCCCAGCATTTTAGTGTGCATGAGTTCTGGTATGCTTCAATTCTCGGTCAGGCCACCTCTGCTGCCTCCACATCTGATCCGAGTCTCTTGTTACCTTATTTGCGTTCTCAAAACTCGTTTTGTCCATGAATGGCTGAAAATGCTCTTTAAACGATGCAAGACGGTAGAAAACATATGTTCCGTTCATCATTTTCGTGATTTTCGAATCGTTTTTAATTCACAGATTTTCCTTTTTGCCTTTCCCATTTTTTTATGGCTGCAGAACGCTACTGTACATTGTCTTTTGCAGGCTGCAATAGTTGTATTGCACGATCATTTCGACCATCTGACCACCTCCTACGTACAGAATACGTACAGATCAGAAGACTAGGGAAGGAAGACCCGGGACCCATTGCCTACACGAATAGTATTCAGCTAGTATTCATGATAAAATAAATTCAGCAGGGGTTGGAATTTTCTATTTGTTTTTTTAAGGCTCAGCGTGAAAGCTCATTATGCCCACGGACGGTTGAAAATCAATGGGAGCCCCTCAATGACAGTTAAACAAATCTTGGTCGTCCATCATTTTTCGTCATTTTTCAGTTGTTTTGCATTGGTTTTGTGTTGCTTTCTCCACCCCTATCAATTTCCTTCCTCCCTGGTATTGACCTTTTACTTCTCCAATTTGGCGAGCTAGAGGTTGAAAATAAAGTTTTCACAAGGGTTTTAGAGTACGTTTATTAAAATGAAAATTACGGCCAAGATCCTAATGATGAGCACATTTAGGTTTTAAAATTATGATATCCTTCCCTACATAGTTAAGTATGGCTCTAGTAAAATGCCGAATTTTCCGTCAGTGAATTGCTAACAGTGAATTTGCTATATGTCGTTAAGTATAAATTAGCATAATTAGTATATAATGTATATTTTATATAATAAAAAATAAATTTTAAATAATATAATTATAGTACTTATTATATATCTTATTCTTTAACAAAACTATCAAATACATATATAAGATTATTATATATACTTTATATAATACAAAGCCTTATAAATTCTAGTTGCATGTGGTTAGATTAAACAATTAATAATAAGTGCTAAATAATGGAAACCTCTACCACTATCTCTCTATCTCTTTCACTATGCCCCTCTTTCTATGTCTATCCCTCTCGTTTTGTATATATTGAGATATCTCTCCTCTCTCCCCATTTTTTTTCTCTCTCCCCCTCTACATATCGCTCTCCCTCTCTCCCCACTCTTCTTTCTCTTTGTCTTCTACTTATCTCTCTCCCTCTCTCCCCTTCTTATGTATGTTTCCTCTACCAATCTCTCTCTCTCTCTCTCTCTCTCTCTCTCTCCCCCCTCTCTAACTCCCCCTCCATAGCTTCCTCCCTATCCCCCTATCTATCTCTCTATCTTTACCTATCTCTCCATTTCTCTTCCCATATATCTCTATCTCTCTCTTTCTCTTCCCATATATTTATATCTTCCTTCTCTATCTATCCCTCTCTCCTCCCTCTTTATCTCTTCCTCTCCTTTCCTCTCCATATCCCTCTCCATCTCCATCTCCATCTCCATCTCTATCTTTATCTCCTTACCCTCCCACCTCTCTCCCCCTCTTCTATCTCCCCCTCTTTCAATCCCTACCTCTCCCTCTCTCCTTATTGCAATCATAATAATGGAGCCTAATTATCTTCCTAATTTAGAGGCTTTGTTTCAATCATGTTTGGATCCCTATAAGTGGATGCATAGTTTATTTGAAGCTATCACTTCTCCATTGAGACCTTTATTGCATAAACATCATTTGCTAAATGACCTACCAATTGACCTCATGTACTGCATAAATGTATGCAAAAAATATATTCCAAAATTTATCTTAATTGACCTCCCACACTTCTTCGACATACTAAGGTGTGATTGCTAGTTTGATATCTATGTTCCAAGTTGAGCTACACATTTGACTAGTATTGGAAAGTTCCTCGTACAAAACAAAAATAGTCATAAAAACTTACACAGTTATTCCCTCGAAAAGAATGCAATAAAATTATATATAATATAAAGTATATATTATATTTATTTTATTATTGCATTTTATATTTAATATAATATAAATTATTAAATACATTTTTAAAATTTATTATAAAAATTATATTTTAAATATTTATATATATTTTATAAACATATTATATTATAATATTATTTATTATTTATATTATATAAATTATTAAATATATTATAATATGTAATGAAAATGTAATTTATATGTTTTATATTGTATTTTTGTATTATAATATTTAATATAGTACAAATTATTAAATATTCTAAAAAATATTATTTCATTATAAAAGAAAATATTTTATATTTTTATTGAATTATATATATTTTATATAAAAAAATACTATAATTTTATTTATTATTTTATATTATATAAATTATTAAATATAATATAATATGTGGGTAAAAGCACAAAGTTGTGTCACACTTTATAAAGGAAATGGCCAAGCATTGATCCAATTTTTAAATTGAATCACTAAAAAGTGGCATAGATTTTTGAATTTTGAAATGATGTAAATTAGTAAAATATGTATTTTTTAGTATATTTTAATATTTTTGAATTTTGAAATGATGTAAACTAGTAAAATATGTATTTTTTAGTATATTTTATGTTTGTTATTTTTTTTTTTAAATTATAAAAATATTTTCAACTAGTTTTTAATAAATTAAAACTATAATTTTGTTGCTAATAAAATGCTGAAAAATGAAGTTGCATGGGATGTCAAACTTTTTATAGTAGATTTTATTATTTTTCTTTCAAATTTTTTGTGTGTATTTATAACTTGAAATTTTAGTGCACGGATATATTTTTTTTCCAATTTTGATAAATATATATTTTTAAAAAAATATTACAATGTGCGTGAATAAAAAAATAGCTATTTTCATCGGACGTCAACTTTCATATTAAATATTTATCTAAAATGGAAAAAAAATTATACTATCTTAAAATAGATTTTTCTATCTAGTGCATCATATTTTTTTCATTTTTTTTTAATAAGTTTTAGTATTTTTCTAACATAGTAATCAACCCAATATTTTGTGCAGATAACCTACTTTTATAAAAATAAAATATAAAATATAAAAAATAATTAAACTATTAAAATAAATATATTTTTGAAAACTACACTTATGGATCTACAAAATGGTATTTTTATATTTTTAAAAAAATGTTATTTACATTAGTAGGAGTTATTGAAACTTCACTTCACGTTTTTCAAATTATTTTATTTTTTTGGTTAAATTGGACTCAAAGTGGTGCTCCATATATTTTTAGCAAACAATTTTAGTTGAAAAAGTTTTGGAAGTATCTAACTTAGATAGAATGAGTCTTACTAGATCATATGTTTGACCCAAATTGATTTTTAGTTAGAAATACTTAAATTCAGTTGTGTTGATAAGTTGGCTAAAAGTGTGACACAACTTTGTGCTTTTACCCATTGTAACAAATATAGTATATATTTTTATATTATATTTATTTTATTATTAACAATATTTTTAAAATAATATATCATTATAAATATTATATTTTAAATATTTTATATATATATCTATTTTTTTAATAATATATATTTAATATAAAAATTTATATTATGATTATATTTATTATTTTATATTTTATAAACTATTAAATATAATATATTATAATAAGTATACAATATAGTATATATATTTAATCTAAATATTGAGAGAGAAGGGTAGGGAGTGAAGGGTAGATAGTGAGAAGGATGATGCAATTAATCTCATTCACATTTTTCTTGTCATTTATCATTTTTTCCTATATACTTTTATTTTTGGTCATTACAACACTACTAAGGGTAGCACCCTATATTGATTTAGAAAAAAGTTACATGAGTTTCATCCAAAAAATTTTGGGAGGATTTTTCTACAGTAGTGGCCAGCCTAGATCACCTACCTACCAAACCATGAAATTCAACCAAAAATCTGTGGGGCCTTTTCTATAGTAATGGCCTACCCAAAATATCTACCTATCCAAACCAAGAAATTCAACCAATAAAATCTGGGAGGCCTTTTCTGTAGTAATGGCCAACCCAGAAAAACACCTACTTAGAGACTTGACTTAGCTAGAACCACACCCAGGACTAACTCTAGAAAACCATATACTATTACTATTTAAAATACTTTACTTACAAGAAAGAAACTGTTTTAACAAAAAGCCGCACCTACAAACCAGCAGATCATTCTAGCCAAGTATTGCTCATTCTTTATCATCCTTGGACTCACACCTTTTCATGTATGCCTAATAGCTTGCAACCACCAGATAGTCTATACCACACTTCAGATGTGCTAGGCTTTTTGCTTTTTCCTCAAGATCCTGTTGGTCATTAGCAATCCATTCTTCTCCTTTTCCCAGGTCCCAATCTTCATCGTCTCCTATAACTATCTCATCCTCCAAACCCTCATCTGCAATGTACCTCATTACCCAACCATGTGGCAGATTGGTGGTCAATTTCACTGCTCTGAGAAGAAAGAAGGCATTTTTGTCCCTCTTAGCCCATAATTTCTTGAAACCTTTTGGGTCTATAGTATATATCAAGGGAAACTTAATCACTTCTCAGCCTCTCATGCACAACATGTAGTATTTCTGCGGCATGGGGACTTGCCTATTGTCATCCACATTGTCCAGAGCTGCATCTATTTCTCCTAGCTAGGCATGCACAAAGACCATCTAGGTCAGTTTTTTACCCATTTCCTTTAAGACTCCCATATATAGTAGGACTGCAAGAAACATTGTTGGAATCTCTATATTGCCTCTGGCTTTATGGTAGGCTTTCAAGAACTCTGGCCCAACCACCTTTTTGGTTTCCCAAAGAATGAGTAGATGAGAAGATTGCAACATTCCTTGGAGTCTTTTTTCTATTATTTCCCCTTTGAAATCCTGCATCTGCCTATCCATGTCCAATGCCAATGGTGTCTCCATTCCATACAATTCACACCTCATCTTTTGGATGTTTCTATCCTTACCTTTCTTTGAGATACAATTGTGCTAAATAACTATCTTTATCTTTTGTAAACAAAGGTCATATTGCCTCATGATATTTGAAGTATTGATTGAGGCCTTCATGTGTATCAAGCTACCACATTTCTTAGTGATGGTGTGCTTTCCCTAGAATGATTATTAACACACCATCCAGCTCTTTGTAAGGATGTCTTTATTCCTTGATTTATTCTTTTATTTTGAGTACTTGATACTAACCCATGTCTTATCAAGAATGACACTTAGATATTTCCTTTATTACCATGTGCTTTTTAACCACCACCATTGTGATGACCGGTGCCGAAAACTTCCTTGGTGCTTGACCACATGGTTGTCCTACCTATTAGTTTCAAGGGCCAATTTTGCTAGCTCACCTGCTCTAGTGTTTCCTTCCTTGTAGATATGATTAACTTTGAAGGTTGGAAACCCAGCTAATAGTGCCTTCACCTGCTGTAGTAGATGGTTTAGTTTCTAGTTAGGGGTGGAGCCCTTGCAAATTGCATTGATTGTTAACATTGAATCTCCCTCCAAGTGGATCTGACTAACCCCCAATTCTCACCCAAGCTGAAGGCCTAACACAGTTGCTCTAAATTTTTCCTCATTGTTTGTGCAATTGCCAAGAGGAATGGATCTTTTTGCTAAAACCTTACCTTAAGAATCACATACAATGCAACTAGCCCTGCCTGGTCCTAGGTTGCCACAAGTTGCACCATAAAAGTTGAACTTTATCCACCCTCGGTCTGGAGCTTTCCAAATAGTCTCCACCTTGTTGGATTGAAGCGAGCTATTCCCACTTAGATTGGGGGATTTGAGGCCTGGGGAGTTCTTGATCATACAATCATCCCAAGCTTTGAATACATTCTTCTTTCCTTCCTTGCACTGAGCATTTTCAGTGACTAGCTCAACTATTGCTCTCTCAATTTTATCCCACAATCGATCCTTGTTCAATTCTTTCCCCTAAAATATTCTCCTATTTATTTCCTTCCAGAGTTCCCAAATTACTATGGATGGAGTGGCCTACCAAATATAATCAAACACTGACTTGTTTCATTTATGAGGCCACATCTTGAACCAAGTTGACAGATCCTCTAGCATAGGGATTTGGAAATTTAGTTTGAAACTCATAGGATTCCAACATTCCATTGCATATGGGAAGGATAACAGAAGGTGGTTTGCTAAATCTTTATTTTATTTGCATAGGCTACACCTTCCTGGTCCTTGGATACCAAGTTTGGCTAGTCTGACTTCTATTAGAATTCTCTTTTGAATTTCCAACCATGCAAAAACTTTGACTTTGGGTAGGCATTTGTTTCCCTAGAACAATTTGCATGGCTAGTCTTGCTTGGCTATTGCTATTTATTTTGCCTTATATCCTAGTTTCACTTTGTAGGTTCCATTTGAGGATCCACACCACTTGATCTGGTCCTTTTCATTAGATGGAACAAAGTATCTTTCCTTGAGGATCTTTTAAAAGGCTTCTTTCTGGACATGTGAGCTGTTGAGAGGATGAAAATCAGTCCAAATCAAGCTTGTTACTCTTGGATGTGAAACCATTTTGCCATAATTGGCCACCTTATGCCCCCAGAGTCTAGAGGTGTCTACTTTTATTTCTTCCAGACTCGACCTATTGCCAATGGGTTCTTTCCCGCACCATGAGTCATTCCAGAAAGGTGCACTTTTCCCATTTTGGACTTCCCAAGTGACATGGTTTGCTATTATGTCTTTGCAATCCATTATGAAATTCCATATTGTTGATCCTCTTGGGGGGTTCAAATTTGTAAGGATTCTTGTTGGATCATCTGAGTCCCAAACTAGCTTGGCTCCCATGGCTTGGTTCATGATGTGAAGTTGTCTTATCCCTACACCTCTAGCTTCTTTGGGCAAGAAAAACTTATCACATGCCAAAAGAGGAAATTTGTTATGTTCACCCGTGCCACTCCAAAAGAATTTTTTAAAGATTTGGGTGAGAGCATCTTCCACTGCTTTGGGAATTTTAAGGCAAGACATTGAATAAACTAGGATATCTAATAACATAGAATTTACCATCAGGAGTCTTCCTCCCGATGAGAGCCATTTTCCCTTCCAAGTGCTTAATTTTCTCTTGCAACTATTAATCAAGTATTCCCAATAGCAATTCTTGTTGATACCTGCAAATAGGGGAACTCCCAAGTATTGACCAAGCAGGGAGGCAACCTTCAAGTTAAAAATTCTTGCTATATCTCTTTGCAGGCTTGGTTGGGTGTTTAAGAAAAAGATCTCAGATTTACACCAATTGATGTCTTGTCCTGATACATTACAATAGCCATTCAAAAAAAAATTCATCACTCTAGCTTCCCTTCTGCTTGCCTCACCCATTAGGACTGTGTCATCAAAAAATTGTAGGTGGATTGAGGGCTCCAGACCATTGGCTACATGAATTCCTTTCCATTTACCTTCCTCTCTTAGCCTTTTGATTCCCCTTCCTAGCATTTCCACCATAATTATGAATAGAAATGGGGACAAGGTTTCACCTTGTCTTATCCCCCTAGAGTAAGTAAAGCAACCATTTACTGTTCCATTTACCAGGACTAAGAATTTTAGAGTGGAAATGCAGCCCAGTTTATCCAATTTTCTCATTAAAAAAATTCTTAACACTTCTAACAGAAAGCTCCTATCTACCATGCCATAGGCTTTGAGGATGTCTAGCTTTAAGATCATACAGAGCTCTTTATTTTTCCTAGTTGAGTGGATTGTTTCATGAGCTATGATGATTTCTTCTATTATGGACCTCGACTGACCTAGAGTAAAACCACTTTGCTCCTCAAATATGACCTCTTGCAACACCTTTTTGAGCTTGTTGGAAATTATCTTTATAGCCACTTTTAAACCATATTGCATTGGGCAATTGGCCTGTAGTCACTCGTTGTTTGGGGATCTTTCTTCTTGGGGATTAAGGCCAAAAAGGTGTGATTTATTACCCCTAGCATTGTCATTATTTTCATGGATTCCTCCACTGCTACACCAAGATATTTCCCTACTATATCTCAGAAGGTTTGGAATAAACCAACTAGAAAACCATCTAGGCCTGGGGCCTTATCTGGGTTCATTTGAAAAACTATTTCTTTTACTTCATCTAGGGATATCTTTTGGTATAGGAGCTTGTTTTTTTCTTTTGTTATGATGGAGGGAATTGCAGCTAGCAAGTTGTCCCTGGTAGCTATGTTTACTTGGCTCTCCTTGTTTAGTATGGTTTTGAAGAAATTAACTGCCTCTTTATTGACTTCTTCAGTTGATTGAGTTATTGCACCATTAACTTTTTTGATTTCTGCAATCCTCTTTTTGTTTCTAGTGGCTACATATGGTTGATTTGTGGAAGATCTTTGTGTTCCTATCTCCATTTTTCAGTCCTATTTCTCTTGATTTTTGGTGCCAATAGAATTCCTTTCGTTTGAGGATCTTTGCCAATTCATCCTTTAGGATCTTTTCATTCTCATAATCAACTACATCCATTCCTCTTTCAATTACATGCTCATTTAAGGCTCATATTTCTTGCTCAATTCTTTCTTTCTCCTAAAAAATATTCTTGAAATGGGAATTATTCCACTCCTTTAGCTTAATTTTTATGTAGCCCAACTTTTTGTTTACCTTGTAAAGCTATGTTTTTTCATTGAAGCTCACTTCATTCCACTAGGTGCTTATTAAGTCTAGCAACTAATTGTCCCTCAACCACATGTATTCAAATTTGAATGGACAACCTTTGGCAGGGTCATTTTGACCAACATACATAAGGACTGGGAAGTGGTCTGAGCTTGTGAAGGGAAGAAATTGGGCATCATGAGAACCTTCCAAATCTCCCCAATCACCCCAAAGCAGAAATCTGTATAGCTTTTCTACAATGTTGGTGAACCCCTTTCTTTTGTTGGATCACGTGAAAGTTCCATTTCTTGTTGTTATGTCTAGTAGAAGGTTTTTGTGAATGAATTCCTAGAAGTCTCTTTAAACGACCATTGTTCTCCCAGCCCCTCCTATTTTTCGAAATTGTTTAGAGTGCCATTGATGTTTCCTACTACAATTCTTTTTCCTAACATTTTTCTTTCTATTTCCTCAGAAATTTTATCCCACGGCCTCTTTTTCCTTTCTGTTGGAATAGACACATATACATTGATGCAAGTGAAGGAGATGTTTCTTCTTATGTCTTTGAGATTGACTACTTGCCAATTCTTAGCTTCTAATTCTATTTCCCCTGACAGTGAGAGAGGGTTCCAGATAACTCCCAATCCCCCAAAAGCCCCTGAGGCCTCCCTGAAATGCCCTTTCCATTGTTTCTAGTTGCACAACCTTTTTTCACCTTCTTCTTTATTCCATTTTGTTTCCTGCAATAACACTACATCTACATTTGATTGGTCAATTTGGCGCTTGACCATGCACCGTTTGTCAGGGGCATTGATGCCCCTAACATTCCATGTTATGAGTCTCATTTTGTTTAGGGAAGGATACTCTCCTTCCCCATCATCAGTTTTCTCTATCCTATAGCGTTGCCAACAATTATCAACTTGGCTTAGTTTGACATCCTACCCCTACTACCCATTTTCTTGATGTTGGGGACTTTTAGTTTTGATTTAGACTACTCTAGTTGCTTGATTTCTAGTAATTCTCCTTCCTCTACCTCCTTTGATGGCTCTTCCTCTCCCTCTAAGAGTTGGTCATTGTCTTCTTCATCTGTTTGCAATATATCCTCTCCTTCCATAATCAGGGTGGCATCCGTGGTTGCTTCTAGGTTTAGTGAATTCTCCTATGGCACAATTATAGGAGGTAGGAGAGTCCTGTCACTGCTTGCTCCTCCTTTAGAAAGCTCCTTTAGTTGGTTTTGGATATCCCTTTGGAGATCTTGTGTATCATCCATGAGGGAAATGAGGGCTTGCTCGACTTGTATGTTACCACTTGTTAGAATTCTAATTTCTTGGGAGAGGGAGGTAAGAGGTTCCCTAAAGGAGCCACCCATGGCTCCCATGGCTAACATACCATTCCCCTCTTTGGGCCTCACTTCTAAGTTTTTGTCTTGTGAGAGTACAACCTCTAACTCAGCTTGTTCATTATTATTTGTGTTGGCATTTGATGCCTTCTTTGAGGTGCTTTCCTGGAGTGTTTTCCTAAAGAGAAAATTTTTCGATCCTGAACCTTCCCAAATCTCAATTTCTTGCTCCCAACTTCTAAAATTGGTCAATATCTTAACAGTTTTGTATATCCCTACCCCGTCATCTACTTCTACCAAAGCACAAGGTTCTGATCCTTCTTTTCCATTAATGAATTCCACATCACTCCTATACATACTCTTAGGGCATCGCCTAATATTTTCATAGCTTCTATGTTTCAAAATTTTGAGGGAAAATCAACTAATTTGATCCAAGTCAAAATTTGAGTCAATCAGTAATTCCATGGATCAAAACTAGCTTTCCAGTTTGTGCAGTGAAACCAAAGGCCATTCATGAACAAGGGTTCTCCTTCTAAAATTACCAATTTCAAGCCTAGGTCTATGCATTCTATCAAAAGAAAGGAGTTTGGTAGGGGAGTGATGCTTACCCAATCTATGTACTTGCTCACTCACCAGGCTTTAATCTCATCGCTTGGGCAACCTAGGCTAGTCCATTTCACAAATAGAGTACGCTCTAAAAGCCTGGCTACTCTTTTTTCTATCATCTCTGAAGGCATTTGGTATAATTTGTGCCCTCTGGGATGCAGGTTCACTTCTCTATTTTCTCTAGAATGATAATTCCTTTGGTTTACTTTCCTTCTCAGAAGATCACGATCTCTTTCATTCATCCTTCTTCCGAACTCATACTGCTCCCCAAGCTGTTGGTTTGTGTTGGCATTTCCTTCAAACCTAGGGTTGGTTAGGTCTTTTGCTCATCAAACTCTGTTGGTTCGATTTTCAACACCTCCTCCCTTGTCATGTCGATTGGAGTTTGATCGACCACCATTGTGGTCCATTTCTTGGAAACACCCATGCCTTCGCCCTTGTGCCCCATGTCTCTAGTTGTTCCAACTGCACGCTGTAGGCCTTTGTGCAAGCTCCATAGACCTACCATCCCTTGTCGTTGGCTGAGAGTTGTTCTAGATTCCAATTTTCCCTTTGCTTTCCTGGTTCTACCTATAGTGCGGATGACATTTGTCCACCCAAACTTCATTTTCAAAGACCCATTGCGGGATGTGGTTTGGTCTTTGATGATTTGATGAATTATTCGCCTCTCCTCTTGGTGTAGCACCATCATCTGCTACTAAGTCCCTTCAGCAAGTTTGTTGGTTCTCTACTGAATTTCATGCTAGCTCGCCGTTGTGATCCTTACTTTACTTTTTTTCCTATATACTTATATTTTTAATATGGTTTAGCAATTTAAAAGTAAGTTTTTTGTTTCATAAACAAAGAAAAAAGAAATTCATAATTTTGAAATGAAAAACATATATTTTATTAATATTTCAATTCTAATAAATTTTTAAAATAGTTTATTTTTTCTTTTATTTATTTATTAAGTTAATAAGTCTATTATTTATTATTAGTTTTTTTAAATTATTGTTTTTATTAATATTTATTCCATCCTCGCTCAATAATATTCTTACCCCACATTCACGTCAATTTTTCGGCCTCACCGATGGTAAGAGGCTTGTGGTCAAAGCATTTGAATCACGAAGAATATGTGATAGTGGGCGTGGTGGACACCAAAATATGGCCTGAGAGTGAAAGCTTTCATGAGACCTGTTCCCTCCAATGGAAGGGCGAATGTGAAAATGAAGAGCAATTTAATTCCTCCAACTACAATAGAAAGCTCATCAGAGCTGGATTTCACTTCTTTGCGGGCGAGGATTTCAAATCTGCAAGAGACAACAATGGGCACGATACACATACAACCTCTACTGCTGTAATGGGCGTGAGCTACAAAGGGCTTGCCAAGGGAATGACTTTGGGAATGCCACAATGATAGCAACATAATTGCTGCCATGGAGAAATCCATCCAAGATGGTGTAGACATTATTTATTTGTCAATTGGCGGTAAGCCTGACAATCCATTCTACAAGGATCACATGGCCTTGGTAGCATTCATGGCCGTGGAGAGGGGTGTATTTGTTGCAGCCTCTACTTGTAATGGGGGCCCTTTCTTTGCTTATATTACAAACACGGTGCCGTGGATAACTACCGTGGGTGCTAGCAGTATATATAGAGAGTTTCCCTCTCCTATTAAGTTCAGTAATGGCCAGGTGTTTAAAGGCTCATTGCTTTATAGAGGAGTGGGAAAATCTGCCTTTGTTCTATGATTATTGTGGCAATCACGGTATCGACCCACACCCTTTCAAAGGTGAAGTTGTGTTGTGCAATTCCAGCAACATTTCGACAAAAACGGTTAGGCTTGTGAAGAATGCAGATGGGGCAAGAATGATATTTGTCAACTATGCAAGCGACGAAGATTTCCTTATTGAGCAACCATATTTTCCAGCTACAGGGTTAAGTTTTGGAATAGGAGAAAAGATAAAAATCTATCCTAACAACACAACGTCACCCACTCCACCATCAACCCCATAGGGGTGACTGTTTTGGGAAAAATAATTGCTCTGATTATGGCCTCATTTTCTTCGAGATGTCCAACCTTTTCATATTCGGACGTTCTTAAGCTGGACCTAATCACACCAAGTGTGAGCATATTGGCAATGGAGATGGAGGGCAGCTTCAATCTAGAGTTTGGACATCAATGGTGTGTCCCCATATCAGCGGAATTACAACACTCATACGAGCCACACATCCGACGTGGAGCTCTGTTGTAGTCTGATCAGCTCTCGTGACTGCGACTTCCGTGTTGGACAACATAAAGCAACCCATTAAAGATTCTCTAAACTTTTGAGCCGCGAACCCGTTAGTTATGGGTAAAAGTCATGTAAATCTAAAGGCCTCCTTTGAGCCAGGCCTGGTGTACGATATTGACCCTTAGGGCTACATCAACTATTAGTGTGGTCTTAACTTATACACAAAGAAACAAATTTCTCCCCTGAGCCACAAGTGGTTGAAATATGGTGCTATCATATGGTTCTAAAATATAGAGTACACCCACTTTTCCAATTTGATTTAAGGGTAATCCTAGAGATCTCAATGTAAAGGAGAAAGAGGTCTTGCAATAGGGTTGTCCTAGGGGCTAAATGCTAACTAATAAGGGGTTCACCAACAGGTTTAGACTTGGAAAAGACAATGAAATGCAAGATGTAACACCAAAACCTAATTCAATGGAATGACCTATGAAATGACTTAGAAAGTGAATGAAACAACACAAACAACTAAAGATAGGAAAGTGTGGACCTAGAAATCTGGAAATAACTTGATGGAGGTATGAAACACTAGAAATTTTGACTTTAATTGTGACTGGAACTCATTCACCAAAGTAGGTGAATCAATCTAGATTCTAGAAAACTTTGCAGGAATAGGAATTTGCCAAAAGGGTATCTGAATCTACAAAAACTTGAATTTTGACTGGAACTGAGATTTATTCACCAGAAGTGGTGAATCGATCTAGCTAGGCTTTTCTAAAGTTTCAAAGTTTGATCCTACTCTTCTTTGTCTACTCTATCCTTCCTACGTGAATTTTGGATCTGAAACCTTGATTTGCAACCTATAGGTGTTCTCAAAGGTTCTCCAAGACTTGATGATAACTTTGACAACTTTGGATGATTTGACAACTTTTCTCCAATCTTGCTCCTCGGGAAATCTACAATCTAAACCTACAAATCACACACAAAGGAGAGGGGAAAATGTTGTTGGGTTAGTCGATAGGGATTTTTCCTTGGTTAGACCTATTTTGGAAATCAATCCTTGAAATGAAATCAAATAAGAATAGAGAATGATGAATGAACCAATGACAATGTTGCAACTCACCAAACCCTTGCAACAAAGTGTAGCAAGTGTGCCTGAGATGGTTGCAATGGATGTAGACCTTGACTCTAGCTTAAATGATGTTGATCTTAGATGAAACACTTGCTTGAATCAAAAAACCATACATCACAATTGTTAGCTCTATAACAAACATGATGCATGAATTCTTTGACATGATGATTGATGCTTGAATGTTGCTCTAAAATTCTTGATAATCTACTCTTGAATGCTCTTGTGAAGTCAAACATGCTATTAAGAATGCTCTCACAAAATTCTTAGGTGAAAATGAATGAAAGAACCTTGTATTTATAATCAATTATGCAAGAATTCCCGAAATTACAACACTTCAAGCTGACATCAGATATAGGAGGATAAAATCCCACCCTAAATTTGAGTTAATTTTGATTTTGGGCCACATGGGACTCATTCGCCCAAGGTGGCGAATGAGTCCCACTAGGCATAAATTTTGGGACCATTTTTTAAAATGCTTAGAAATGTGTGAAACTAGGTTTGAGACCCAAAAATCTAGGTGGGACTCATTTTCCCAAGGTGGCGAATGAATCTCATATCACTAAATTTGTGTCATTCAAGCCTGAAACACTTGAATTGTCACTAGGTAATGATTTGTGTCAGGATTATCCTAAAAAAGATGCATTAAATGGGGCTTGTGGATGCAAAATAAGGCCAATTAAATCGTAAGAAAGCCTAATTATTAATGGCAAGCCTAGAAAAGTGGAAAGTGTGTTACAATACTTTACAACACTTCAAATAAGGCAAGATTAAGGTCAAAAATAGGTTACTTAGGTGTAATTAATTAATAAGACCTTAGAAAAGTGTGAAAGTGAATTACAAATCTTTACAACACCTTATCAAGGTACCATTAAGCCCATTTAATTCACAAGGGTCCAAGACCTAATGTGAATATGTTAGGCATATTACAACATTAAATCAAGGCCAAGTTAGGGGGACCATTTTTTGTCATTAGAGTGGCCTCCTTGCCCCAAATTAGAATTAGGTGTAGATGTGAATTACCCCTCCTTCTCTCTTGTGTTTAAGAAAGGATAGGGAGTTTAGGTTATGAGAAGAACATTGAACAACATCGGTGGTGACAAAGGCATGTACAAAGTGTGAGTGAAGAGTAGTGAAAACATGAAGGTAAGCGTGGAGCCAAAGGCATCAATGTTCAACAATTGACATGACAAAGCAAGTTTCAATGTGACAATGAAAAGAAAAATTAATGAGAGTCACAATGTTGAGCATAGGGAGATACCATGGAAGTGCATCCAAGGTGGAGCATATGTCATTCATAGCTTGATTACCATTCTAAAAAATAAAATGGAAAACACTAAGAAAACTATTGAGAAATATGAAAGAATTGGAGATCTTAATAAAATAGAACTATGAACATTCTCAAATAAACTTCCATGTAAAGACAAGGTTGTAGTTGGTGCCTCAAAAACAATATTAATCATTTTTTTAAAAATACCACAAAAGTTTCATCAAATAAAGGATATTTTCTAAGATGAAAAATTAGTTCTCTAAATTATGAATCCCATTCTAAACTTTTTTTAGATATGACTTTGTAGTGTAGAAATTTGTACTCGTTTCAGAGTGATAGTACAATTTCACACTTAGTTTGGATGTTTTTAGTGACCTTGCATTTATGCATTATTAAACCTCATTAATAGACCCCTAATACCCTTTATTATGCATCCCAAGGCCTAGTTTAATTATTTACCGACAATATAACGCACATTGAATAAATGTTATTAACTGATTTAATGCCCTGACATAATCTAGATCTTGCACTTTTAGGTTAGGACCCAATCACCCATGGGAAAATAGGTCCCCTTTAAGTTCATAAACTCAATTTAAAATATGTTTTTGGCAGCATTTCAAGGTCCTAAATTCAAATTCCAATTTTCAGCTTTTGAGATTTAATAAACGGGAAATTAGAAAGGAAGCCTATAAAGCTAAGTCTTTCAATCATTTTTCACTAAACAAGAGAGAGATTCACATGAGGTTGCAAGGATTTACATTCAAGAGCAAGGTGAAATTAGTCAAGCATTCAAAGTTGACGTCTTGGAACAACATTATATTTGTTTTTGTAGGTCTTCAACCTCATTTTTTCAATAAGATCAAGCATTTTCAACGATTGATGATAGATGCCTATGGAGGATCATGATGGATTCTAGGTTTTTGGAGAAGCACCAAGCCATTTAACCAAGCCTAATGACTTGTTTCCTAAGTGGTTCCATCTTGTATTATCATTCCACTTTCCACCTAGAGGGAGGTTTTATTAGATTGGTGATCTATTAGGGTGATTTGACATCTCCCAAAGTAGATCTTCATCGTTGTTCATGTTTCATTTAGGGATCCTATTCTAACACACTTGAATAGGGCTTCTTCACATGCTATCTCTTATTAATCTTAAACACACTTAAGATTAGGGCTTGCACACACTTTCATGCTTCATATCTATGTTTTTCATTAAGGTTTAATTACCAAACTTGGGGTTTGAATGAGACAAACCCCTATCCACCCCAAAAAAAAATTATATTTTGTAGATTTATCATAGGTACAGATCCTGTAGCGAAGGTTAATAAGTGCAAGAAGGAAGTGCAAATACATGACTCAGATCTTAGTTTCTAATTTTTCAAGAAAGGAGACCTGGAACCATTTTCCCATGGGAGAATGTGTCCTTGATAGACTCAAGAAACCAATATTTCTTGATATGTGCATAACTTCTAGAACTTCTCATATTTTCCAGATCTCTATTTTTTCGCTTATTTTTAAGCTTAATCTGCAAGATCCAAGTGTTAGCTTGTACTTTTGAGTTGATTTACTATTTTTAGTTTTTCTCCCAAAATTGATGTTTAGGCTAGAACCCCCATCCTCAAGCATAAGGAAATCAGTAGATTCCCTCAATGAGTTGAATCACCTAAGGTTTTTAAGTAAATTATTTATGTGGATCTCATTTCCTAATTAAAATAGGAAGATAGGTCTATCATACCCCCATTCCATATTTGACCAAACCTATTTTTCAATATTTCATTTTGGTGAACCCGACTTTGCACAAGAAAATTCTAAAATTTGGAGTCTATTTCAACCCTAGATCTAGGTTTTTCACTAAGTTTGCATTAGTTGCATTACATTTAGGGTTCTTTAAAATTTCATTAGTGAACATTGCATTTAAGGTTTAATTTTGGATGTTTGCATCCCTTAAATGTATATATAAAAAAAAAAACTACATTAAGTTTGCATTCATCTCACATTAAGAAGATTCTTCAATCACATAAATTCATATTTAGGTTCAAATTTTATTCTCAAAAAATTTATTTAGTTCAACATTTGACCTTATTTGAAATTGCATTTAGACACTCTAATCTGGAAAAATATGTTACAAAACTCTTAGTCTATAACTAGGAATGTTCTGGAAAAATCTATTACAGAACTCTCAGTCTATAACTAGGAACGAAGGCCACACAGTAAACTCAAATATTCAAAAATTCAATTTTAAAAACCTTGAGCAAGGACCCATTCATCCATGGGTGAATGAGTCCTTATACAAACCTTTTAGAAATAAATGAGTGATATTTAGCTTTAGTTTTTTTCATTTTTGTTTCTATTCTCAAAGATGGGTATTGATTTTTTGGAACAATTTGTTTTGCACATTCAAATAATTGCTTCTTTTATTTAGTCTTTCAACATTTTGGAAAGATTTCATGCATGTTTTAGTTATATATAGTGCTATATTTTGATACTTTTCCTTTATTTTAAGCATCATTTCATATCTTAGAAAAATTAGTTTACATTTTGCAATCATTACAAAACATTAGACAAAACAAACATAAACTAATGAAACACTTGGAAAAAAAATAGTCATTTGATCATATCAGATCTCTTTTATGGAGTTAACATATCTCACAAGCCCTTTAGTATTGATTAATTTGATATGTTAGATGAATCCCCTAAAGATTTCATCTCACAAAGTTCATCCAAATTAAGGCTTGCTATAACAAGCCAAAAACAAAGAGAAGCTAATTTAATCACACCTCAAATCACAATCTACCCACCTTAACAACAACCTCAAGTTTAAAACAAACCTATGAGCTAATCATAGGACCACCTAAAAAGAAACCATTACCTCTGAGAGCTATCTTGAACTTTACAAGGCAAGTTTGTAGTAACAATGTTTTACATCAACCGAGTTATAATATCGTTGCTCACACATATAATACAAGGAAAAAATATAGGAAACCTCAAAACACTCCTACTTTGTTACCATCTCCTCAAACTATTTTTCCAAGTGCTCCTCATTTTTCTTTACATAGTGGAAAGGAGTATGATCTTGTTGAACAACTTAAAATTACTCATGCTAAGATATCCTTATGGGATTTTATTCAAGCCTCACCTAATTACCATAGTATGCTTGAAAAATCATTGTAACAAGTTGAGATTCCTCCTAGTACAAACCCAAATGATGTAGTATCCATTATTCAAGGAATGAATTTGATTCATATAGACATTTTTTTTCACCAAAGTAGCTACTTTCTTTTAAAATATAAAAAAATGAAGCCTTCATGTTAGTGGCTATGATTAATAGGAAAGGAATAAAGAAAAATCTTGTTGACAATGGCTCAAACCATAAGGTGTGTAGCATAAACCTTTTGGATAGGCTTGGGATGGATAAGAGCAAGATTGAACCTAATTCTTTGTCTATTCATGGGTTTGATAAGATAGGAAAACAACTGGTTGGTGTGATCACATTACCTATTACACTTGTAAAGGCTACATTACAAACTCCTATCCATGTTATGCCTTAAGAACTATCATATAATCTCCTTTTAGGAAGACACTGAATTCATGAAATGTATGCAATTCCTTCAACCCTTCATTGTATAATTAAGTATGTCTACAAATAAAAAGTGTATACAATCAAAGCCGATCTTGAACCAAAAAGTTTGCACATTGAGAATTACAAGGAAAGTCCTTTGAAAACATTGACACCAACTACAAAAATAGAACCCTTGCAAGAGGAAGAAAATGGAGAAAAAATTGAGGAAATCACAAATCTATTGGATGATGATTGGGGTTCCTTGGATTTTACACCTAAATTCATGGGAGAATACAAGATCATAACAAAAAGGTCTAGAAAGAGAAAAGAATAGGTGGTAATTTCAACACAAAAATTTGGAAGAACCTTCAAAAGCATCCACTTCAACTACTTCAAAAGAAGAAATAAATTACATAATAAACTTTGATAAAGTTGATTATGAACAACCACCGAATTTGAAAGAAATGGGAAGGCTTTATAGAAGAGGTTATGAGATCTTGAAACAACTTGGTTATAGTGGAAAAGGATGTGATGTGAAAGAAAAAAGTATTTGTGTTCCTATAGGGCCTAACACACAAGAAGCAAAACGTGGTCTTAGATATTGTCCTTATATAATAACGAAGGAAACAAAAATACATTTTATTAATTTGTCAACATTGTTTTGTGTGGTTCTTCTAAGATAAATCTCACTTTAAAGCACCCTGAATTGATTGATACAAGTAATGCATCATTGGAATAATTTAATGATGATGAAGCCTTGAAGGAAATGTTAGGAGTTTATAATAAGTCATCAACTTCCCATAAAAAAAAATGATTCACTTATGCTATGGTTAGTACCCAACAAGTTGATGAAGAAACAAAAACAAGTGACATTGAACAAGACAAAGAAGAACACAATCTTGAAGTTTCAAGAAAAAGTGAACTACCTATGGGAGATACAATCAACATACCGATGGACACATTTAATGAAGAGAAAGTGATTCAAATAGGAAAGTGTATTGATGAGGATGAACAAGAAGATCATGTAGTTCATTATTACATGAATTTTATGAACTCTTTGCTTGGACTTATTCGAATATGTGAGGTATTGATGCTAAAATAGTAATGCATAACATAGTCCTTGCAAAAGATGCTCAACCATTAAGATAAAAGGTACTTAAGATGAATCCCAAGATAACTTTATTCAATATGAATCCTCAAGTCAATATCTTCATCTTCTAAGGAGCAACTTCTTTCCTCAGAGTAGAAGCTCTTTTTACCTTTATCACTTTTGATACCATTTTAGATTCTTTATGGGAACATTAGATTGAAAATGGCCAATCCTTCCATAATTGAAACACTTGAAAGGTAACTTACATTTGTATTTTCTAGTGCCTTTCTTCAATATTCTTACAAAATTTGCTTCAACCTCATCAATGTCATCATTTTGATCATCTTAAAACTTTTTGTTATCTTTGAAAGCAACTTCCTTCTTTGGGACATCTTTATCAAATTCTCTCATATCCGATGATGTGAGAACACCAAAAATTTCATCTATATAGTACTTATCCAAGTCATTGGAAAATTCTTGAATAACAGACACCTTATGACCATAAGATTTAGGGAGAGATAAAATAACCTTCTTTACAATTTCTTCTTCTTTTACAACAACACCAAGACCAGTGATTCCAGAAGCTACTTCATGTAGTAAGAGAATATAACTTGCAATTTCTTCATTCTCTCTCATCCTCAAGGTTTCAGATCTTCTTTTAAAGATCTACATCTTTGCTTGATTTACTTTGGTATCCCCTTCATAGCCATTACTAAGATTTTTCTAGAAATCCTTAGTAGAGATGCAATTCATCACCTTCAAAAAAATTTATCCAACCAATCCACACAAGATAACATTTTTAGCCTTGGCATTGATCTCATATAACTTGATTTCAAATTGATTAGGTGGAGGAGAGGCAAGAACAACATAACCATCTTTGACTAATTGTCATACCCCAGAACCTAAAGAGTTTAGATGGCCTTCCATTCTCAATTTCAAGAAAGTGTAATTAGTCTCATCAAACCTAGGACCCTTATACGAACCATCATGTGTTATCATGGACCTTTACCTCAAGTGAATAAGATTCTTTAGAGGAATGTAACTTTGATACCAATTTTTAAACACACCAGATACTGAGAGAGTGGTGAATCAATATCTACGAAAACTTAAACTCCTTTGGAACCTGAAGTATCTAGAACAATATTTTTTTATAAAATATAAACCCTTAAATAGACTAGCAACAAAGAAAGATATTGTAGTTTAAACATTTACAATTTTAGTAATCCTAAGCAAAGAAAGATATAACATTTTTATCCTTAATCTAATCAACAGTAATGAAAAATAAACAAGAAACACACATCCACAAGATGACACCAAATTTACTTGGAAAACCCAATGAGGGAAAACCACAATGAGAGTTAACTCACAATATAAAGGATCACTTCCAAAAGGGACTTGTAAAATAAGGCACACTACCTTCGAGAAAGATACAAAATACTTGTAAAACTAAAGTAAATACAACTCTAGAGGAAAGATACAAGTACCTAATGAGATCCACTATTTTAGAGTAGGATACAAAATGGATTTAGGAAATTTACAATATTTGTCAACAATTCACTCTATTGACTAAGGTATTAAGGCACATCTAATCTTTCTTCTTCACACTTTAGCATTATCTCTATTGGATATTCAATACATTTCACACACACTTCTTTGTGGTTACTTAGACATCCATACATTTGCAACTGAAATTATCTTTCATTTACATCCATCATAATACTTTAATTAGGTTATCCAAAAGAATATAAACAATAAATAGAATCAAGCTAGCCACAAAAACATACTTGATCCTGTGAAAAAGATAGAGGACCAAAAAATATTATTACATCTTCCAATGTGATCTAAAACAATTTAAAAATTGGCACACATCAACCTAAGTTGACAACAGGGAAATGTGTAGATTAAACGTGAAGCACATAACTAGTCGGACCAAAAATATACTTCCAATTGAATTAACTTAATGTGGTTGGGCCCAAAAATATAGGTCAAGACCAAAATTTATCATAACACAACTTCATATGTTGGTAAAAATCCTTAATCATTTAACACAAGCAAGAGAACAAGCCCTGTTGACTAGATATCCACAAATATTAAGACACAGTGCAACACCAAGGAGCTCAATCATCAATGTGTGGATCACATGGGGACACTTCCTTCAAATTTTCATGCCAATAACAACTACCACAAACCAAAAAAGAACATAATACTTAATTTGAGAAGCATAGACAATTCATTCAAGAGATATTAACATATAAACTTGTGGTTCACTTAAACACTTGAAATTGGAACTAAGAAACTACACAAAAATTGAGAACACATTCACCAAGCCCAGGAGCAGAGACATTAGTGTAGAGAAATGTGGAGCATTTTCAAGACTAGTCCAAAAAACCAACATTACCAACCTTCTATAATTCACAAAAACCTCCTCACCAAAATAGGCGACTTGAAAATATATGAGTGCAAATTCCATAGAGCACAAACATTGAATCCCAAATTTGAAGACCAAATCTTCAACAATGGAGGAATATGAAGAATTACCCCAAGTAGTCCTCAAAGAAAATACTTGAACTAAAAACACTTAAGCAACTTGCAAAGGTCAGAACTTTCTTTTAGCAACACATGCTTCATCAGAAACAACAAGAGAGAGCATACAACATACTATAGACCATCAGTAGCATCTCTCTACTATCAACAACACTTCTAATCCTCATCTTAATATATCATTATGAAATCAATTCTACTAACAACAAAAATAATTAATACTTCTTTGATTAACATTAGACAAGGCATGACATTCAACCATGAACTTCAACAACACCATCATACATAAATGTTAGCTAAAAAAAATGTGAGCAACAATGAAAACCAATGCAACAAACTTCAAAGGGCTAGCAACCATGTCAAAAATATCACCAAGATAAATCTTCTCAAGTACAAATACAATTAGACACCAGCAATATCTTAAGCATATGTAGCAAACTCACCAAGTGTTCACATCAAAGACAACCAACAATCTCTCCTACTTCTCAAGTACTAACAATAATGAAAACCACAACCAATTAACCAAGTGTTGACATCAATGAAAGCAACTACCAACATCATAATTAAATAATTAATATTATTTAATTATGAATGTATGAAGAAGAGGAGGAAAATTAGGGTTAGATAGAATTAGGTTTATATAGAAAATTAGTTAGAAAATTTTATCGCAGGTCGAGGAATTTTTTTAATGTCTATAGGTTGAGCTTATGTTTAGCTCATGAGAACAGTGGAGTTGTGGAAGTATCATGTAGCCTTTTTATCAGTTGGATCTAATGCTTGTGTTTATTAGACTAGTGCATGTACACCATGGCTTGTTCCTTTCCTTTAGAGGATGGAAATAACTATTACCTAAGATGGTGGACACTGTGGATGTTATTGCAGGTGTCTTGATTGGAGCATGAGATCATTGTTTGAGATTCATGTTATTACATGTATGGATATAATGATTTTTTTTCATTGGTTGAATCTTAACAGTTAAATCTTGTTGATTGTATGGACTCTTAGCACGTCTTTGAAAAGTGGGAGAATGTTAAGATTAAGGTGTCTTGACCTTTGAGTCCTAGAATTATTATTGTGATAATTTTTTTTACAAATATTGATATATTCTAAGTTTCCAACTATAATAGTTTTCATAGAACCTTTTGGGATCCACCAAGAAGAGATTTATCCTACTTGCAAGGCATGGAGCTCAATAAAGTTCCACTTGTCACCTAGGCACTTATTGGAGGCATTTTTGCTTATTCCTACTTCATGGAGGTGCTCCATAGTCACACTTATCACTTGGGAACTCATTTAGAGAGGAGTTTGCAAGAAATTCTTGAATTTGCATGGTGTTGACATGTGTCATGGAATTATTGAGTTAACTATGGCATGTACCTAATTTTTTGTGGAAATTAGTGCCCACTTTGAAAATTCAAGACTAGAAGTTGCTATTTGCAAGGGGAGTTATGCATGGATGTAGTTCCTATTCCTAGTCGAGTCAGACTTGGAATGTGGATGCCTATATTTTTGATAGGTTCTTCTTTGTATGTGCATGTTGCATGTTGTTGCATGTAGTGTGTTTCTTGTTGCATGTTCATGCATGGAATAAGTTTAAGGAAACTTCTATCCTAAACACTATATACTCTATATATAGGTGTTTTTCTAGAGGAGTTATGTGAGAAGTGTTATTCACAAGTGTTATGCTATCATATTTTATTCAGGAAAGAAAGATATAATTTCCAAGCTCAATTGTGATCTTGCAAGTGTATCATAACAATTTTGTTATAGATAGATACAATAGTTCAAGCCTACATGAGCATATAATTTGTAATTGTATTGTAATTAGTTTTTTTGTTGTTAATACAATGGTTATGTGCTATTGGAGTTTCAAGTTTTATACTCAAAAGTTTTTCCCCATGAATATATGTGTTCTTTCTCTTCTATATATTCTTGTCTTCTTTAATTGTTAATTTACATGTCATTATGCTACTAAAATACCAATGGGTCTGAAAACTAAATTTCTTTCCTCTAAGGGTTAATGAGATGGGAAATTAATCTATGTTTGTTTCTACTTTCAGACATAGTCATATAAGGTTGTATCATGAAAAACATAAGATAGTGAAGGCATATACTAGTTCTCAAATGGATTTTTGGGATATCAATTTACCTTCACTCGTTCTCCATTTGACCCATTATCTCCTCCTATCTAACCTTATAATATATTTTCACCTTTTGATCCAATTTCATCACATGATCACAATTCTCTATATTTCACACTAGGTATAGACACCCATATCTCATAACTTTAGCATAGTTCACTCTCTTACCTATACAGAAGCTAAGGTTGTAGAACAAATTCTAAATTAATCTTGAGAGGAGGTTTATGCAAACAATATAAATATTTACAATAGTTACTGTAGACATCCAAATTTGGACACTTAATTTATCCAAATTTACCACTTTTCATATAAACATCCTCTTATCCAAGTTAATTAAGTAATATTACTACTATTTAATTAATATCGTTAATTCTGCCAAATCCCTAAGGTATTTAATTAATAATTAAATACTTTATTCTCTTTAATCCTCCTTTCATCAAATAAATTAAATAAATAATACATTTATTTAATTCCTCACATGTTATTTTCATCTAATCCTAATCCATCTCCTAATCTCTTCATTAAGGATGTGCACATGCCTAATCTTTAATTAGGATGTGTCACATCCTCCAACTTTTGCAAGTTAGATTCTAATCCACATGAACCCCTAATTATCCTCTAATTACTAATTAGTTAAACCTAATTAGTACCTTATTCAACTCTCCCCATCCCCCAAGGAATTTTTAATTCCTTTTTATTCACCCTAGGCTCCTCTCTTCCTCATGTGAATTTTTAATTCACTTTTATTATTCCTAGAATACCCTTTCCCCATGCATCTTCTAGAACCTTTGACTTGTCACATCAAGTCATATGTGACAAATTACCACCTTTTGGAAACCTTGTCTTATCTACTAGATTCTTCCAATCATTATGAATTTTTAATTCATTTTTATTCTCCCAAATCTTTCCCTCTCCCCATGTGATCATTGAAAGGTCACATCAAAGTACTTGGAAGGTACTTGTCCTTCCTCCACATCATGTACCTCTCTTCCACATCACCTACACATCAACCTACTTCTATCCACTTCATAATCCACATGTCAAGATGTGAAGGCTTGTGAGTCCTCAACTCACCTTAGCCCTTCATCTTGGCTTTGTTGGATAAATCCCAACCATTGAGAGAATTCAAGTTTCTCTATAAATGCCCCTTCCTCTAAGGCATTTCTAACACTTTCATTTTGAGCAACCTTATGCTGCCAATTTGCATTATCAAGCATTTGCTACCATTTAGCCATCCATTTAGTCATTTTGCATTATCAATCTTGCATCTAGTAACATCAAAAGCCATCTAAAGAGCATACAAATTCATCAAAATCAAGGGCCAACCAAGGAGTCTTCAACAACAAGGAAGGTATAACCGATTTATGTTTGTATTTCATCTATTTTCCTCATTTTATCACTCTTTAGGCTAATCATTAAAGTGTTCTTAGTATTTTTCCACTTGCATTTTTAGTTATTTTGCACATTAGAATAGGGTGAAATTCCAAGGTACACATTTCTGGCATGCCCAGTGGGACCCACAAATGGGTTCCTATATTTAACGTTCGTTGTTGTTGAGTTTTTTGAAGGAATATGTTGCAGTGGGGAGACTACGCCCCTGGTTTTTTCGTAGTGGGGTGACTACGCCCCTGATTTTCTAGAGTGGGAATATTATGCCCTTGATTTACTACAGTGGGGCAATTACGTCCCTGATTTACTGCAGTGAGGTGACTACGCCCCCTAGGCTGAAAAGTTATTTTTGGCTAACACTCTTACTACAGTGAGACAACTACGCCCCCCTGGGCTGAAAATTATTTTTTGCTAACACTTTTATTGTAGTGAGGTGACTACGCCCCCTGGGCTGAAAATTATTTTTGGCTGACACTCTTACTGCAGTGAGGCGACTACGTTCCCTGGGCTAAAAATTATTTTTGGCTAATACTCTTACTGCAGTGAGGCGACTATGCCCCCTGGGCTGAAAATTATTTTTGGCTAACAATTTTACTGCAGTGAGGCAACTACACCCTCCCTGAGCTAAAAATTATTTTTGGCTAACACTTTTACTGCAGTGAGGTGACTACGCCCCCCTTGGCTGAAAATTATTTTCTTTGCTAACACTTTTACTGCAGTGAGGCAACTACAACCCCCTTGGCTAAAAATTATTTTATGTGCTAACACTTTACTGCAGTGAGGCGACTACACCCCCTAGGCTGAAAATTATTTTCTGTACTAACACTTTACTGCAAGTGAGGCGACCGCACCCCTACTTTACTGCAGTAAGACAACTACTCCCGCCTTGGCTGAAAATTATTTTCTGTGCTAACACTTTACTGCAGTGAGGTGACTACGCCCCCCTTTAGCTGAAAATTATTTTTTGGCTAACACTTTTACTACAGTGAGGTGACTACGCCCCCTTGGGCTGAAAATTATTTTTGGCTAACACTTTTACTGCAGTGAGGTGACTACGCCCCTCTTTGGGCTGAAAATTATTTTCTGGCTAACACTTTTTCTGTAGTGGGGTGACTACACCCCTGATTTACTGTAGTGAGGTGATTACGCCCCTAATTTACCATAATGAGGTGATTGTGCCCCTGATTTACCGCAGTGAGGCAACTGCACCCTTGATTTACTGTAGAAGGGTGACTGTGCCCCCTTGTCACCATGAAGCAACTCATTTTGAAAGGTAAAACTATCATTTTGGCTTCAATTTTTTTTGCTATTTTCAAGTATTAACCCCCTAACATTGTTCTTGCAAGGATATTGATGTTTTTCACTAACTTTTTGTAGCATAATTTTGTGAAGTTGATGAAGAAAGCGGGATAAAACATCTATCATTTTCTTGCAGGGCTATCTATTCGCTCAAACTTTTTAAAATATCCTTGTTGTTTGGCTTAATCTAAGAACATAGTTTAATTAGGAGGAGTAATATTCATTGCTTGTTGTGCTTGTCTTTTTGTGTTACCCAAAGGGAGCATTAGCTTGTTTTCACTTTCCCCTTCCACTTCGTATGAGCCTATGGAGTAGTTGGAGACAATTAGTGCTTTCTTTCTAGTGGGACCTGCTTGGGGATTTCATCACCCCAAGGGACGATTCCAACCACATGTACTGGTGGGGTATATAAAGGGGGAGAGCGAAAGCTGTACCCCAATCCAGTCATGTCATAATTTGTAGAGCATTGAAGCTAGGGTGATACCTAGATAGATGTGAAGAGTTGGTCTGATCCCTTCAGTATCTCGCTGGGGTTTCTGACTCATGCTTGTGATTGGCTGGTGTTCATGGTTGTGCCTCATGTACTGAGAGTATATCGAGGACTCCCTAGACACCTTGTGCATCCTAGATTAAGACCTCTTTGGCCATACCCTTAACACTAATCGTAGGATTGTGTTTGCTTGAGAGTGTTTTCTTGTGAGAAACTAGTGAAATTTTGACAAATTGGCCTTATCATTGTCATTTTAAAGTCCTTGCCATAATCATTTTCATCAAGCTAAGTCCCTGACTTACTGTAGTGAGGCGATTACGCCCCTAATTTACCGCAGTGAGGCGATTATGCCTCTGATTTACCGCAGTGAGGCAATTATGCCCCTGAATTACTGCAGTGAGGTGATTACGCCCTTGATTTACTATAGTGAGGCGATTATGCCCCTGATTTACCACAGTGGGGTCATTACACCCTTGATTTACTGTATTGGGGTGACTGCGCCCCTAATTTACTACAGAGAGGCGATTATGCCCCTGATTTACTGCAGAAAGGCGAATTTTCTCTCCTGAACACCCGAAATCGCCCCATTTGGATCTATTTGGCCTCTAAACCATCATTTAATCATTCCCAACCATTATCTCATCATCCCAAGCCTCCGTTTCGGTACTCTAAGTCTCCCAAAACCCCCATTTGATCATTTTAAACCCCCATTTTTTACCATTCCAAACTTTCACTTAGCCATTCCAACATTTTTTTGACTAAGTAGTCTTTCATCCTTCTCTCATTCATTTCGAGTAATATTTCATCCATTCCAAGCATCCATCTCCTCATTATAAGAGTTTTTTATCATTTCCAATCAATTTTTTACTCATTTTGAACCTAATTTTTTGTAGTGGGGCAATTATGCCCCTAATTTTTTGTAGTGGGGTGATTACACCCCTAATTTACTACAGTGAGGCAATTATGCCCCTGATTTACTGTAGAGGGGCAAATTTTCCCTCCTGAACACCTGAAATCACCTCATTTGGATCTGTTTAGCTTCTAAACCATCATTTAATCATTCCCAACCATAATCTCATCATCCCAAGCCTCCATGTTGTCACTCTAAACCTCTCAAAACCTCCATTTTATCATTCCAAAGCTCCATTTTATCATTCCAAACCTTTGTTTGGCCATTCCAACATTCATTTGACCACATAGTCTTTCATCCTTTTCAAATCTTTTGTTCATTCCAAGCATTCATCTCCTCATTCTGAGAGTTGTTCATCCTTTCCAATCAATTGTTTAATCATTTGAAACTTTCAATCATTCATCCATTCTAAGCAATCATTAGTTTCGAGTGCTTGATCATTCATCCATTCCAATCATTTTCCCAAATCTGATCATCTACTTTCTCAATCCGATTATCCAACACCCCATTCCAATCGCCCGTCTCTTTGTTTTAATAGCCCATTTACCCATTTAAAGAGTCCACCCCACTATGGGGTGAATCTGCCCTGAAAAGGGGTGAATTTACCCCTCTAGGAGGGCACAGACACCCCAGAAGGGGCAGAGATGCCCTAGGAGGGAAGAGACACCCCAAAAAGGGCAGAGACACCTCAGAAGGGGGTAGAGATGCCCTAGGAGGGCAGAGATGCCCTAGAAGGGGGCAGAGACCCCAGAAAGGCACAGACGCCCCTCTATGAAAAATTTGGAAAATAAGCATATCTAGTTCCCAAATCTAACTAGTGACACCAATCCCATCACATCCTCCAATCATTATAGGATTCAACCCAATCCTAATCTGAGCTTTAATCTAATCCCAATCTGAGCTTAACCAAAACCCTAATATGAGGTTTAGTCATTTCAACCTTTCATTCATCCATTTTGAACAGTTCTCCCTTTTCAATTATTTGTTTCCCCATTTCGAGTAAACACTTATATATTTCAAACCTTCATCTATCATCTCAAACTCTCATTCTATCATTTCGATCATCTGTTTACTCGTTCTGAGTAAATGTTCATCCATTTCACACATCCTTTCATCATTATGAACTCTCGTTCTATCATTTTGATCATCTGTTTACTCGTTCTGAGTAAATGTTCATCCATTTCACACATCCTTTCATCATTCTAACTCTCGTTCTATCATTTCGATCATCTGTTTACTCATTCTGAGTAAACGTTCATCCATTTCACACATCCTTTCATCATTCTAAACTCTCGTTCTATCATTCTGATCATCTGTTTACTCGTTCTGAGTAAATGTTCATCCATTTCACACATCCTTTCATCATTCTGAACTCTCATTCTATCATTATGATCATCCTTTTACCCATTTCGAGTAAACATTCATCCATTTTACACCACATTTCATCATTCCAAACTCCTATTTAGTCATTTCGATCATTCGTTTACTCGTTCTAAGTAAACGTTCATCCATTTCACACATCCTTTCATCATTCTGAACTCTCGTTCTATCGTTCTGATCATCCATTTACTCATTCTGAGTAAACATTCATCCATTTCACACCTCCTTTCATCATTCTGAACTCGCGTTCTATTGTTTCGATCATCCATTTACTCGTTCCAAGTAAACATTCATCCATTTCACACCACCTTCAATCATTTTGAAATCTCATTCTACAATCCCGATCAATCATCTACTCATTCTAAGTAATCTATCACTCATTCTGAGCTTTCATCTTCTCGTTCTGAGAATCATTCATCTATTCTTAATAGTCATTTACTCATTCTAAATAATCATTCATCCATCCCGATCAATCATTTACTCATTTTGAGTATTTGTTCATCCACTTTCTTTCATCCATTTCTCCAATCGAATCATCATTTTTCCCCATCCAAATCCCTTGAACTTCGTCTCAGGTTATTATCAAAATTGACCTAAGTTTCTGATCTGATCATCCTCGTCAACATTTTCTTAGGATTGTCATCCATCCTAAGTTAATCATCATCGTTGGCCTAATCAATTCACCTTCAATCTCAAGGTGGATTCAGTGCTACAATCATCCATTTATCCTTTTATCCAATCAATTAGTATCCTAAGTCATCTAAGATAATCTCTAAATGGGATTTTTAGCCTCTTTCATCATCTTATCCTATCCATTAGTCGATCTTATCAATCATCGATCAATCCAACCCAATCAATCTACTTCTATCTTGAAGCAGATTCGGTGTCGATCGTCAAAATCAATCCCATCACATCATCCAATCATCCTAATCTAAGCATTAGTCCATTCCCATTCTGAGCTTGAGAAAAATCCCAAGTTGAGCTTTAGTCCATTCCCATCCAAAATCTTTGATCCATCTTCTTTATCCTTTCATCGTCATGAATCCTTATCCTCCATCAATAATGGTCAAGGGAAACCCTAATTACATTGACAACGATAATGAAAGTCTTGTCAATCAAGAAGAATATGACATAGATCCCCTTGATTCTATCGTCACTAGTAAGCTTTCTCCACCCACTTTCCACAATCCAACCACCCCTTTGAGTTATCCCATTATGCCTTCATCCATGCCTAATCATTCTCCTTATGCTACCTCTGACAAGGGATATCCGTCATATCCATCATACCCTTCATCTACATCATCCTCTTAACCAACACCTGCCTCCTTTTGTCCTAGTCTGCCATCACAATACCCCTATCCTAATCCCCCATCCACATCCTCCTATCTCAACCCTTCATCCACATATATCTACTATCCTAATCTTCCATACCAATTTTCTCACCTTAATCCTACATTCACAAATCCCTATCTTAATCCAACACCAAGAATAGCCTATCTCAATTTTCCACCTCAATCTTCCCATCCTAATCCACCATCTCAATATCCTTAGTATAATACACCACCTGCATCCTCATGTCCTAATTCACCATTCCAATATCCCTATCTTAACCATTCATCTAATCTTAATCCCCCATCTATTACTAGCTTGCATCCAATCACATTCTCCCATCTAATCCTAGTCCACCAAACCCTAGCCCTAATCCCCTACCAATCCCTAATCCCCCATCTATTCCTAGTCTTGCATCCAATCCCATTCCCCCATCTAATAGTCCACCCAACCCTAGCCCTAATCCCCTACCAATCCCTAATCCCTCATCCACGCCTACGACATCATCTCAGCTTGGAGTATGCAAGTCTCTCATTTTAGAAGTTCTCCAAGGACTTACAACAAAGAAGACGTCTCCCACTCCACACCTAGAAGTCATGGAATCATGCCATCCCAACCCATCATCCACAGTCATTAGAGATGATACCCTTCTCCGCCCAACACCTATCATTGATGGTACCACCCCTAGCACCACTCAAACCATCAAAACCATCACATCCTCTGAATCCACTAAGCCCCCATCTCCTACCATCACATCCTCTAAATCCGTTGAACCCCCATCTCCTACCATCACATCCTCTAAATCCACTAAGTCCCCATCCCTTACCATCACATCTACTAAATCCATTGAATATCCACCTCCTACTCCAAGAGTCATCAAACCCATTGACGACGCCCAAATGCATTATGATGACTGCATCGAATCCTCCATCCTTTCATCTTCCCCACTTGAAGAGTCCCACCAAGACTCCATTATCCTGCCTCTCACATGCGATGAGTCATGCCAAGAGCCTAATCCAAAGCATGTCAACATATCCCCTTCTCTAGATCAAGATCCTACCATCTCATCTAGTCCACCTCAAGATCGCAGTCCCCCATCCATTCCATCCCATGATCCCCTTGTCATTCAAGCTTCCACCGCTCCATCTCCATTGCATGAGCCCACTACCACAACTCCAAATCCTATCATATCCCATAATCCCTCTCCTGATACACCCATCCAAATGTTGCTATCCCATCATCTCTCTCTCATGATCCCCCATCATCGCCTAAAACTGCTATACCCACACCACTTGCATATCCCCTTGGTACCCTCACACTCTTCCATGATGGCCTCCTTGCAGAAGAAAAACATAGTGCATATACCACCCATCATCCTCCACCTAATAATGGACTTGCATCATGTTTTCAGAATTACACAAATCCTATCATGGATTGCACGCTCAAGAAAATGAACTATCAAGGAAGAGGTCTATGCATTTATGAGCAAGGTATTTTAGAGCCCATCCAAGTCAAAGAAAAAATTTGCATGCAAGGTCTTGGACCTATTTCCCAAGACTCACAATCTAAAGATGTTGGTACAACCTCTAGATGTCCTCAACGAGCCTTTTCCAAAAGAAATGTTGACTCTTCCCATCAACTCACTAGATCATATGCTGCCATCCCTCCTCCTCTATCATATCACCATAAAACAACTGTCCATATTCCCTCTTCATTTGCTCCATCCATTTTGGGTCCTTACATCCCTCCATCCACCATATCCCATCCTTCATTTACTCCATCCATCTTGGGTCCGTATATCCCAAGCTCACCTCCTCCATCTCATCCTTTCATCCATCCAACACCTATCCATGTCATCCATCATAAACATCCCTCTCACATGTCCCCTAATCAAGATCAACAAAGGCACATACCCGCACATCCTCCATCTACACATAATCCTACCTTCATCACTCCACATCACCCATCCCATTGCTACCAAAAGCACTTTGGGTATTAAAACAAGAATGTATCAATCTAAATATCCACATGAATCTAAAGCTTCCGATGTCCCCTCCAAAAGACATGGTGAAGAGAAGAAAAATCTAAATCTAAATCCACATCAAATCCATAGGCCACAAAGGCCCACCAAAGAAAAGATCAAAACCATGTGGATCCCAAAGAAAAAGATGCAATGCCATCACATAAAAAATCTATAAGAACATCCAAAGTCACTAATCCAAAAGCTAATCATACACCCTTTCATCTCCTAAGTCTGTTTTGGGTCCCTATGTCCCAAAATTCACCATTTCATCTCCTCCATTATCCCCACATTCTCCATCCCTTAATCCTATTATCTTTTCACATCCACCACCACATGTGCCAATGTTGGTCCTGAACACATCTCCACATCACATATCCACCCCATCATTCCATCCATTATCCCATGTATCTCCCCTCTCAAATCCCTCTAATTCATCCTCTTGCATAATCCATTTATCCTCATAAGGTTGTACCAACATCCAACAGTCGGTTCGAACAAGGGCTATTAATGCCTCATATAGAACTTATAGCTTATGTCCATCCATATCCTTATCACATGTTTTCTCAATCCACTTATTTTCCTCCCTATCCTTATCCATCTCCTTTTGCATGATATCCAAAATTCCAAAAATTGAAATAATCAAAAAAAAAAAACAAACAAACAAACAAAAAAATAAAATAGTAAAGAGAAATAATTTTTCCAATGGTGAAAACTTGCTAAACAAGTGCCTTGGATAAGTACCATGATGAAAACTTAGCAAACAGGTGTCATGCGTAAATCCCCATCTGCACTTGGGGGCAGCTTCCTGATATGCATTCCCTCCATCTGCTATGCTTCCCGCTATACTTCTAGCTATGCATCCTCTTCATAAATCCCATCCATCCCACCTATCTTCCACATCCTACTATCATATCCCATTTATCTCCCATCCCTCCATCCTTCTTGTGATCTTGATCAAAACAGGGGCACCTATCTATACATGCTTTGGCCACCTCTTGGTATACATTCCCTTCATCCATGCTCTTTTGTATTCCTTGGTCACCTATCCTATCCTCCTCTAGTTATCTCCTCTTCCCATCCACTCATCTCCCATCCCTCATGCCTCATCATATATGACATCATATATGACATATCTCGAGTGTAGGAATCTGCTTCATTTGTGACATAGTCCTTGGAGACATCATCTATCATAACATCCCTTCCATCTCCCCATCATTATCTTCATATCCATCTATCATATCATCCCTTTCATCTCCCAATCCTTATATCCCTATCTATCTATTACAATATCCCTTTTATCTCCCCATCCTTATCTTTGTATCCATCTATCCTAGCATCCCTTTCATCTCCTAATCCTTATATCCCTGTCCATCTATCACAGTATCCCTTCCATCTCCCCATCCTTATCTTCGTATCCATCTATCCTAGCATCCCTTTCATCTCCCAATCCTTATATCCCTATCCATCTATCACAGTATCCCTTCCATCTCCCCATCCTTATCTTCATATCCATTTATACTAGTATCCCTTTCATCTCCCAATCCTTATATTCCTATCCATCCAAACAATCCCTCCCATCCCCTATCCCTATATCTCTATCCATTCTTTCATCTTTATCCTCATCTCATCTCACAATCCCTTGTCATTGGTATCTAGCTATACGCCTCCCTCCATGCAACCCAATGCCATTTATCTAATCATCATCACTCCTACTTCTCTTGCACATATTTCCAACCCCCTATCACTTTTCATCACTCATCTATCTATCATATCATCCTCCCATCCCTAAGCTTTATGTGATCGTCATCATCCTATCCAATCCAACAGGTCTATCCTATCTCATCATATCGGTCCCATTTTTTTTTATCCACTCATCCTCTCATCTTCTCATCCTTTATCCATCATTTATCTTTGGTCTCTTGTCGAACTACGTTGCCCCTGTGCTTTCACGTAGGCAAGGTCGATCATTTGATCTGCCCCCATGGATCCTTTATCATCTATCATCAGTCTTTTTTCTGTTTCCATCTTGTCATCCATCATGGTCCGTCGTCGGCCTCTAGTCAAACTATGTTGCCCCTGTGCTTTCACGTAGGCAAGGTTGATCACTTGATCCACCCTCGGGGCTCCTCTATTGTCTAGCATCGGTCTTTCTACTTTGTCCATCTGCTCCTCTATCATCTAGCATCGGTCTTTCTGCTTTGTCCATCTGCTCCTATATCATATAGCGTCAGTTTTTCTACTTTCTCTATCCACTCCTATATCATCTATCATTATTCTTGGCTTTTGTCTCTCCATTCCTTGTCATCTATCATCATCATTCATCATCCTCTTTCTACTTTTATCCATGGTCAGTCGACAGCCTTTTATCGAACTACGAGGGCTCTATGCTTTCACGTAGGAAAGGCTAATCTTTGATCGGCCCTCGAGCCCCTAGGTCTTTAGGGTGTGTTAGTCTCATGTCTTGTCTCCCTTGTGTCGTGTCATCAAGATATTCCCTTATCTAGCTAGTTCTTCATAAACGAGATCCACTTGTATCATGAGATCCAATAGATTTTGAATATCCTACGTCATATCGATCTTTTAGCTTAGTATCCATCATCGGTCTCAATAGGATGCATCCTTCCTAATAGACCTCATCAATCCCATCCATCCCCTTGATCCTATGGCAAAAAAAATTTTAAAATTGATTGCGATCTTTTGATACTTTTGTCTTTTTTTATCATTTGAGCTCCCTATCATCACTTGTCATGGTCGCCTTGATCCATCATATCATGGTGTGCTTTGACTAGTCCACATAGGGGCATATCTTGATCTTTTGTTTGTTTGTGTCTTCTTGGTTGTCCCACGTAGTACCCACCAAGATCTTTGTGGTCTTGTGTTAGGCTGGGGCATCCTCGTGTGCTTATGGTTATTCCAATACCTGGCCCGACCAAAGTCATGGCAACTTTGGGGTGTTGGGATAGCCTTCTTGTTTGTTGTGTTTGTTTCATGCATTAGACACTAATACGCCTTGGTTCCACATACCCCGGCACTTGGTGTCTTATGCTATAGCAAAAATTAGTGCTCCGAAGATGGAAAATTGCATTAGGATTGCATTTCATTCTCCATTTCATCATCTTGCATATATCGCCCATCCTCTTATATATCACAAATCCCCCATCCATTCATCCTTCATCCTTATCTCACATCTCTATCCAATCCCCATCCATTCCCTTTAGCCTAAATCATCTAATTATATCATTTTTCTTGTTCCCAGCCTTGTTACAAGCCTTGATCCAATCATCCTCATCATTCTCATCATCATCATCATCCCATTTTATTCTTCCATATCCCTTCAGTGTTGTTTGGGATGTATCCTTCCCTCGTCAACAACACTTTCATCATCCTCATTGGGAGGTACTCTTCCCTATCCTTTACAGGTGTTTTGGGATGTATCCTTCCCTCATCAATTCCACTCATTGGGATGTATCCTTCCCTATCCTCATTGACAACACTCCATCCATCCTTAACCCCTTTTGGCTTGTACCTTGACTGGGGCAACATCGTCTTCATCTTTGCGTCCATTTTTGTTTCCCAACCTCCTAAAACTTTTTCATCCTTTCATATCCATCCCTTTTCATCCTCTTCCCCATCTCCCATTTCATCATCTCATCCATTTCAAGAGCACATCTGTGTTCTCTTGAACCCACATGTCCTCTTGAGGGGGCATCCTAATCCCTAATCTTCATCTTCACCTCCATCATATTTCTTCTTAGTCATCCGTTTGATGACTGGGGCATCCTTCTCAATCTAACCATTTCCTTTTGGGTTCTATATTTTAATATTCTTTGAAATGATGCTACTTCATAACACCATTTCAAAGAGGGGAAAAATGTAGACATCCAAATTTACCACTTTTCATATAAACATCCTCTTATCCAAGTTAATTAAGTAATATTACTATTATTTAATTAATATCATTAATTCTGCCAAATTCCTAAGGTATTTAATTAACAATTAAATACTTTATTCTCTTTAATCCTCCTTTCATCAAATAAATTAAATAAATAATACATTTACTTAATTCCTCACATGTCATTTTCATCTAATCCTAATCCATCTCCTAATCTCTTCATTAAGGATGTGCACATGCCTAATCTTTGATTAGGATGTGTCACATCCTCCAACTTTTGCAAGTTGGCTTCTAATCCACATGAACCCCTAATTATCCTCTAATTACTAATTAGTACCTTAGTCAACTCTCACCATCCCCCAAGGAATTTTTAATTCCTTTTTATTCACCCTAGGCTCCTCTCTTCTCCATGTGAATTTTTAATTCACTTTTATTATTCCTAGAATACCCTTTTCCCATGCATCTTCTAGAACCTTTGACTTGTCACATCAAGTCACATGTGACAAATTCCCACCTTTTGGGAACCTTGTCTTATCCACTAGATTCTTCCAATCATTATGAATTTTTAATTCACTTTTATTCTCCCAAAGCTTTCCCTCTCCCCATGTGATCATTGAAAGGTCACATCAAAGTACTTGGAAGGTACTTGTCCTTCCTCCACATCATGTACCTCTCTTCCACATCACCTACACATCATCCTACTTCTATCCACTTCATAATCCACATGTCAAGATGTGAGGGCTTGTGAGTCCTCAACTCACCTTAGCCCTTCATCTTGGCTTTGTTGGATAAATCCCAACCATTGAGAGAATTCAAGTTTCTCTATAAATGCCCCTTCCTCTAAGGCATTTCTAACACTTTCATTTTGAGCAACCTTATGCTGCCAATTTTCATTCTCAAACATTTGCTACCATTTAGCCATCCATTTAGTTATTTTGCATTATCAATCTTGCATCTAGTAACATCAAAAGCCATCTAAAGAGCATACAAATTCATCAAAATCAAGGGCCAACCAAGGAGTCTTCAACAACAAGGAAGGTATAACCGATTTACATTTGTATTTCATCTATTTTCCTTGTTTTATCACTCTTTAGGCTAATCATTGAAGTGTTTTTACTATTTTTCCACTTGCATTTTTAGTTATTTTGTACATTAGAATAGGGTAAAATTCCAAGGTACACAGTTACATAAACCCTTTTAGGAGAAAAACTTCACACTCCAAAATCCACCCAATATATTATCAGAAAATAAACAAGATACAAATATACTTGGAAAGAAATATTATCATATGAGTATCACTAACTAGAGATATAGAAGCAACTCAACATCTATAATATTCTCACACTAAACCTCCATCTTAAGCACCTATTATATATGAAATATCATACAATGTCAAATTATATTTACAAAACCATTAGTTAAAATTACCCACAAAGTGGTTCCCAACTTATCTCCAATAAAAGATGCCCTATGATGTGTCAAAACACACACCAAGTGTGTACTCCCTCTTCTAGCTCATTAATGTGTTCAACACATTTTGATATTTTTCAGTTTGAGAGACCTAACATATGGAGGCCATAACTTTTGATTTAGGAGTAAAATTGATGAACCACTTGAACCATTAGAAATAATTGCACTATTAATATATAATGATAGTATCTAGTTATGACCACTTTAAGTGCCAAAATAGGCCTCTAATATCTTCGAAATTGACTTTAAATTTTCAAAAATGAAAACTTTAATATCTTGAAACCTAGGCATGACCTTGGGTCAAAACTGTACCAACATGTTTATTTAGCCATCAATTTGAGGAAATTTTTGAATCCATACATGCTTAAATGTAAACTTACTATAAATAACGGTATTTTAAAATTGTGAGGATGTGACAACTTTTTCCTAACATTACCCTAGATTCCTATATCTTCCTTGCCTATCATACCACTATGTGTACTATATCATATTGACCAATGAAGCATAAATTAGTCCTATGATATTAAATTGCTAGAGCATAAAGTATTAATAAAAACTATTTATTTTGGTCAGAATTTTTTATATTGTTATGGACCTAGAGGAATTTGTTGAGATAGTGAAAGGTGAAGTTCTTGTTTGATAAGAGTGTTGTCATGAGAGAGTTATAGACAAGAGATCTTATCCTTATGTGGAATTCTAGGTTAGAATACAAGGGAAAATATGGAAAATTGGATGCCCTATGGTTTGTCCCTATCAAATTGCTGAAGGATGTGATCAAGGAAAATTTTACATTAGGATCATTGATAGAAATTTCATGGATATGTTGGTTCATTGCCAACACCTCAAGTGTCATTTTTCCTAAGCACAGGGTTCTCAGAACCTTTGTAACTTATGTTCTTTTGTGTTGTGGTTTTGTTATCTTCTTGTAAATTTCGTATCCTTTGTGAAGTGGTGACCCTTATTTGTCATGTTGTTTTATGAGTTAGTCGAGCGATCCTTGTTGTTCCCTATTTTTATTCTACTCTAAAAGTTCTATATTCTCATTATGTTTGCAAGAGACACACATCCCCAACTACATCCAATGTTGGCACATCTTTTATGAGTTTAATTTTTCTTTGTTGTCCACTGTAGGTTATTTTCTAACTTTTTCTACCCTTTTTAGGTAACGAATCCTGGAGAATTATTTAGTTGGATCTCCTATGTTAAATGATTATCTAACTTGGGGATTCATTCAAAGTGTGTTTATCAAATACCCTTAGTAAAATTAGGTACACAGTGGTTTTATGTTCAATGCGTTATATGTTTTATTTTCTTTGGGACACTATAAAATTTTGGGATTTAGAGGCTTCTCATATCATCATGTTGGTCTAACTTTTCATCCTTGGCATGCCATCCCCAACAAGTTCGAATTTCCCCTTTAATTCCATTTTTATTAAAACTTGAGATTATTGGTCTGGTCATTCATGCATTCTTTCCTCAACTTCCAACTTTCCTTACCAAAATTTCACTTTGTAAAATGTTGTGATTTTGAGGTTTCTCATAGCATCATGCTAGTCTAATCTATCATCCCTATCATTGTTAGAATTAATTTTCTATATACCTTGTAAATTTTGTCATTTATCCTAGTTCCAACATCCTTGGAAAGTGTCCCTAGGCACTTATGGTGTATTGGGAAAATATTTTTAATATTTATTCTCACATTTTTTGTATTACATTTATAAACGGTGATGGGTTCCCTTAGTAAAGTCTCGATGATTCCACAATACTGGTTTACAATTTTTGGCCCAAACTAGACACTGAAATGATTTTTTCTAACTAAATATTCACTTTCAGGCACCTATAGCAGCTAAACTTTGAGGAATTTGAAGATGATGCAAACTAGTGATTTGTGACATTTTTTTGGTAGATTCTAAATATATTTTTTCAAAAAAATTGGAATCAGATTGCACTTCTTTTTCCATCTCCTTTGAAAACTAGTTTTTTTTCAGTAAACAACATATTTAAAGAGTGACACTCACCGTATAACACATTACTTTTTTTCTACGAATGATAATTTTTTTTTTTCAAATTTAGATTTATAACTATGATATCTAGTGCTTCCAATTGGTTTCATAGTGTTTCATTGAATATTTTTCCTTAATCAAGTTTTGAAGTCAAACCAATTACAATTCAAACATAGGCAGACCGTATAACACGTAACTTTTTTTTTATGTATCGAAATTCAATTTTTCTTTTGTTGTTGGATCAAGGACTTCAATATCAGGTGCACTCATTTTTTATTTTTTATTTTTTTGATAATATACTTGTTTCCACATGTGCAGAATAGAAAGCTTGATTTCTAGTGAAAAACCTACATTCACAAGAAATAAAAAATAAATACAATAATCAAATTAAACTTAATTAAAATTATACTTTTTGGAGCCTTATAATAAGGGCTACACACTTAAAAAAAATTAAATTAAATGAATTCATCTGATCCCCCAAAAGGTAAATCAAAAGTGGTTTTTTATCAACATTTTGATAGGTGTAAAGGAGACTCCATTATAGGTATGGTTTAAAATTATTGGAATTCTATCCAAGAGGGCTTGGTTTACAAACCCTCTTCAATTGGAATCCTTTAAATGGAACTTTCCAAGAATTAAATTATTATATTTTTTTAAAATGGATATGTGCAGGATCATTATGGAAACAATTGGCCCTTAAGTGGCAAAAAATTCAAAAAAATTAGAGTTAGGCAACTTGACGTAAAAAATTGAATAATTTATCTATATTATTTAAAAAATATCTAATAATGGAATATGTAGAAAATTGAATGTAGTTTCTAAACTACTAGGTTTGTTTGAAAAAAATAAAAAATCTATTTGGTCAAAAATTGAAATTTCAATGCTGTTGTACTTAAATTTCAAGTAAAATATAAGTAGATGTCTGTCTGACCAATCTAACCACAATAAAATGATAACATTTTTTTATAATATTTTCAATATAAGTAGAGGAATCATGCCCCAATATGATGCATATTTTTTTGTAATTTTTTTCCAAGTAAATAATTAATTATGAATTTTTTATTACAACTTTTTTAAAAATATAAAAACTCGTATGTCTGACCACCTTAACTTGGTCAAAACTTTATGAAATTCAATATTTCTTTTTTTAATCCTATAGTATGCGAAGCATAGAATGTGACATATGTTTTGGACTCAAAAAATGTGATACCATTTGAAAGCTATAGATGTTTTTCAATCAGCCTATCAATCAGGACTTTAGTTGTAATTTTAATAGAAAATGAATAATAATTACTTATTAAATTCAAAGTAAAGTATAATTTATATCGATGGAAAGTTGAGAATATTCTTTAGAAACCCTTTTTATTTCATCAATTTTGGGTAAAAAAAATAGCCGTTAGCCACATACCCATCATATTTCTACTTTTTGGCCCATCATGATCCTGCAAATACCCAAATATGTGATTTCAACAAAAATCAAGATCTCCCAAAAAGTGTAAACCACTATTGTGGCACCACCTAACTATAAAGGTCAATTATGGAAATAAATATTTAATAAATTTTTACCCACATGTGGATGCCTAGAATGGGATGGTAAAAGATAAGTAAAACTATAAATGAGTGAATATTGGTATTCTCCAAGTGGGTGCTTATAAAGTGACAACATGTGTCTCTTGGTATTCCATCATTTATTGCATTTAATGTAATGTTTATTTTCTAGTTTTTGGAGCACAAGTTGGAGGGAAAATATTGGAGCCAAAATTAATATCTATTTGTATTCTAAGGTGGAATTCAAAAGGTTGGGGATATTTGGAATGAAGGGTCATCTTTGGGAACCTTGTTTGGGGTTTAAGATGTCTCCACAAGCCTGTAAAATCAACTCCATAGATGTATAAATTATCAAGAATAATTGAATGTAGAGTTACATTGTAGGAACAAGGACAAGTTGAGGCATAAAGAGGTTGTTCAAAGTTACACAAGTGTTTTCATGTTGGAGGAAAATATGATAATGAAAGTGAATGTATTGTAAGATCATTTATTTGAAGATAAGACATACTTGGCCTCTCTTCTTGGTGGAGTTTTTTCTTGTGAAATAGTTGATTGAGATAGCTATTGTTTCAACTAACCAACCACTCATGAAATCTCATTCATATTATAATCTTGCAAGATCTTATTATTGTTAAATTTGGTTGCCTTGGGAAACTTCACCAAATGTTGAGAACTTATTTGATCCCTTTAACAAATCTCATATCAGGACCCCTTAAGACATCAGTTTATGGTTTAGGGTGATAGGATGGATTAAGGGGATCTATGTAGTAATTTCCTAGGACAAAGTGACATGGATTAAGTGAATAAAATTTGGTGAAGTTTCAGGTAAGGCGACCAAATTTCATTAAGGTCCTAGGGAAAAATGATGGATTTAAGGATTAGGGTTTAGAGTTTAGAGTTTAGGCTTTAGAGTAATAGGATGGCCTAAGGGGATCTATGTCGTAAGGTCCTAGGACAAAGTGACATCACTTAAGGGAACAAAATTTCATTTTAAGGTCTCGGGAAAAAATGAATGTTTTAGGGTTAAGGGCTTAGAGTTTAGAGTTCATGGTTTAGGGTTTAGGTTTTAGGGGTGAATTTTGGGTGGCCCTTTGAATAATGGACTGCAAGTTAGTGAACAACACTTTCTTGCAGAACAGTTGATTGAGATAGCTCTTGTTTCAACCAACCAGTTACCTCTCATGAAATCGCATTCATATTATAATCTTGGAAGATCTTAAATTATTGTTAAATTTGGTTGCCTTAGGAAACTTCACCAAATTTTGAGAACTTCTTTGATCCCCTTACACTACTATATTTCGCTCCAAATTTTGATGAAATTTCATTGGAAAATTGACAAACTATTGTTGTTTTTCCAACGAATCACTCATATAAATTTCGTCACTTTTTTTTTGTCATTTTTTTGACGAAATTTTGAACATCAAAACTTTGACCAAGCATCGTCAATCATCACCAGGGAAAATGGAACCAGTGTTTATCATAAAATCGATGCAAACTTCATCTATCTAGCAATGAAAAATAACCACAACACAATGCAAACTGCATCTTCGAAAGCATCAAAATAACATCAAACATTCATCTAAATTGTGAAGAAAATCTTGCAACAAACTATAAAACTTCCAATAAAATTGTTGTACATACAATGTAAATATCATTGAAAGTGCAACAAAAATATTGTTGCATGTAAAGCAAGTTCGTCGGAAGTTTAATAGTTCGCCAAGAGATTTTCATCAAAATTTTGATGAATGTTTGTAACTTTTTTTTTTTAAATTATTCTTTCAAATGTATACTATTACATACATTTGAATGAATTTTTCAATTCCTATTATTGACCTATTTGTAACAACTGTTCACTTTGATCTAATCTAGAGCAGAATGATCCAAACATGAAATAATTTGTAAGTAAAACTAAAGAAAATCTATGCTACCCCACTTTTTCCATACATGTCTACCAAAGCATTTTATCAAATAGTTCATTGCCTTGCTGCTATGGCTAAATGTCTAAAACAAGTGATTTCGAATTGTGTTTGTAATTAAACAGAGCAAGGGGCAGATTGAATGAATAACAACTCATTGTTTGCCACTAGCAAAGCTAGTTGTTCCCTCACTGAGGTTTCTTGGGTAAAAGTTCTTGTTTTCATTGTGTGAATTCTTCTATTTCCAAAATTAGTAAGATTCAACCAATATGCAACTAAGATAAGTACTGACCTTATGCAATTTCTCGAAGGAATTTTTCCAACGCAGGATCCATCCATGGATAGCTTCCCCTGCAAAAGCTATCATCCTAGGTAACATATGAGATGTGTTACAAAGTAAAATAAGTACAAAGGGTAACATATTGAAGTAAAGAGAACTAATTAAAATCACATAAGCTTAAAAGTGCAACATAATGAAATATTGAAAAGTGCATTACCTTATTGAGCTTCTCTTTGTTTCAAGAATAGTTTAATATTCTCTACTTAATAGGGCTAGCCACATGAAGGTGGAAGCTCATTTGGCACCTCCCTTCCCCCCCTCAAATCACTCTCAATTCCCCATACCTAATCATATAACATTAATCATTCATTCATCCATTAATAACATATAACATTCATTCACTCATCCATTAATAACATATAACATTCATTCATCCATCCATTAATAATATATAACATTCATTCATTAACATATACTATTCATTCATTAACATATTCAAATTAATTCATTAACATATAACATTCATTATTTTAGTTTTTACATATTATCAAAAAGATGCTTGTCAAAAATATCAGTTTTTAACATTCATTAACCTATTATCAAAAATATGGTTGTCATAATATGATTGCAATCACTTTTTTTTTTCTTTTTTGAAAGATAAATTTTTTTAAGTGGATCATTGTTTTCTAAATCATTGGTCCCCTAGACTTCATTTATTCTGCCCTCTACTCATGATCTTAATGTATGCCTAGTTGTGTACTCATGACATGGAGGTCACCGCAAGGGGGGGTCTGCTGCAATAACAAAGAAATGCTAAATTGAAATGTTTTATTATTATTGTTACAAGTAATTAATTAATTAAAAGAACATTATAGTGGTGCTCTTTACCTGATGGGGCCAAATCATGTTTCTGATCTTGTCTTATAGCCTCATGCTCAACATGTTGAACACCTTCTAAACCTTGATCATCTGGAGTTGAAACATGAAAGGTTACATTAATTAATACACCAATTGCAATTAAATATGTTTAAAAGAACATTAGAGTGGTCCTCTTTACCTGATGGGGCCACATCATGTTCTTGATCTTGTCTAGCCTGATCATGCTCAACATGTTGATCATGCTCTACATGCTCTAAAGTTGAAACACGAAAGGCTACATTAATTAATACACCAATTGTAATTAAAGTTGTTTAATTGTATTAATACATAATGCATTTTGTATAGCACATGAATACATCCAGTACCAGGATACACATAGCCATGACCTTCATCTGTAGATTGTGCTCCACCCTCACTAGTCTGCATTCCAATGTCATGTGTAGTATTATCATTGCTTGTTTGTTTAAAAAAAATAGGCACATAATTACTTTATGGTGGAAATTAATATTGAATAGATTGCACAAGTATTCAATTTTAAATAAACTTCATTGATTTTATTTACCTACATGCCATATGCAGTGGAAGCTTGTGTTTGCCTAGTCAAGAGTCTTAGGCATTCAACCATAGCTCCATAACCTTCCTAGAAGGAAATCTTCAAGTCCTCTTCTATGGGCACTCTGTTGAATTCAGAGCCTTGCATTTTTGCATAAGATCATGAATTTTGCTTCTATGGTGTGATAAAACCAAAATTGTTCACAATTTATTATTTGGATGCAATATTTTATTTATTGATACTTACAATTCATGTGGCTAATTTCATATAATCACTAGAGCCAAGTTTGTGCTACCTGTGTTTTTCTACTCTTTTCTTTGTTGCCTTCGATGTGTCGAGCAGCCTATGAAAATTTTGAAATACATTAGATTATGTAAAAAGAAAGAGTAATCAGTATATAATTACATTATTGATAGTATCACATACCTTCCTTGGCCTGATGGTGTCTTTTCTTTTTTCTTTTCAGCCTTCTCCTTTCCATTTGACACTAGGTCCTTCCACTCCCTCTCCAAAATCATGGGGGGACACTTGTACTTTTTTTTCTTCTCTAAATGTGACCTATATTGGTCCCTCACATACTGTAGATAGTTACCAACTTTCTTAAGGATCTTGGTTTGGTTGAATGTGTTATTATCGAACAACACAACTAAACAGTTAATGAGCTCATCTTTTAAATCTTGATTTTGGGAATTCCACCATGTATGTATGGTGGGCCTGAAGATCTCCAATGTAATATCATTTATATGTTTATAAAAAATATTATTTCTTACAAAATGATCATGGGATCATTAGTCTAAAAAGAGTGATCAATAAGTAAATTTCAATCAGATTATTTATAATAATAATTAAAACATTTTAAAGTACCTAGGACCTTCTCTAACTTTATGGGAACCAAATCCTCAGTCACCACAAATGTGACTGGCAATGCTCCAATACTAGGAATACGGGAAGATCCAGGAAATGTTGCTAAAAAATCATCAGTACTAGTGGCCTTTGCATCCCTAGGTACATGTCTTGACACATGTTCTATCATGTGTTCACTACTAGGGGGTGCACTACCCGATGTCTACATGCTATGTGTTGCTGACATTTTAGTCAACAATATAGGCATGGATGATGGGGTCAGATGATGTGATGTATGCGTAGGAAGATCAGGATTGACACTTGTACCAACCCCTACTCCCCAGGCAGCACCTGTAGTACCCTGATCATGGCCAACAACATCATGAGGATGCAAAAAATCTTGTAAAAATATCACATATTTTAGTTCATGACATAAAAGAGTACAAAATATAAAACCATGAATAAACTTATGTTATAATTAAAGACCTCATGACAACTTGTAAGTTTTGTGCTCTCTTAGTCAATATTTGAACCCTTTCTCTTATCTCATCTATTTGAGGCACTATGAATAACAATTGAAGGATTTATTCATTACATTTTTTTGGGTCTTTCTTATCATATCCAGAGGGTTTGCGAAATATGCGATGTGATCATCACATAATAGTGACTGCACCTCCCTATGGATGCTCTCCTCTACTACTGGTACCTTTCCCCAATCAGTCGACTATGGCAAGAATATTAAAAACATTATTGAAATTAACCCAATAAACTTATGAAAAAGATAACATAATGAAAATTTTTGCTCATATTTAATTTGTACAATTACAATGAGGTAAACTTGTCAAGTAGTAGCACTTGAAGATGCATCACAATCTGTGCTCTTGGATGGAGCCTACTCCATACAATCAATGTCCCATTGTGACAAAAATTAAATATAAAAAAATATTACCGAAATGAAACCAATAGACTTACAAAAAAATAATAATAATAAAATGGTATATTGGAGTCATTAATTGGAGGTTGGGTAAAATGGTATATAGTACGTACCACCCCCATAGTAACTATATTTGTATCTATGAAATTCAATTTGTAATCAATTAGCAACTCTTCCCCTATAGTTATTTATTTTATTGCACATACGAATCCATGGTTTCCCTTGCCTGCCTCGAATATGCAATTGGGTTGCTTATTTGTTGACCCAGGTCATGTACTATTTATAAACCCTGCAATATTCCCTAATGCTTTTGGCCTTCCATCAATGTACATAGCCACTCCTTTATTTTGATCCTTATCTTTTAGTTGTATATAATTTTCTAATAGTGCATACCTACTCATACTTCGTGTTTATCAAACCAGCTGCATATCAAACCTACGTATATAATTTGTAACTGTAACAGGGTATGACAAACTCGATCAATTCAGTAACTTTTTTGTAATAGACCTTTATGTTTTCTATGCAAAATAGACCCAAACCATGTAATGACGATGGAGCTATGTGATATATCCTCTCGTTGATACAAAAATTAGTGTTTATTGGAGGAAATTCCTTGGGTACCTATTGTTTCTATAGATGTTTGTACCTCAAGTGCACCTCAATGTCACCTATTCTCTCATCATCATAAGAACATGACCCCCCTTCAGTAAGAAAAAATTCCATGTGTTTACAAAATTTTCTTCTAATCTTTTGACCTCTAGTTGATCTCCCTCTTTTAGACCTACTACATGTCTCACTTTCCTCCTCTCTTCCTAAATTTCCCTCACTCGAGGAAGACAGATATGACAAATACCTATTTGGTAGTACCTACACTCACAAGGATGTTGGATGAAGTTCTTTCATGGTGATGTGATTCAAAGGTGACATTATGATTAATCTATCATTTCATCACTAGAATTTGGCAGGTTATAAGGTAATCAAGTCTTGATAGATTGCAAGTTATTGTTACTACCATCCAAATGTGTCCATCAAAAATCAAATCAATGTATGAAGGAGACTGTCCCTTGCAATTAATGACTTTAAAATTTCATTATTTTACAACCTACCACAAACATGGAGATTAGGAGATGCAGTTCACAATAGCTGAGGCTATGGAAGCCTAAAAAACCTAGACTTAGTGATGAATTTTCCTACATGAACAAATAAATAATGCATGGGAATAGGTATAGATACATTTAACATAAAGTCAAATATATGGGAATGAATGTAAATGAAGAGGGATAACAAATAAAAAATGAGCCCACCTTTTATATAAAAATATGTTATTTATCAAATATAGAATTATGTTAAATTATTCTAAAAAAAATAAATTAAAAATTTTTCGACTCTTTCCTATTCCACTAGTTTTTATAAGCCAACTTGACACATCTTTGTATCAATTATTTCCATATCTTGGTATGTGAAGGTATTGAATGTGTATAATTTAATCACCAAGCATTCATTGAGTAATCATTCACAATTACAAGGGAATAATGCTTAGAACAATTCACTTCGGAGCACTAAAAGGAACCTAATTTTTCTTCAAATTATTTTTAAAGATTTGCATGATTGAAGCATGTTGTCTTTGATAATTTTCACAACCATAAATTTTGTCTAATCAAGGAGGTTGACCTAGGATAACTTAATCCTTGTAATCATGCAATTCACCAAGGTATTTTAAAATATTTTTAATCCTTGACAATCAAAGATTAAGTTGTAGAATCCATAATACACAAGATCAATTTGGTAGGTATTAGATTACTTTCATGTGTCATATCATTTCTGTGATGGGTGAGATTGATCTTTCATAATGCAAATTCAACAACCAACAAATTTATAAATTGCAGTAGTCCTAAGGTGAAGTACAAACAAAGAGAATTAATTATCAATAGTAAGGTAAGTAAATTTTAGTGTGACATTGGATTTAAGTTTTTCAATAGTGTTCCTAGAGTTGAGTACCTTGTGTTGGACTAATCACTAGTGTCTCCCTTCGAATTTGGGACATGAACTAATTTCCTCCCATGGATATATTTATCTATGTCATTTGTATTGGGTGTTAACACGTCGATCTTTTGTCACAAAGGAAAACATGTTCCAACATATGGTATCAAATTTGGGTCACGAATTGAAATCCCCTTGGGTGACGTTGAGGGGGGATTGTTGGACTAATCGCCAAAGTCTCCCTTTAGATTCGGGACATGGACTAACCACCTCCTATGGATTTTTTTTATCTTTCGCATTTTTATTGTGTGTTAACAAGTCGATATTTTTGGCACAATGACAAACGTGTTCTAACACCTTGACCATTAAATTTAATTTCCTAAATTAGCATTTAAATTATATACCTTATCATTCCCAATTATTTTCACTTTTTTTATCTATATTAATTGAGCTCCATGCTAGTATAATCTAGCTAAGAGGGTCTAGCAAAAGAAAACTTGATCTAGCAACTTAAACAATCCTCAAACAACAATCCTAAGCTAGATGAAAAATAACCACAAAATCAGTTGCATTAAAATAGAAATTTACCATCAAAGGATACAATCATGTTGAGAAAAATAACTCAATTATTACATGAATATGAAATGGAATAGGTTTTATCTATACCTCTACATGGATGAAAATATAGTTACCACTTTTCTAGTTGTGGTTCTTTGGTTCTCCCCTATTTCTCCCAATGCATTATTACTTCATATGGTTGGCGCCACTTTTCCTCACAATCTACCCTATCATTTTATCTCCACCCCTACATGAATATTCTTTATTTTCCATGATTTAGGACATACCCTCTTCTAACAATGACCTACCCACATTGTTATCCACATCTTTCCATTTAAAGAGATTTTTGGGTTGATTTTATTGGACCTAAACACCATGGTGTTGAACACATGTTGTCACTGATGTCAAACTAAATAATATTTTTATAAGCCAACTTGGTAAATGTTTGTATGAATTATGTTATTTCTCAAATATATAATTATGCTAAATTATTCTATAGAAAAATTTAAAAATTATTGACTCTTTCCTATTCCACTAGTTTGTAAGCCAACTTGGTACATGTTTGTATGAATTATTTTCATATCTTGGTATGCAAAGGTATTTAATGCGTATCATTTAATCACCAATCATTCATTGAGTAATCATTCACAATTACAAGGGAATAATTCTTAGAACCTTCACTTTGGAGCACTAAAAGGAAACTAATTTTGCTTCAAAATATTTTTTAAGATTTGCATGATTGAAGCATATGTTTTCTTTGATCATTTTCACAACCATAAATTTGGTCTAATCAAGGAGACTAATCTAGGAGAATTTAATCCTTTTGATCAAGCAACTCACCAAGGTATTTTTAAATATTGTTAATCCTCAACAATCAAAGAAAAGAAGAAATCATCACAAGTTCAATTGTAAAAGCCCATAGTACATGATCATTTTGGTAGGTTTTAGATTACTTTCATGTGTCATATCATTTTCCTCATGGGTGGGATTGATCTTGCACAATACAAATTCAACAAACAAGAAATTTATAAAATATTATAGTTCTAAGGTGAAGTAAAAACAAAGAGCATTTATCAATATTAAGGTAAGTAAATTTTAATGTGGCATTAGATTTATTCTTCAAGAGCCAAGTACCTTGAACATTAAATTTAATTTCTTAAATTAGAATTTAAATTATATAGCTTATCATTCTCAATTATTTTCATTTTTTTTAATCTAGATTGATTGAACTTCATGCTAGTACAATCTAAATAAGAGGGTCTAGAAAAAGAAAACTTGATCTAGCAACCTAAAAAATCCTCAAACAACACTTATGAGCTAGATGAAAAACAACTACACAGTAAATTACATTAAAATAAAAATCTACCATCAAAACATGATTGAGTAAAATACATGAACATGATTGAGAAATATACTTACCCATTTTCTTGTTGTGCTTCTTTGGTTCTCCCTTATTTTTCCAATGCCTCATTAGTTCAAATGGCTAGCACCACTTTTCCTCACAATCTACTTTATCATTTTATCTCCACTCCTACAATGATTATTCTCTATTGTCCATGATTTAGGGCATGCCCTCTTCTAATAATGACCTACCCACATTGTTATCCACATCTTTTTATTTGAAGATATTTTTGGGTTGATTTAATTGGACCTAAGGACCATGGGGTGACTTGTACTGATGATTCCACCATGGCACATGATTTGGCCACCTATAGTAGCAATTGAGTTTTTGCTAGTTTATTTTATCAAAGATATGTTAACAACATAAAGTTTCTCCAGCCCATGATCATCAAGTGCTAGTTGCTTCTAGATTGAAGCTAATGTTGGATTATAGAATATGATTGGAAATGTTGATATACAAAAATTTACATAATTTCAATCCAGAAAAAACTAACACTTAACAAAGATATGTTGTTTAAAATCTCCATCAAATCTACCTAATTCCAAACATAATCTTAACAACTTTGATGAAGAGACATGCCAAATTCCTGCATGAAAAGGATAAGCGTAAATAGTTACAACTGTTGGAAACCACCAAGCTCCAATGCATACCAAATAAAGAAAGAAGAAAGGCACCATTTTGTTGTAGGATATTATGAAATGTTTGAAAGAATGCCTTGAAAGGAATTCATCTCATGGAATGTCATGATTGAATGTTATGCATAGAATAGATCTATTAAACAATTTTAGAAACTTCCAAGAAAATGCACTTGGTTGTTGTAAGCCAAATTCCATAATAATCTTTACTTGTAGACATACATGCAAAAGGTAGGAAGAATAGGAAGGTGTGAACTATTGGAAATAAAATCTCCAAGAAGCACAGTTTCTTGGAGCACCATGAGCATATGAGCTTGGGAATGACACATGAAAATCCATTAAATAGTGATTGAAATCTTAGTTGCAGCTACCATAATCCCAAGATATGCACAAAATTGATTTGTCGAAAATACTTTAGAAACTTTATTCAAATGCAATATAAGTATAGACACAGATAGGAATTTTGTCCTTAAAAATCCTTTAAGGGATTGAATGCTTCCATTGATCATGCCAAGTGGTTGAATGAGGCTCATAAGTTTATAAAATACAAGCTTCATTAATCAAATTCTACTAATGGGTGAATGCTTTGTTGGCTGCTTACAGAGTTCATTAAAAATGAAGCATAAAATCTCTAACAAAGGAGGCGTGTGAACTATTTGACAATATGCCTTAGAGAAATATGGTTTCCTAACAATGCATGATATGTATAAAATGAATTTTCTTTAAAGCCAAATTCTACAACCTTTGCTAGATGCAAGTAATTAATGCAAGGTAATGGAAATTTAGTTGGAAGATAATAAAACAAATTCAATACCCCTATTTTATCAGCATCTCATGTATTTTACAAAGTAAAAGAAATGTGGACTTGGGGATTGTAAAACTTCAAAATCTAAGTTCTCGTGGGATGCTTATCAATGAACAAATTGCGCTTAAAAATGAAAATAAATCATTTTTGGCTTTGAAATAAATGGCTATTACCATTTTAATTTAATGGAGATCAACATGAAAAATTAAGTGAAAAGTGGTCATTAGAAGAAAGCAGTAAGCTGGATAAACTTGCAATGTCCAATAAAAAATTATCACATTTGTGGCAAGATTGGTTTTGAGAGTTTTGTATTCACTTAAAGTAGTGAAAGTGATGATGAGAGTTTCAATAATGGGATATGAGATCAATGTCCACTATGTGTTCCCTTTCAAGGTTTTGGTTGAGGAGGTTTTCATTGTGTGTGAGAGACTGTATGTATGACTTGACAGTCATGTTGGGGTTGATGCCTTTGAGAACAAATATATTTGCTCCTCAGATGTGCTTAGGATGTATAAAATTACTTTCTAAGGCCTATTGGGATTCACAAAATGCTATAAATTATGGATCTCATTTTAATATTCAATGGAACAATGATGCACTTATGTCAATCTCAAGGCACACATTTCCACACAAAATTAATTTGGCATAATATTAAACTCGCAATCTTGCTAGCATCCCTTCTTCCTATGACTAAGAATTGTTATGGAAAATCAAGATACGACTATAGAGACAATGCACACATGAAAAAGTGTCTCAAGGACATGTCATTTCATGGAGAACAATGATTGTTGGCTATGTACAAAATGGATTTGTTAATAAGACATTAAACTATCAAGCATATGCAACAGAATGTGAAAACCTAAACTCCACGGATTCTTCTAGTTTTGATCCAAAACTAGAGCTTGCAATGGGGTATGGGCAACTATCACACAATATTTGACATTAGCTTCTTATTGAATGTTGAAACAATAGCTTCTATTTTGATTTAATCCAAACTTAAAATTGTTAATGCCCCCCAATTCCTAGGTCTGCCCACGAGGAATATACTTAGTGAAGGACATAGTGCTGATAAGCTACTTGTCATTGAGAGATTCAAGCATTGTATTTTAACCCATTTAAACAAACTAGACAAATTTAGCTATGGGTGTTTCTCTAAAACCTTAGTGTATTGAGGGAAAATGGAGGGTTTTGTAGAACAGTGACAAAAAAGCCATGGCTTAGCCCAACAATGGTGAAAAATCAATTAAGCTCAACCCCATGGACAGTCATCTATGATATTTTAAATTTCTACCAAAATTTTTTTAGAAAGGCACGAAAATTGCAGGTTAATCACTTACAATACTCATTGTCCCTTGGTCATCGATTTTCCCTGAGTGCCCTCAACCCCGTCACTTTGGCTTTCCTTCTTGCCCTATTGCACTAAGCTATGCACATATTGATATGAAAGGTTTTTTGCTCCTCCAAAATCTTCCTGATGGTTGGTATTGACCTTTTACTTCTCCAATTTGATGAGCTACAACCTGAAAATAAGGTTTCCACCAAGGTTTTAGAGTATGTTAATTAAAATGAAAATTATGGTGCCAGTTAGGTTTTAATATTCTACATAGTTAAGTATATATTATCTATATTTTACATAGTAAATAATATAATTATTCTACTTACTAGTATATACATATTATTTATTAATAATATTTATAAAAAAGCTGAGAGATATCCTCGAGGCATCTTTTAGAAATATATCTATCAATTTTTAAATATGTATATAAATTTTTCTAAATAGATATGTAGCCTATTAGCTAATACAAAGAGAGAAACTAAAAAGATAGAGAATGAGAGAAAGAGATGAACTTAGGTAGATAGGGGGAGAGAGAGAGAGAGAGAAGAGATGCAAAGGAAAAGAGAGAGAGGGAAAAGAGAAACTAAATTTTGATTGGTTGTTTCATGTCAACAATCCAAGGATAGCATGTGTCCTTGGGGAGTTATGCTCAAGGTAGCATGCCATTTGATTAAAGATATGACAATTCTCCTTTAAGACCTCTTCAATGTACCCATTGCACACTTAAGGAGACAGATATGGAGAGAGAAAGAGAGAAAGAGAAAGGAAGAGAAAAGGGAGAGGGAGATAGATATAAGATATGGATAGGTGGAGAGAGAAAAAAGAGAAAGAGAGAAAGAGAGAGGAAGCAAAATGAGACAAAGGAGAAAAGATAGAAATAAAGGAATAAAAAGAGGGTTACAGAGAAAAAAAAGAGAAGAGAGAGAAACAAAGATAGAGTTAGAGATAGAGATAAATAGAAATAGAAATAGAGATATAAAGATGGAGACAAAGATATAGAGAGATAGATATAGAGAGAGATATGTAGAGATATAGAGGAATAAAGAGGTACAAAGAAAGGTAGAGATAGTGAGGTAGATAGAGAAAAATAGATAAAGAAAAAGAGAGAGAAAAGAGGAGAGATACATAGATACAGATAAAGTCACATAAAGAGATAGGGAGATAAAGATAAATAGAGGGAAGAAAATATAGAGTGAAAGGGAGATAAAGATAAATAGAGGGAGGAACATATATATTATTACTAGATCAATTAAGAGAAAATTGATAGCTAAGTACTTGAATTTTATTTTATTGACACTTGATAAATGCAAGATTATAGAGGTATTATGTATCTCAATTGAAGTAAAGAAAGTGGTTGACATGGAAGTAAAATATTTTAGAAACTCATAAATGATACATATATAGATATATCTTCTTTATATTATCCTTGTAATTAGTTATGTATCTTCAAATATAAAAAATTAAAAGGAATCCAATGTGTATCATCTAATAATAACTTATAGAAAACATCAAAAAGATCAATAATAAAAATATATATATATTAACTAAGAAGCCATGCAAGCATACAATAGTATATGTTGGTAAAACTATAATATATGTGTTATTAAACTACAAAAGTCTATGTTGGTATTCGTTTGTCCAAAAAGTGACAAAAAATCACTGATTGTAAAATTTTTGATGAAAATCACTATTCATCTAAATTTTGACAAAAATCATTGTTTGTCGTCAGGAATTTTTTTTAAAAAAATTGAAAAGTACACATAAAGTACCAATGTACCTGACGATTCATCTAATTTTACATCTTTCATTAGAAAGTTTTATCATATTTTGCAATCAAATAGTGTTAAGAAATGTCATATTAGGACCCCTTAAGACATTGGTTTATGATTTAGGGTGATAGGATGGCTTAAGGTGATGGGTATGTGCAGGATCATGATGGGCCAAACAGTGGTGATATGATGGGTATGTGTAGGGTATGTGGCTAACGACTTTTTTTAACCCAAAATTGATGAAATGAAAAGGATTTTTAAAGGAGATTCTCAGATTTCCACCAATATAAATTATGTTTCACTTTGAATTTAATAAAAAATTATTATTCATTTTCTATTCTAATTACGACTAAAGTCTTGATTGATAGGCTGATTAAAAAACATCTATAGCGCTCTTTCAAATGGTATAACATTTTTTGAATCTAAAGCATGCATCACATTCTATATTTCACATACTATAAGATTAAAAAAATGAATTTCATGAACTTTTGACCAAGTTAAGGTGGTCATACATACGAGGTTTTTTATTTTTTTAAAGTTGTAATAAAAAATTCATAATTAATTATTTACTTGGAAAAATTTACAAAAAAAATATGCATCACATTGGGACATGGGTCCTCTACTTATATCTAAAATATTATTAAAAAAAATTATCATTTTATTGTGGTAAGGGTGGTTAGACAAACACCTACTTTTTTTTTCCCTGAAATTTAAGTACTACTGCATTGAAATTTCAAATTTTCACCAAATAGATTTAAAAAAAAAAAAACCTAGTAGTTTAGAAACTACATTCAATTTGCTATAGATTTTATTCTCACATATTTTTGAAATAATATAAATAATTTATTCAAATTTTTACTTCAAGTTGCCTAACTCTGATTTTTCTAAATTTTTTGCCACTTAAGGCCCTTATTTTTCCATGATCTTGCACATACCTAGATCTATGTAGTAAGGTCCTAGGACAAAATGGCATGGCTTAAGTGAATAAAATTTGGTAAGGTTTCCCAAGGAAAACATTTTTTTTTAAGTTCCTAGGACAAAATGATGGCTTTAGGGATTAGGGTTTAGGGTAACAGGATGGCCTAAGGGTATCTATCTAGTAAGGTCCTAGGAAAAAATGACATCACTTAAGGGAATAAAATTTAGTGGAGTTTCCCAAGGCAACCAAATTTCATTTTAAGGTCCTAGGACAAAATGAATGCTTTAGGGTTTAGGGTTTAGGGGTGAAGTTTGGGTGGCCCTAGGAATAATGGATTCGCAAGTTAGTGAACAACATTTTCTTGTGGAACACTTGACTGAGATGGCTCTTTTTTTTATTGACCAGTTACCTCTCATGAAGTATCATTCATATTATAATCTTGCAAGATCTTAAATTATTGTTAAATTTGGTTGCCTTGGGAAACTTCAAATTTTGAGAACTTATTTTATCCCCTTAAAAGATGTCATATTAGGACCCCTTAAGACATTGGTTTACATTTAGGGTGATAGGATGGCTTAAGGGAATCTATGTAGTAAGGTCCTAGGAAAAAATGACATGGCTTAAGTGAATAAAATTTGGTGAAGTTTCCTAAGGCAACCAAATGTCATTAAGGTCCTAGGACAAAATGATGGCTTTAGGGATTAGAGTTTAGAGTTTAGAGTTTAGGGTTTAGGGTAATAGGATGGCTTAAGGGGATCTATGTAGTAAGGTCCTAGGAAAAAATAACATCACTTAAGGAAATAAAATCTTGCAAGATCTCAAATTATTGTTAAATTTGGTTGCCTTGGGCAACTTCATCAAGTTTTGAGAACTTTGATCCCCTTAAGAAATTTCATAAATTAGGACCCCTTAAGACATCGACCTTTAGGGTGTAGGGTAATGGGATGACACCTAGTAAGGGGGTTAATATTTTTTATTCATCACATATGCAAGAATATTAGTTTATAAATATTTTTGATTTTATGAATAGACTAACTATTCTGTAATAGAAAAACATATATATTACATATTATTAAGATTGAGTTTGATGTATACTTTAAATTGAATATTTTCCACTTAAATGAATTTTATGATATAAATTGTATAATAAAACTAGTTAATGTTGAATTTTGCCAAAGATCAAAAATCTTATCTTATTTTGGATTGTTTGGAATTGAAGCACCTAATAGAAAGAAAAGAAAAATATTTAGATTCTTTTAGTGTCTAGGTAATTAGTGCAAATTGAGATTTTAGACTAAACTAGAAGCCTAATTAAGAACTAATTGACTAGAATGAGAGTTAAGAATTTCAAAAGACAAGAGACAACACATGCATACAAGATATCGAAACAAGGCATTACTAAGAGAGATCAAAACATAAAATAGAAATGAATGCAAATATTATCTAATTAAGTGACAAGTGGAAATGGATTGTACAAGGATCTAGGAATTTGCTGACTAAATTTGCAAACATTTAAAATTTATCAATTGTAACAATCCACTAGTTCCACAATGTAATGTCCCCATTTTTTTGTGAGAAATAGTTTTTAGAGTGTTTAGCCTATTCCTGACTCTTGTAGGCTAAGGAGCTTGGTTAGAGGGTCTTTTGGAGGTAGTTCCCTAGTCGGTGGATGGTTTTATGGACTCAATTAGATTGGAGAATTAAGGGGGATAAGAATTAAATTAATTGTTTGTAAGGTTATTAAATAAATAAATATTATAAAGTAACCTTATATTTAATTAATTTAATAAAGTGACTTAAATACATATTATATTATAAAGTCACTTAAATAATAAAATAATATTTTATTCTAGAAGCTTCTTGGAGGTGGATGAGAATTTTATATAAGGAGTTGAGGGCAAGTCATTTGAGATATCCAGGATTGACCCTTGATTTTCAAGAACTTGTTTGGCGAAGGAGCCAACTAGGGTTTCTTCCATTTCCAGCCATTGGGAATGAAACTCTCATTGGTTATACAACTTTGAGGCTGTGAAACTATTAGCTGAGATTGTTGTCATTTGTGGGCTTTATTTCAAAAGTCCAATTTGTGCTACATCAGAGGATTTACAGATTTTTCATTAGAGCTTATTCTCTATCATTGGAGGGTTTCAATATGCATACTCATACTTAGATTTGGTTCATATTGACACATCCTTGCATAAAAATTTTGAGGGCATTGGCCCAAACTCTTTGTGGCTGCTTGGAGATCATTTTAGGAACAAATTGGAGGTGTTTCAAGGTTGCTATTTATTTCTAAAGTCTAATACACAACAGCAAGGGCACCATTACCATGATATTTTTGCTCATATTTCATCATTGAAGCATCCTATAGTTCTAGGCATTGTTGCATTTTGATCCTTTAGTCTTGGGTATGTGTAGGATCATCATGGATAAAATAGACCCTTAAGTGGCAAAGAATTTAGAAAAATTAGAGTTAGGCAAGATGATGTAAAAATTTGAATAAGTTATCTATATTATTTAAAGAATATGTAAGAATTGAATCTGTAGAAAATTGAATGTAGTTTCTAAACTACTAGGTTTTTATTTTTTATTTTTAATCTATTTGGTGAAAAATTGAAATTTCAATGCAATAGTACTTAAATTTCAAGGAAAAAGTAGGAAGTAGGTGTCTGTCTGACCACCCTAACCACAATAAAATGATAATATTTTTTTATAAGACTTTAGATATAAGTAGAGGACTCATGTCCCGATGTGATGCATATTTTTTTGTAATTTTTTTCCAAGTAAATAATTAATTATGAATTTTTTATTAAAACTTTTAAAAAATATAAAAAATTGTATGTCTAGCCACCTTAACTTGGTCAAAACATCATGAAATTCATTTTTTTTTTAATCCTATATTGTGCGAAACATAGAATGTGATGCATGTTTTGGATTTAAAAAATGTGATACCATTTGAAAGCTATAGATTTTTTTCAATCAACCTATCAATCAAGACTTTACTCATAATTCAAATAGAAAATGAATAATAATTATTTATTAAATTCAAAGTAAAGCATAACTTATATTGGTGGAAAGTTGAGAATATCTTTTGAAAACCCTTTTCATTTCATGAATTTTGGGTAAAAATAAAAGTCGTCAGCCACATACCCATCATGATCCTACACATACCCTCCTACCAACAATTTCAAGTGCCAAGAAGTGGAGTTTTATTGCTGCATTTATTTATCTAAAGTATTGCAAGGAAAGGGTAGGGTGGCTTCACCAAGGAGGGGCTATATCATGCTTGGAAGGCTTCAAAAATTCCTAGAAAAATCAAAAGTCTTCTTCATTTATTTTGTTGATCATTCACACTTCAAAAATCAAGTTCTTTGATGTTATTTGAACTTGTATTGCATAATTTTTTGAGTACAAAAGTATGAAGATTTTGGAAGCCATTAGAGCACTTTGTTGAAGTCTTTGGTAGTTGAAATTCAGTCATTGTATAATCTTTTGCAAATTAAAATTGTAATCATACTTTCATATTAGCAATATTCAATTTCAAACTTTAATACATTGAAGTATGTTTGCCAAGTGTTTGCAAAAATATCATTTTTCTATAGGTTCTCATTTTGGCATTAATATTACTATAGGTTTGCATATCAAGTGTTTATGTTAATGCCACTTGGCTATAGTTGCACATATGCCATCCTAGGTTGCATCCAAAGTGCTTGTCATAATTCCTAGCTGTTGTAGATGCACATTTTCAGTCACTTATATGCATGAAAAGATAGTCAATAGTTGGCATGGCATTGTTGAGACTTTGTTAGTCAATCTTGCTTCATTAGAATCTTTCAAAAACATCATTTACAGGATTCAAACTCATAAAAAAACAATTAGATATTCATATCAGCAAGATCAAACCATGTCTGCAAAGTGTTTGAATATTCCTTGAGCATAACATCTACATTTTGAGGTCAGAATTGTCAAGGGATATTACACACAAGTAAATTTTAACATACTATTTTCTATTCTAACTATATCTATGTTCATAACATTTGATTGATTGTGCCTCTTGATGAATACACATTTAAATTTATAATATTTATCAAACCCTATTTCATTGTCAATATCAAAGACTCTAATTTACTATCTATCAACCTAAATCTATCAAATAATTTCTTCCATAGGCATGCCTACATATTTGTCTCCATACAATGCAAATGAAATTCAAAACATGTAAGCAAAGCAAATGAATTTTTTTCATTATCAAATATTCTTGATCTTGAAACCAAGGTTTTCAAATACAAAATGAATTGTTTGATTTCAATTTAGGGTTTTAGATTTTTTTTTGTTTCAATTCAATTTAGGGTTTCAAGATATGCAATTAGTGTTTTCATTGCAATTTTTTTTGTTCCATTTCAAATTAGGGTTTTCAAATGCAATTTTTTATGTTTGATTTAAATTTAGGGTTTAAAAAAGAAATTAGGTTTTTCAAATGCAATTTTTTGTATTTCATTTAAATTTAGAGTTTTCAAATGCAATTTTTTTTGTTTCCTTTCAATTTGGGGTTTTCTAAAGCAATGTTTTTGGGTTTGATTGAACAATTTACATTTCAAAAGCTAAATTTTTTTCTTAAGATACAATTTAAGGTTGATTCTTTTGTTTCCATTCAAAATCTTAAGGGATTCATTTCATTTTTTCTTCTACTTCTATAAATCATCATTTCTTCTATTACATATAAATAAAATACATTAAACGCTAAATAAATTTAAAAAAAATGCTAAAATCTATTATTGTATTAAAAATTTAAAAAAAATGAAAAAAGCTAAAAGATTGGGGGTGGAGGTGCACCTGGAGGTTGTTGTTGTCTCTGTGAAGTAGGGATATCATGCTTTATGAATTATAATTAAGTTTCCTTTATTTTTTTAAAAATACCACTTTAAAATTAGATCCTGATCTTTACAAAATGAGATCCCGATTTTTACAAATCAGGACCCCACTTTGTAAAGATTGAGATCCTGTTTCTCGTCTATCAGCTCAGGACCCATTAATAAGTAGGATCCCATTTTTTTAAAAATGGGATCCTGATTAGAATTTAGGCTCGAGATCCTGAAGCTAAATGGGATCCTATTTTTTAATAGTGGGATCCCATTTCTTAAAATGTGGGATCCTATTTTTTAATAGTGGGATCCTCTTTGTTAAAGAGAGGGATCCTATTTTTGGCAAGCTGATTTTAATTTTTGCCTAAGGAAAAAACTTCGACATTTCATGGAATAATCTTTGTGCATTTACCCGAGTTCTTCCTCCCCTAAACCTTTTGAATTATAGACCATAGTTATTAGAAAACCATCCTCTAGGTTGTCTCCTTGACCCTTGTAAATGTATAACCCTTGGTCTAGAACGTGATTACTGGACAATCATCCTTGAAAGGTTGTCTCATTGACCCTCATAAAGGTGTAATCCTTGGTCACAGTCTCATGAAATTTCTAGGAAACAATCCATATTGAGCTCTTTACCAAACCCCTTACCTATCTCCAAAAAGTAAACTTCACAATATATGTATCTTCAAATCTTTCAACAATAACAAGGAAAAGAAGGAAAATAAAACCCAAAATGCTTCTCATACAAAGCATCATCTCAAAACGAGAAGCTAACTTGAGATGATGGAAATTCCTTCATCCTCTGATGCCACCAACCTCCAATAGATATTGTTACACTTTATCTATTTGATATCTTAGTGTTAGAAATGAAAGCAACACTACTTCAATGGAAATTTGATTCAAATAAATTTCTGCAATCTTTTAAGTGTGAAATAACAATGGAGATTATAACATGAAATTGAAACTATACTTCATAGATATGTAAAATAAAAAAATTAACACATAACACAATGGCATAGTGTTTATCATGGAGAAAACCCTTTCGGGTAAAAAACTCCATGTAGGAAAGAGGCTTAATGTTTTTATTAATTTACAAAAGATTGTACAATATTCTCCTTCAATCTTCAATCTGATAGCATTCTACCAACACCTAAGTACCTAGAATCTATATTGCAATAACAAATACATGGAAAATACTTATAAAAATGTTTCCTCATCACCCAAGGCATCCACACTCTCTCTCTTCCAAGTGTCCCAGATACAAACATCAAAATGGCACCAACATGGAACTTCCAAGTGTCAAATTGTGACCCATCCAAAGTTGGCCATCCATATCCAAGAATGGCATCTTACGACATCTTATGATGTGTCATAACCATCATAGATACCTCCAAAATGTATCATATCCAAGATAGGTGCCTGGGGCTAAGTATAGAAAATATACAACTAACATATTTGTTATATGCATCATATAATCTCATAATATTATGACAACTTGCAGTTGTCATAGATTCACTTACCAAACATTATGACAGTTGTCATACATGCAAAAAATAGTAGATTCCTCAAGGGAAAATGCCTACCCTCATTTACTTTGAGTTTTTAAAATTTCCAATAGTAAATGTCACTTCGTAATTGCCTTCGATGACTCTGAAATTACCCCTATAAGTGAAAATGGTATATCTCCTCATGGATAATTACAAATTACAAATAATAGATGGAATAAATACAATATTGGGATTTACAAGGTTAATGGCATCTTATCCCAACATTCTCCCACTTGACATTATATTTTATAAATCAACCCATAGGAAATCAAATGAAAAAATAATCAAGCACCAGAAAAAATGCCCATGGCCTCTCTGCACCACATGAACTTCCCTATGCTCACATCTTTGGTCAATGAATCTACAACATTCTCCTTAGTGTCTATCTTCTTCAACTCAATGTTTCCATTTGAAACCAACTCTCAAACAATGTGATACTAAACATCAACATGCTTAGTCTGAGCATGATACATAGGATTCTTGGCTAAACATATAGCACTTCAAGTGGCTATCACAACCAATCTAAATGATCCTGCAATCAAATCCAATCCCTGTACATAGTCTCCTCAACCAAAATGCCTCCTTAAAGACATGAGTAGAATTCATATACTCTGCTTCTATGGTCGACAAAAAAACTATGGGTTGCATCTTACTCATCCAACTCACTGCACCTCTAAACAGAGTAAAAACATAGCCATTAGTTCCAACCTTCGACTATCCAAGTCACCTACCCAATCTACATAAAAAAAACCTGTATGTCCAAATATTTATCAACACTATCAGTACTAGAATAAGCCAAACAATGATCAAGAGTACTTGCAAGATATTTAAGCACCCTCTTTGCATAATTCTAATGCTCTCTACCAAGCTTAGACATAAATCTGCTCAAGACTCCCACTGCTTGGGTAATATATAGCCTAGTGCAAACCATTGCATACATCAAAAACCTACAACACTAGCATATGGAACATTAGACATATGCTCAATATCATCCTCAGTCTTTAGACACATATCTAAGGAAAGCTTAGTACTAGTAGGTAAAGGAACTCTAACTGGGTTAGGGTTTTGCATACTAGACCTTTGCAAAATAGTATTCACATACTTACTTTGTGATAACCAAAGCTTTTTGTTACCTTTGTCTCTTCTAATCTCCATTCCCATAATATACTTGGTAGATCCAAGATCCTTCATATCAAATGCACTTGAAAGTTGGGCTTTAATCTCACTAATCATATCCTTATTATTGCTGAAAAATAACATGTCATCAACAAAAAAAGCAATAACCAACATAGAATCATCAACATAATAAATGTAAACATAGTGATCCTCCTTGCTTCTAACAAAACCCAATTTCAAAACAAATAAATCAAACTTTTGATACCACATTCTAGGGGATTGTTTTAAGCCATAAAGAGACCTCTTCAACCTACAAACACAATGTTATTTTCCTTTTACCTCAAAACCTATAGGTTGTTGCATATGTATTTCTTCTCCAAGATCTCTATGCAAGAATGTTGTCTTAATATCCATTTGCTCAATCTCCCAATCATAAGTTGTAGCAATGGATAAGAGAAATCTAATAGAAGTCAATTTAAAAACAAGAGAGAATATCTCACCAAAATCAACTCCCTCTCTCTATGAGTAGCCCTTAGCTACCAGTATAGTCTTGTACTTCTCCAATGACTCGTCTACTTCAACATTCTTCTTGTAGACCCAATTACATCCTATTTCCTTTCTTCCTTTGAGGAAAACAACAAGATCTCGAGTGCTGCAAGAGTCTAATGCCATCATCTCCTCTTGTATGGCTAATTTCCAAGACTCACTATCATCTATAAAATAGCTTCCCTATAGGATCTAGGTTCATCATTAGTACTTAATAAAGCATATGCACAACAAAAATCTTGTGGGCTATACCTGTGAACTAGATTCCATTGTCTTGTAGATCTCCTTAGGGGTGGATTAAGAGACTCAACTAGTTCTTCTGCATGATCATCTATACCAACTTCTTTTGTAACAATAGACTCATCTTCATCAAAACTACTCAAATATTCTTCTTCTTCACCCCCAATCCATCACTGTGTTCTTCATGAGATGCATCTTGTTGTTCTAAATCAAAGTGCACCTTCTTTACCTTTTCTTCTTTTTCTTTTGGTTGCTCAAGTTAAGAAAAAGCTCTAAATTCCCTGAAAATAACATCTCTAGAAAAGAAAATATTGTGGGTTAGTGGATTCCAAAGCTTATAACCTTTCACATTATCACCATATCCAATAAATGTACACTTTTCAACTTTTGGATCCAACTTAGATCACTTTTCCTTTGGTACATGAACAAAAGACTTATAGCCAAAAACCCTGAAATGTGAAACTAAAGGATTCTTACTTGTCCACACTTCATAAGGTGTCAAATCAAGATCTTTAACAGGAGATCTATTTATCAAGTAGCAAGCAATACACATAGCCTCCTCCCAAAAGCATTTATCCAACTGTTCATCACTCAGTATACTTCTAGCCCTTTCCATGATTATTCAGTTCATCCTTTCTACAACACCATTCTATTGTGGTGTATATGAAATTGTCTTTTGTCTGATTATACCTACATGCTTGCAAAACTCATCAAATTCCTTATTGAGTAATATTCCCCTCCATTGTCAGATCTTAATATTTTTATCTTTAAACTTGATTGGTTCTCTACTAAGACTTTGAATTCCTTAAACTTAGTGAAAATTTTAGATTTATGTTTCATAAAATAAATCCATGTATATCTAGATACATCATCAATGAAGATAATAAAATAACAATATTTTCAATAGATTCAATATCCATAGGCCCAAACACATCTATATGAATAATTTCTAACTTCTCGTTTGCTCTATTGCTTCTTGAAGAAAATAATTTTTTGTTTTGTTTACCAAACACACAATGCTCACAGAAATCAAAGTGCTCATCATAATAGGGGAAACCATCAAAAAAAAAATATTCTTAATAATTTTTAGTACATTATTACTTGTGTGGCCCAATCTATGGTGGCACAACATACATGCATTTTTAGTACTAGCCTCAGATGCATAGGAGGCATTACAAATTGTAGTGGCTTCAACCTTGAACAGTTTTCCCAATCTCTTCCCTTCACTACCACCAAGTTCCCTCTCACTAATCTACAACCATGCTTGTCAAAACTCACATGTTTTCCCAAATCATTTAGTTTTGAAGCAAAAATCAGATTTCTAGCTAATCCAAGAACATGATAAACTTCAATGAGGACATTGATCCTCCCATCATTGAAACACAATAATACCTTTCCATTCCCAACAATGAGATATGAAGAGTTGTCTCCAAGGTATACATTACCTCCATCATATTTTTTATATGTAGAGAACCATTCCTTATGTGGGGTCGTATGAAACGAGCATCATGATTCAACCAACCAATGATCATTAGCAACAACATTACAAGCAAAAATTAAAACATCTTCACCTGCATTCCAAGAATTATCAGAACCACTCTCCCATTGTTTCTTTGGGTTTATGCACTCCTTTACATGTCCCCTTTTATCGTAGTTCCAACAAATAACTCCATTCTTCTTTCCAAGAGTCTTATATCAACCCTTACACTTGTCCTTAGCCCCTTTTTGATCTCCTTTCTGTCCCATTTCCTTAGACCTTCCCCTGATGCTAAGGGAATCCCCTGAACTATCCAAACTCTTCTTCCTCAATCTATGTGCAAGTAAAACTACAACAAGGGTATTGAACTTCAAATATGTGAGGTTAGTAGTGATAGCAAGGATAACATTCTTGTAGGACTCGGGTAAAGAACAAAGAGGCAAGATAAATTTATAAGATGACTCATCAAAATATTAAAAAAAAAAAAATTCTTAATTGACTCACCCTCTTCCATTTTCAAAGCAAACAACTTTCATTTTAAATAAAGCTTATTTACCATACTCTTGGCTTGGTAGATCTCACCCAACTGATTCCACAGTTTATCTACAATCTCTTCCTTTGTGATATTCAACAAGACAGAGTCTGAAAGACACAGCCAGATGGTTCCTTGTGCCTTCTTATTCAATCTATCCCACTCATCTTGAGAGACATCATCAGGTTTCTTCTCTTTTTGAACAACTAACCATTGGTTTCTTTCTTTTAACAAATCCTCCATTTTTTTCTTTCACAACTCATACCTCATTTCGTTGAACTTTTCAATGTCCAAACAAGAGGTTGATGCAACAATGGATGCAACCATAATTTCAACACAAGATATGCAAAAAAAGTGCAACCAAATCTCCCACTGCAGCTACAACTTTTACAATACCACCCAAGAGTCAATGTTGGCTAGGCTCTAATACTAAATGTTAGAAATGAAAGCAACACTACTTCAATGGAAATATTATTCAAATAAATTTCTGCAATATTTTAAGTGTGCAATAACAATGGAGATTGTAACATGAAATTGAAACTATTCTTCACAAAGATGTAAAATCAAAAAGCTTAACTCATTAGACAATGACACAGTGTTTATCGTGGAGAAAGCCCTTTTGAGTAAAAAACTCCACATAGGAAAGAGGCTCAATGTTTGTATTAATCTGCAAAAGATTCTACAATACAATAACACCACCAATCTATCTTTTAGTCTTCAATCTAATGATGTTCTGTACCTAAAATCTGTATTGCAACAACAAATAGATGGAAAATACTTATAGAAAAAAAAATCTCATCACCCAAGGCATCCACACTCTCTCTCCTCCAAGTGTCCCACATGCACGCATCAAAATAGCACCATGTGCAACCTCCAAGTGTCAAACTATGACCCATCCAAAGTTGGGCATCCATATCCAAGAATGGCATCTTACAACATCTTATGACATGTCATAACCATCATAGATACCTCCAACATGCATCCTATCAAAGGTAGGCTCCTAGGGCTAAATATAGCAAATATACAACTAACATATCCATCATATGCATCATAGAATCTCAAAATCTTATGACAACTTGCAGCTTTCATAGATTCACTTATCAAACATTATGACAGTTGTCATACATGCTAAAAATAGTAGATTCCTCAAGGGAAAATGCCTACCCTCATCTACTTTTATTTTTTACAATTTCCAACAATAAATGTCACTCTGTAATCACCTCTGGTGACTCCGAAATTACCCCTGTCAGTTAAACTAGTATATCTCCTCATGGATAATTACAAATTACAAATAATAAATGGAATAAATATAATATTGGGATTTACAAGGTTAATGGCATCTTATCCCAATAGTTAGATGATTCTTTGGAGGACTCATTAGATGTAGAAATGATAGGCCTAATTTCAAAAATATTTATAATGTTCTTACATCTAGTGTAACCACCCTTGATATAGCCAAAGAGAAAACCCCTCTTTGAATTTGATTTCTCCAAAAGCAATTCAAATATCATCATAAATTCACTCTCTTGAATACCAACAATAAGAAGATAGAAATTTCTTTGAACTCCATGTTATACATTTCACTTCTTACAAAGAAAAAATCACCCTTTTTCACTGAGTGATAAACTCCGAATAGATATTCCTAGTGATACTCTTGATGATATCATCAATGGCAAGAACATGAATGCACTCACCGAACTTAACATTAAGAGATTGGTGAACAATAACCAAGTCTCTCATACAAATCTTCACATTTGAATGCACAACCTTTTCTATAAAACTTTAGATATCATAAATGGACAAGTATAAACGCGGCATCATCCAAAAATACGTCTTTGTATCTGCAATCAATTTGTATGAGCCATTTTGTCAAACAATTGTACAGTCATTCCAAACCAAGAGATACAAGGGGCAGGAGCACAATGAGAAGTAATGTTGCTATTATTGATCTTGACTTAAAAATCAATCCATAGAAACAATTCAGAATTCTTATTGCTCAAAGCAATCAAGGACACGCAGCCACTGTGTGAACGAAAAACATCGAAGGATTTCTTATCGTTCTTGAAACCCCTCCTATCTAGCATATCACTATTTAATTGTCTATCTGTGCAGAATGGAGAGGAAAATTAACTCTCAGCAAAAACTTGTGCAATGCAAGCATTACGGTCTTTATTTCATACTGTATGATTCAAATTTATTGACTTTTGTAGTGCAAGTCTTTCGCAAAACAAAGTTGGGAAACACTCCATTTTTATGGATTTAAATATATGAACACTTCTATTGCAACACTAATTTAAGAATACACCTGCATTAATATTTTTGTATAGAATATTAGACACTTGAATTTGTTATCTTCAATTATTGATCAAGGTTGTAAAGCTAGACCCTTAAGAGGTTAAGTGAGAAGAACTTAACCCCTATAATCTAGTCGCTTACCTTTAAGGTAATTTAAACTTTATTTCTCCTTATGCCTTAAGACACATTAAGAATTATGGAGGAAAAGGGTGTAGAATATTGTATTTTCCTATATCAGAATGATGCCTCAATGATCATTTGTGTGTTCTTTGGAATCAACTCACAATCATAGATAATTTCCAAACTTGTACATAGTTTGATATCTTCTTAAAATATCAAGATCATTAAATTTTTATAGTTTGATGAATTGATTTTGTAAGTATTTAATATTTATATTCCATAATCAATTTGAAAGTTAACTATACTTATCTTTTTCATTCAATTTCTAAAAATAATTTTTTAAATTATCAATTCCTAAATCCTTATTAATAAATGATATCATGTTTCCACAATCCATATTGTTTATTGTCAAATCTATTTATAGATTCAATTGTGTAAAATATTTTACTTTGGAATTAATTGTAATTTACTTGTATACATGTATTTAGCTAGCCTATATTTATGTAAAAGTGATTTGATTCCCTTAGAATTATATTTCGTATTTTAAACTTTAAATTTTGTATAAAGAATTATAAAATATTTTTTATATATAATTAATAATTTAAATAAATAATTATTTAAAAATTTAATATTATTTATGTATAATTAGTCTTTTTTTTTTTGTGTGTCAATATTTTTTTCTCAACAAAATATCATTTTAGTATTTTGAAATTCTCTATATAACACACACACACACGCACACCAAAGTCATTATATTACTAGCCATAAAATTAAATCTATCATTTCATTGAGAAGTGTTTCTTTGCAATATATTGTTGTAGACACCTAAAATTGTGCACATCTGGTCAATTTACCCCTAGTTTGACCAATTTTCCATCCCCTTTATTAATTAAATATTTTTTTATCATTTAATTATATTCAATTATCTCAAACTTCATCCTACTTTATTTCTTCTATTATTCCAAAATATTAGTCTAAAATAAATAATTAGCTTTAATTATTTACCCTCATCCCTTATCTTTTTCTTCATAAAGTTAAGTAAATAAGCTATTTATTTAAATCCCTTCTACATGTCACATCCTCCAACCTCTTTTCATTAAATCTTAATCTAATCATAATCTCCCCCTAAGTCGTTGCACACAAATCCGTGATTGAGTAGGTCAACCCTCACCATGACATCATGTACATGGCCCTTTATACCTGTGATATGGTACCATGTCACATGGGCCTTGTTCTCTTGAAGGTACCATTTTCTTCACAACATATCTAGTGGTGTCACTTGATAGAAGTCCATGAGGTTAGATGCCTCAACTATTTGCCACCCTTGATAAATACTGAAATCAAATAATAATTTAAACTATTTAACCATTTAAATTTAAAGCTCTTAATATTTTGAAATGAATTTTACTAAAGAATATATAAAAATATATATATATTAAATAAAACAATTATAATTCATGATACTAAAGTCCAAATAAAAATTTGATAAGATTATAAAATCACCATCTAACACAAATTTACCATATAAACATCAAATCAAAAATGGAAAACCCGTACCCTAAAGAATCTCTTAAATTATTTTAGAATATCTGCTTTTACAAACTTATCTAAGCGCATTTCACAGCACCTGTTGGAATTAATCTTCTTCAATAAGGATTATTTCGCTTTTATATATTTTTCTGTTCTCCATAGAATTAAAAAGCCGAAGAGACGATCTCTTAATAACTTTTTAGGGTACTGATAAAGAATCCGTTTATACACATTACAGTTTCTGGCATGAACCCAACCCAATGTCGAAATATCAAGTCAATAATCCTTTAGCTTTCACCAAATTCTACCCATTTTCCTGCACGGCATAGGGAATCGTTGCTTTAATCATATTTCTTCAAAGTAATAATGTATAGCAGAGCATCTTTGTAATTTTGAAGCAGAAAAAACCCACCATTTCCCTATTCTACAGCTTTTCCAGAGCATCCAACGGTTGGACTAGAAAGAGTGATGTCATCTTCTTCCTTTGGAGCTTTTAGGCATTATTAAAGAACCCATATTTAGTTCCGTCTTCGCCTGTGTGCATTCTTGTTTATTCCTTTGGTCATAATGAAGAAGGTCATTTCTTTGGCCAGTATCCAAGTAACACTGCTCTTCTTGTTAGCATTTAGTAGAGCATCTGATGCCAATACTGTAAGGAAAACCTACATTGTTCACATGATGAAGTCTATGAAGCCCCAGCATTTTAGTTTGCATGAGCTCTGGTATGCTTCAATTTTCAAACAGGTCACCTCCGCTGCCTCCACGTCAGATCCGAGTCTCTTGTTATATACATATGATGTAGTCCTTCATGGCTTTGCGGCCAAGCTGACCAGTGCGGAGGCTGTAGCTTTGGAGAGTGTGAATGGCTGTCTAGCAGTAATTCAATCGGCTCTAAATAAACTCCATACCACACACTCACCTCAGTTTCTCGGCCTCACCGACGGCGGAGGCTTGTGGTCGCAGCATTTGAATCGCGGAGAAGATGTGATAGTTGGCGTGGTGGACACGGGAATATGGCCTGAGAGCGAGAGCTTCCATGACAATGGGTTGGGGCCTGTTCCCTCCAGATGGAAGGGCGAATGTGAAACTGGAGAGCAATTCAATTCCTCCAAATGCAACAGAAAACTCATCGGTGCTCGATTTCATTTCAATTCGCGTGCGCAGGAGGGTTTCAGATCAGCGAGAGACGACGACGGCCACGGCACACATACTGCTTCTACTGCTGCGGGATCTGCTGTGAGGGGAGCCAGCTTCAATGGCTTTGGCAACGGAACGGCCATGGGCATGGCGCCTGCAGCCAGACTGGCCATGTATAAGGCATGTTGGGGACTGGAAGGCTACTGTGAGGACAGCGATGTGGCTGCTGCCATGGAAAAAGCCGTCCAAGATGGCGTAGACATTATTTCTTTGTCAATAGGCGGTAAGCCTGACAATCCATTCTACATGGATCACATGGCCCTGGCAGCATTCGGGGCCATGGAGAGGGGTGTATTTGTTGCGGCTGCTGCTGGTAACGATGGGCCTTCCTATGTTTCTGTTTGCAACACGGCGCCGTGGATAACTACCGTGGGTGCCAGCAATATAGATAGAGAGTTTCTCTCTCCTGTGAAGCTCGGCAATGGCGAAGTGTTCAAAGCCTCGTCGCTTTACAGAGGAGCCGGGATTCAAAATCTGCCTCTGGTCTACGATTATTGCAGCAATCGCGGTCTCGACCCCCACCTTTTCAAAGGTAAAGTTGTGCTTTGCGATTCCCACGCCAATTCGACGGAAACGGCACGGCTTGTGAAGAATGCGGGCGCTGCAGGAATGATATTTGTCAACTATGAAGACTACGGGGCCGAAGATTTCCCTATTGAACAACCATATCTGCCAGCTACGGTGGTAAGTTTTTTGACAGGAGAAAAGATAAAAGCCTACGTTAACAGCACGGCGGCGCCCACTGCCACCATCAAACCCACTGGGGTGACCGTGGTGGGAAAGACAATTGCTCCCATCGTGGCCTCCTTTTCTTCCAGAGGTCCAACCTTTTCGTATCCAGACGTTCTTAAGCCTGACCTGATCGCGCCAGGTGTGAACATCTTGGCAGCGGGGAGAGATGGAGGCTTCAAAATAGAGTCTGGGACGTCAATGGCGTGTCCCCACGTCAGCGGCATTGCAGCACTCATACGAGCCGCCCATCCGACGTGGAGTTCTGCTGCAGTCAGATCGGCTCTCGTGACATCGGCCATCACGCTGGACAACAGAAAGCAGCCCATCAAAGATGCTGTAAACTTGCGAGCCGCGGACCCGTTAGTGATGGGTGCAGGTCACGTAAATCCAAAAGCCGCCCTTGACCCAGGGCTGGTGTACGATATTGACCCTCAACACTACATCAACTATCTGTGTGGTCTTAACTTGTACACAAAGAAGCAAATCGCCCTCCTCAGCCATAAGTGGCCTCCCTACCCCAAATCGGAATCAGGTGAAGATCTGAATTACCCATCTTTCTCTCTCGCGTTTAAGAAAGGAGAGCGTATTCAGGTGAAAAGAAGAACGGTGACCAACGTGGGCGGTGGCAATGGCGTGTACAAAGTGTGCGTGAAGAGCAGTGAAAACATCAATGTAAGCGTGGAGCCAAAGACATTGGTGTTCAACAAACGACTTGACAAAGCAAGTTTTAATGTGACAGTGGAAAGCAGAGTGAATAAGAGTGACAATGTTGAGTACGGGGAGATATCATGGAAGTGCGTCCAAGGCGGAGCGTACGTCGTTCGTAGCCCAATTACCGTTCTGTTGGGGGTTTGAAGTGGAGGAGCGCTATGCTATGTATTTGATATTTAGTAGAAATAATATAGGTGTATTCTTAAGTTCCTCTTTATTGTTAAATAGTTATTTGTTTGGTTATTTTCCTTCTACATTATTCTATGTTTCCATGGAATTAAGTAACTAAGCTATTAAAAGTGTACACATCTTTTTTGAAAAGTGTAATTTTAACGTTGTTAGGTAGCAGTTTTAGTTTGGATGGTTTTTCTTTTTTATTTGATGTAATAAAGTCAGAATTATTGAATGGAAAGTAAAATTGAGAATTTTTTTATTAGTGATGGTCAAAAGTTTATTTGAATCTTAATTAATAGTCATTTAATAGAATAAATCATTACTTGTTATTATTTTAGACTAACATCTATTCTCATATCTACATGATTATTTCCTTTTGGTTGCAAAGAAGTTTTTAATACCTATATTTCATAATGAGGCAAATGACAATATTTGATAGAGTTGTGAATGCTTTCTTTAGCAATTCACAATGATAGTGGTATTATTTTATTTAATTTTACCATAATTTCTACAAAGCTATCATTGGAACAATCGATGATGGGGTAAATGGATGGAAAATAAGGAACAAAAAGATGGTCAAAAGTGGCTACCTTTTTTTTTTTAATTAGATACACTTAAATTTGGATGAAAAATGCATTATGTGCACATTAAAAATTTAAAGATATTCAATCACTAAATATGCTTTATTTTCTTAGGAGTTTTCATCATCATTTTTGTGAATAACAAACATTTGCTTTTATTTTAAGAGTTTGCTTCTAATCCTTATATTTTTTTAGTGATCACTATATTATTTTATTTAATTGATAGTTTTAATTAAGATATATTGATAATTTTGTGTAGAAAGAAAGAATTGACAATTACAATGGAAAGAAACAAGTAAGGAACAGTTGACCAAATTAAAGTAAATTAAAAAAATTAAGGATTGCATAAAAGTATTCATCAAATGATAAAAGTTAGAGCTAAGGATACATCATCATTGCTAACTGAATTGAGTGCGAAAACAAGTTCTAAATCACCTATTAGAATAAAAAATAATAAAACTATGATTGATAATGGAACACTAATTATTGAAAATATTTTAATTTATAGTTTAAGTCATGCCAATTGTCAATTTAGAAGAAATAAAAAAGTTTAACTTATCATAAACTAAAGAACAAACACCGATTAAAGAAAAAATTTAAAATGATAAAAAATACCTAATATAGTAAGGAAAAAACAAATAGCAAGAAACCACCACCTAATACTACTAGTAAGAAGCCAAAATATCTAATTGATGAAAACCAATACCTAATAAATTTTAGAATTCACTTATTGAATAATTGCTAATAAAATATGGGTAACATTTCTTGAAAGGTTAGATGAAACAATAAGGTCTGAATTGGTTATTGAAATAATAAAAAGATCAAAAAAATTAGAGATGTTATGAAAGTTATTGATCTAATATTACTAGTGGAAAATAATTTTAAGGAATCTAATTATTGCACATTCTCAAAATAGGAATGTTGCATAACATGTTCTTACATCAACTATAGTAAGCAATGAAATGTAAAAAAACTATTTAATTAAAAAAAAAAGTAGATCAGTAAAAATAAATAGAAACAAACCAATAAAGCTATTGATAAATATGAAAACTTGGATATCTAAATAAAATATAACTCTAGACATTCTCAAACAAACTTCCATGCAATGACAAAGTTACAATTAGTGCCTAAAAAAATATTAATCAATGTTATAAAAAAACACAAGAGTTTCATCCAATCAAACATATTTTCTAGGATGAAAATTAGTTCTCAAAATTATGAACCACATTCTAAGTATTTTTTGGATATGACTAAAAAATAATTTTATCATAAATTTATGGAGAGTTATCCTCAAATAATAATTGGTCAAAGGAATTTTAAGATGAAAAATGTTTTTATATTAAAACAAATCAGTAATGCACTACTTATTTTTGTATATACTATATTGAATTTTCTATGTATTATGTTATTTTTTGTCATATACACGTTACTTTGCATTCTAGTGACATGATTGAAAAATCCACCTAAATTATCAAGAGATTATATTTCAATTTTGTTATGGGAAAGAGCAAATGGAATTTTCTTATAAAAAATGATGTTTGAATGGAACATCTTAGTTGTCATAGTCTATAAAATTCACAAAATTATATATACATATAAATTGTACATATGAGATTGGAAATAAACTAGCTAGTTTTAGAAAATATAAATTAGTAACATATATAGGAAAAGATAACAAAGAGTTAAAGAAATGTGGGTTAGTGAGAAAAGATATTATCGTAACTAAATTTATGAGAATATTTTAGAAGAAATATAATATGAGTATCCAATACATACACACAAATCTTGATGGTTAGATGAGCAATGCAAGTTATGTAGTGACATATTTGCTCTATGAATCATTGTACCTATTGTAGATTTGGACCATTAATGTTTAATTATTTATTTACAAGGTTCAATGTTTGAGGTGTAGGATCTAAAGTTCCACAATATTCATTTAGAATTATTTAGACCTATTAGGGTTCACATTTTATGTTTAACTTTAATTGTATTTCATTCAAGCATACTTGGACTACTGATATTTATGATGAAGATTAAATGATATTTTACATTACTTTTCTAATAATGTCACCCCACTCAAAAAAATCCCTTGTTAGCTTCCTTGAAGAAATTCATTCTAACATAGAAATAACAATTATATTTATACCCTCTACATGGAGTCTCCCTCAAAAAATAGAACTACTACACATCACTCTCATAAATTTTATAGTTTCTAGGTAGACAACTTTGATTTTTATTTCACCTTGATCTAATACCAAAATAGAGAAGAAAGAAGAAACAATTGATTTCATTGATTTGGTAGAAAGATAACATTATATAGCTTCAAGTAAAGATCAAAAGATTCTACAAACAATCAAAAACTCATATAACACCTATCTCATAGTGATTAACACCACTAAAAATCCTTGTGACACCTCTATAATTCCTATTGACACACATATAACTATATTTGACACATTGAACATGTGGATAGATTTGTTATTTATCTACTGTAACACAATGATTTATATTTAGTGTGGTATGAGAGCTCATCACCTCCAATGAAAGAACATCTATTGGCATAAAATAAATATTACTAATCATTTGAAAATAATTTATGCCTAAAAGCATCAACACAAGACAATTATAAGCTCCTATCAAGAAGCCACACTAAATATAAATCATTGTGTTACAGTAGATAAATACCTACATATATGATAAAGCCATACTAAATATAAATCATTGTGTTACATAAGACTAATATTAACTCCTATCAAGAAGCCACACTAGAAACCACCTATTAAAGATAAAATGTCATAACTTAGAAGTCCATTTATTTAGAAAACACCTACATAGTAAAAGCTAACTATGGAAGACCAAGAGTTAAGTTTTAGAATTTTGTATTGGATGTCCCTAAGGGATTTAAACTTGGGTGTGCATAATTTGAACTCAATGATTTAATAAATTAATCTCAACCCCTTGGACAACATAAATATTTTTAGTTTCTATTATATATAAGTATATAATATCAATCATGTGATATTATTTTAAATTGTGAACCATTAAAGATAAGAAATTAAATGGTTTTAAATAGGTTTCAAATTTCAAACTTCAATATTTTATTATTATTATTTATTTTCCAACTGCTCTTAAGTGATGTATTAAATAATTTTTAGCTTATAAAAATATAAAAAATTAAAAAAAAAGAAGCAAAACAAGTTTAATCACAATTAGAAAAACATTGTGCAACACACAAATTTGTGGATTATAGAAACTTTGGTTCCATGAACATCAATTTAAACTCACTAAGAACTCTCTTATCACTATTCTTAAATATTATATTCTCCTATTAATTATTTAGCTACTAGTGCATAGGTAATCATAGCAAGTATGTATGTACAAATACCATGTAATCATAGTAGATTCAATTTTGAGTCCACCAAATAAAAAAATAAATTATTTTGTGTTGTATGTTATGGTTAGATTGGCTTTTAGGCCTCTATACAATATCTATAAGCATACAAAATTTTAATAGTTGCATAATTATAGTGACTACTGCTAACTTATTCCCTTCCAACATGCTCTCTCTAGCAACACTTTGATATCTCCTAGCATGTTTTCCTGAGGAGTGTTAAGTATAAAACTAGAATTATTCTTGTAATGTGTAGGAGGTGACTATGGAAATTTACAATATCTATATGCATTTTAATCACATCTAACTATTACTTGGACCTATACTACATCTAAAATTTGGTAGTTTCCCTATTTTAGTTGATAAATTATTTAAATTACATAAATATTTTTTACAATAATTGATAAATCTATTGCATCTCACCTCCACTTGCACATGCCTAAAATTTATACTACAATTATTCTTCTTTTGGTTTGAATCCTTATGTACTTTACCTTCTATCTTTGAATAGAAATGTGCATGTATGTTTGAGGTGGTAGGGTTGGAAATCGATGTTCAATTGTTAATTAGACTTTTTTAAAATTTAATTTTCATTATTTAATGTTGAACTAAGTTTGGGGTTGGTTGGTGGATGCTAGTATAATCCTCCTCTCATTACCTTTGGGTATTGATCCTTCAAGGATATAGTGATATAGAAAAGTCTCTTAAGAGACCTAAGAGAAAATATGTGCCAAACTTTGATGCATATTTCTTGGAATTGATTGCACCTAGAAATGTTTCATTTGCACCTATAGGTGGATGTCCAATCTAACTAAAATAATCTCTCTTATTTTTCTTCAACTTTGAACCACTTGACCATACTAATATCGAATGTATTCTTTTCATAATTCCTCATTTACATCAGTACAAGGGTGTTAAGAGACATCATTTTCATTACATACATCATAGGATGAAATTGAGGATATTAAAATGTGAGGGTGGTTGGGTGGATTTCGGTGGAGGTCTCTCTTTTTAAAATATACCAATCCTTCCAATATATCATGACCTAACAAAGTCTATTAAGCGATGTAAGATAAAAAAATGTGTCAAATTTGATGCAATGTTTCCCAAATTTTGTGGCACCTAGGAATGATCAATTTACAATTGCAGGTAGATATCAAATCTAATATAATAAGATATCTTAGTTTCTCTCAACTTCAAAGTGTTAAGGAATACATTCTTGTAAAATGTCTCATTGGTATTTAGTTCAATTGATGCTAATTGCTATATTTTTATTTTTACAACTCAAGGGAAAAACATCAAGGTGGGAAGACAAACTTGTAGAAAATATTAATGATGAATCACCCTATGAAGTTGCAACCTTCGAAGGATCTTTGCCAAGAAAAAATTCACCCACAAAGAAAGTGTTGCAACTTAGGCATGCAAATTGAGATTCTATTATGAGATGTAAAATAATGTACAAATGCCTTGTATAAATAAGGAGGAGTGAAATGTAGTATGCATTATGATTCTAACATGTGTCTTGATCTAACAACATGTGAACCCTAACTAACTACCTAGGGAATTATTAAATTATAAGATAAGTTCTAGATGATATTCTAGAAGAATCTTATTTCTTGAGTACATGTGAAGGGGGATGGTCCCATTATAACTAATTTCCTAGTAAATGCAACCTATTAACTAATTAAATAATATGCCTAAGTAAACTTATGCTAGAGTAATTAAATATTAATTGCACCAACACCCCCCCATAAGTGCAACTTAGGGAGGAAATGCAATGATTATGCAATTATGGAATGATGGGTCCTGACTACATGATGGCCATTTTAGGTACCCATTTACAAATGAAGATGAAATGCAACTAATCTCCCACAAATGAAGCAAAAGGGAAAAACCAGTGGGAAGACAACCCCTCTCCAAAAATGAGATGAAATGAAGAAAAGGTCAAATGATGGAAGAGTGATGTTTGGAGGTCTCAACATGAATACCCCCAAGAACTACAACCATCACAAGATACAAAATATGATCAAAATTGGAGACTGCATAGCCCCACCATAAAGAAGGGTGGTGCCCTCAAGACCTCTAGAGAAATGAAGAGCCAAATCAACAAGACCTAACACAAATCCATCTAGATACCACAAATATGAAGAGGATAATATATCCTACTTTGTTGAACCAAATCTCAACTAAGAGGAAAGAAGTGTTGAAGGTGAATTAAGAAGAGCCAAATTGAGCCAACCATCACAGCCATGGTGATAATTACTACCCACCCTAGAGTCCAGAGAATTGGGAACTTGTTGATTAGCATTGTCCCAAAATTGATAGAATTTGTACACCTGTAACTGATGATCAACCACACCATAGGAAATGAGATCATCAAACTCATTTCAAACAAGTGTGGATTTAGATGTGAACTCAATGGTGTTTCCCTCTTTTAAACAAGTTGATAAATAGAAAGAATATTATTTGCCATTTCAGGAATATAATCTACATCATGAACATGCCCTCTAGCCAAAGTGACATCACAAATACTAGCTACACAAACTATATTAGCATTGGCTATAAACATCCTATCAAACTTTGGTGCTCTCATTATCTCGTAAATGATGTCATAATGAGCACTAGTGACATAGTGAGAAGCTCCTATATCAATGACCCAACCATCCCATCTATCAAAACGGGGTAGTGATTATTGCATGTCCTTTTCCCTAGATTTTAGTTTTGGCAATACCAACAATACCTATAGATGAATCCTCATGAGAAGAAGAGTGGTATTGTGATCTTGAAGTATTTTCCTCAATTCATGGATTTCCTTCTTGAAACACACCTCACAATGTCTTGGCCCATTGCAAAAGGTGCATTTGGGCCTCTCCTTATTTGGCTTGTCTTCTTTGGAATGTGAGGCATCACTTGATCTTGTCTTTTACTTTCCTTTATGTTTTCCTTTTCCCTTAGATCATGGAGTTGCTATTAAATCTTGAGACTTTATGGATGAGTCAGCATTGTCAAGCTTGGTTTTCTCTCTTATCAACCATTCACAACATGTATCAAAGGAGGGCATGAATAGAATACTCTTTAATTCATCTATAGTAGAATAAAAAGATGTAGAAAAATAGGAATATGAACCCTTCAATTTTGACAAGATCATGAAATACATTCCTTATTAGTTTTGTCCTTCCCACATCCTAATAGTTGAGTCCTTAGAGATTTGAATTTAACCAAATAATCTTCAATGGAGGGAAACGTGTCAATTGAAATAAATAAAAGTTCTGACTCTAATTGAAATTTTGTCATAACTTATTGACCCAAAAAAATCATTCAACTTATCCCATACCTCTTTAGAATTGAACACCCCTCAATGTGGAAGAATAGTGAGTTGGAAACATGTAGGGAAATCAACCCCATAGCTTCCTCACATTTGATTGTGTTGGAACTTCTCATATTCTTTGGTCAAGTGAGGTTTTTGTTCATTCAAAGTTGACCACAAACCCTTTGACCAAAGGAGCTATTGCATACTCACTTTCCAAGTGTGGTAATTTTGAGGTGTTAGGATTTTGAAACCTATGTCAACCATTAGAGCAAGAAACCAAGTACAAAGAAGAAATTCTAAAGTAGGTATGAAGCCTCTAATATACCAATGTGCAACTGAAATGATGTCCCTCAATGGAAAAAACCTTTTTCCAATCTTTAGGATATCCAAGTAATGATGAAAATGTTCAAAATGGAAAAAAACCAATAAAAATCACTTGGAGTTGAAACTGACTGAAAGGAAAGGTCTGATAAAAAAAGAACTAGAATACCTTCTTGATGTTGCTAGAATAACATGTTTTTGACAAACTGATTGGAAGATATTTTCTTTTGAGTGTGAATTAGCGTTTTGATTTCAATTGGTTGTATCTTTTTGTAGTAGTAAAATTTTAGAAAATGAATGGAACCACTAGAAATTATATTGAAATAAATTTCCAACAATATCTTATTTGATGATTTTCAATATCGTGGTGAAAAGATATGCCCCTCAGAAGATTTCTACCCTATTAGGGCCTAGCAGGCTAATTGGGTGCAAAACTATTAGCACCTAGGCTAAGAAAAAAAATTCCCCTAGTCCTTGATGTGACCACAGGCTTGCTTGGTAGTTTAAAAAAGGAACTCCCCTCCTAGGAGCAACAACGGAGTGATGAGACTTGGTGGAGTGGCATTTATTAGGTGGTGTCACTTGGATTGAGTGGAGCAAGTAGTCATTGATGAGACCACTAGCTATGCCAACACAAGGTTGAGAGCTAGACAAAAAATGGGCTAGTTAGCGTGGAGGAAGCAAGTGACAGGGGACTGACTAATGGATGAGACTCGAACAATAGCTCTCGGTGATGAGATGGGCTCGACCGGATGGATGTGATGGTTGGGAAAAAAATGTACTCATTCCTGCAATAAATAAATGTGGCCAACAACCAATATCCTATAGACTATGCAATGAAACCGACCCAAAAACAATTTTGAATATTTTTGAAAGGAAATTCAAAATTGATTTTAAAAAATGATTTAATATTTTATATTCTGCAAGGAAAATATATGTTTCAACAAAAGGATTTCGACCTGATACTAATGCTACAGTGATTTTAAAAATAAGCCTTATAATATTCCAACTGAAATATTTATGCCACAAAATATTTTGCAAACTATAGAATATGAGCCCAAATATTTTGGAGAAAATAGTATGCTTATTAAAAATAAAAATCAACAGAGTACGATGGAGGGAAGTTATTTCTTTTCTACATACCTATGATCCAAATGGTATGAATTTTTAAACCTAGGTAAAAAATACCTCTAATGGCTCCCAGTTAGATGTCTCCAATTTTGATGAATGAACAAGAAATTCTAGGGTTTTGAGGCCTTCTGAGGATAATGGAAAGCTTGGATTGGACTCAATCTATTCTAGAAATCATCTTGGTCCCTGGGTGGAGCCAACTAGCCTACAATGAAAAGCTTCAAGCCTACAATGCAAATCTTTCTAGCCCAACTTTTTGATCTGGAGATGAATATTTAATGGATAAGCTCTGATACCATGTAGAAATTATGGATGTTGAATCACCTTATGAAGCTGCAACCTTCAAAATATCTTTTCCAAGAGGAAATTCACCCACAAAGAAACTGTTGCAACTTAGGCATGCAAATTGATATTCTATTATGTGATGTAAAATAATGTACAAATGCCTTGTATAAATAGGCAAGAATGAAATGTAGTATGCATTATGATGTTGAAATGTGTCTTGATCTAGCAACATGTGAACCGTAACTAACTACCTAGGGAGTGATGAACTGATAAGTTCTACATGATATTCTAGAAGAATCTTATTTCCTAAGTACATATGAAGAGGGATGGTCCCATTATAACTAATTTCCTAGTAAATGAAACCTAGGAATTAATTAAATAACATTCCTAAGTAAACTTATGCTAGTGTAATTAAATATTAATTACAGCAACAAAACTCTAGTGGAAGCCTACTTTTATTTATGTTGGTTCTTAATCCTTTTGTTCCACATCAATCTAGTGTTTAATCTCTTAATAGACCTAAGAGAAAAAAAATGTGAAAATTTGACACATTATTTCTTAGAATCCAACAAACCTAGTAATATTTTATTTAAACCTATGGGTAGATGTCAGATATAGATTAAATAGCATTCCTTATTTTTTCCCAACTCTAAATAATTTTTTTTTACAAAAATGATGTATTCTTACAAAATACCTCATTTTCATTTAAATCAAGGGTTCCAAGAGCCATATTTTTATTATATACCTCATGTGACCAAGTTGATGGATGGAAATTTTTGGAGTGGGTAGGTGTATTCTCAATTTCAACTCCTTTCATTGCCACTAAGCCCTGATCCTTCCAAGCTACAATGACAAAACAAAGTCTCTTAAGAGATTTAGGAGCAAAAATGTGTAAAATTTTGATGCGGTATTTCTCAAAATAGGCCACACCTAGGAATGTTACATTGCACTAATACGTGGATATTAGGTCTAACTATAATAACTTCTCTTAAAATAATTCAACTTTAAACCATTTGATCATGTTGAAAATGAATTCATCCTTATGAAATGCCTCATTCACATTCAATGCAAGGTTACCAAGAACCATTTTTTTACACCATACAAATTTGAAGAAATGAAAGGAACATACTGGGGATAGTACATGAATACTATTAGACCTCATTTTATTTTTTGAGCATCCCAATTCTTCTATTTTATAATGATATAATAAAGGATTTTAAGAAAACTAAGAGTAAAAATATGTCAAAACTTTGAAGTATCATTTCTTAGAATTCATGACACCTAGGAATTTTTAATTTGCACTTTTAGGTTTATATTAGGCCTATATATAGTAACCTATCTTATTTTCTCTCAACTATAAACTATTTTTGACCATTTCAACAATAAATATATTCTTACAAAATTTCTTAGTTTTAAATGGAAGGCTTGCAAGAGCCATATTTTTCCTTCTACACCTTTTGGGAATAATCCAAGGTAATATAAGCATTAAAGTGCTTGGGTGAATTCTATTAGAGGAATCCTTTCTTTCCATTGGGTTTTGATCCTTTCAAGTAAAAATGATCTAACATATTTTTGTAAGAGACCTAAGAGAAAAACGTGTCAAAGTTTTACCTAGTGTTTCTTATAGTTTATGGCACCTAGAAATGTTCTTTCTACACATACAAGTGGATTCCATGTCTAACTACAATAGCCTAAATTAATTTCTCTCAAATCTAAACTATTTGATCAAAATAAGAATGAATACATTCTTGTAGAATTCTTCATTTACATTTAGTGTAAGGGTATTGCGAGCCATATTTTTTATTCTAAATTTTCTAAAATAAAATAAATGCAATGAACATATAAAGGTGTTTAAATGATAATGGAGGTTTAATTTAAACAAATTTTACTCTCCCAATACTTCTAGGCTATAGAAAACTAACAAAGTCTCTTAAGAGATCCAATAGTAAAAAAGTCCCTAACTCTGACATAGTGTTTCTTGAAATATATGACATCTTGGAATATTTTCTTTACACCTATAAGTACATTTTGAGTCAAAATATAATCAAATTTTCTAGTTCCTTTGACCTCTAGACCATTTTATGGTGCCAAAAATGAACATATTCTTGTAAAAAATATCATTTATGTTAAGTGGAAGCCTACAAAAAGCCATAGTTTTCTTTTTAAACTTCATGGGACTAAACCAAGGGCATGAACACATTGGGTTGGGTAGGTGAATTTTATTGAAGGTATCCTTTTGTTTTTAAATCATATTGATCCTTCCAAGGTACAAAAATATGAAAAATTCTCTTAAAATAGATAGAATAACAAAAACTACCAAACTTCAATTACCATACAATTCTAAAATTGCGTGGCATCTACAAATATTATTTTAATACATATAATTAGATGTTAGGTCCAAATATAATACCCCTCTATTAGTTAGGATTGCTAAATGATAATGATGCTTCATTTTATTACAAAATTCTCCCACTCCTTTTGAGCTACAACAATTTGGTAAGGTCTCTTAAGCGAATTTGGAGCAAAAAATCCAAATTTGACATAATGTTTCTTGGATCCTATGGAACCTAGGAATGTTCTATATGCACCAATAGGTGGATACCAATTTTTACTATACTAAGCTTTCTCAATTTTACTCAACTATAAACCATTTTATTTTTTGATAAAAAATCAAATATTACAAAAGCCTAATTTATGTTTAGTATAGGCATGCCAAAATTCTTTTTTGGTTCTACACTTTATGGAATTGAATTAAGGGATTGAATATATTAGGGTGGGTATTTGAATGCTATTAGATGCCACAGTATGCTAATATGTTTAGGCTAAAGAAATCTAATAAATTTCCTCTTAAGAGACCTAAGGATATTTGCATGTAAATAAGAGACAAAAATGGATTCAAAAGTGGCCAATTTTTTCTTCTAAAATTAGTAAAATATGACCTTGGATGGTAATATTTCTAGACCTTGGTTAGACTTAGTAATAAAATTAGTGTGTGTATTAGTGACTAATTATGGAACATCATTCTCCAGCTCATGATAGTGAGATCTAGTTCAAACACATGACACAATAAAAAAGATAAAGCAATAATGGATGAGAAAAACTATAAAGCAAAAAGGAAACAAAGGCACAAGATGATTAAAAATGGTGAAAATTTCTTCCAAGGTATTCAAGATAAATGATTTCAATAAATGGATTTCAATATGACTTACAAGTATTATGCATCAAATTGATCAAGGGTTTTTTGGTCTAATATTATTTCTATGCCTTTTATTCATTGACAAAATGTAATGGGATGTGGCACATGTGGAAGTGGTATGGGATCATGGTTAAATATATAAAGTGATAAATTTCCATGAATTGTTTTAATTTATTTTTGATATGATAAGAAAGGTTTTGAAAGGACCAAGGAACCTTTTACAAAGATAAGAAAAGGACACTTCCAAATAGAAAAGTCTCAAATTTTACCATCAAAACAGAGAATGAGTACTGATGGAAACACCATAGTAACATAGAAAAAACACAAACAACACTTGGTTACCAAAATACCAGGAGTGATAGAACACTCAAAACCAAAATCGGTCTTGAGTTAAAGACATACTAACAACCCAATCCTAGTACCACAAGTAGGAGCAACAAAAATCTTAGGAAAAACAATAGCCCTAAATCAAGGACAAAGAAACAACAAAGGCCTTGAGCCAAGAAACAACCCATAACACTATAGGCCCAAAAGACTGCCTACAACAACTAGGCCACAAACCACCTATAGTAGCTAGACTACAACAGACCTTCTACTCAAATTAGACAAAAATGAGCCTAATATATTCCCACCAAAAGAAGGGTAAGAATCAATTTTTTTTTTAGAGATATGTTCGTAAAATTGCACCACCCAACTAGAAACCAACCTTGACACCACCTCAAAAGGATCAAGCTCCCCTCTATAGGAGAGGAATAAGTGGGGACCAAAAATACCAAATAAACCTCCCTCAAAAGAAAACATGCTCCACCTCAATAGGAACTAGCAAAGGAGAGAAGCACTTCCCACCATTTCTGCAACCTCCAACTCCACCTTAATATGATAGGGCTCCACCTTAATAGGAGAAATTTTCACCTCTATTGAATACAATGTTTGTAGAACATGGTAGCAAGCAAGAACCCTAGTAGAATAGGAAAACCCTCCTCCGAATGCATCCAGATAGAAGAAACAATAAGAAGCACAACAACAACCTCCCAACCAACAACTTCATTAGCCCAAAATACCATATAGCGAATTGTTTTAATTTGTTATCATGGAGCACTTGTTTTGTATATTAATGGATCATGAAAATATTCAATCATGTGGGGATCAAGAGGTGGATATTTGGATGGGATATTCTTAAACTTATGTATACTTCTTAGTTCATGGGTACCAATATAATGGGAAAATATGATATCAATATTGAATGACATGTATATTTAGGTGAATGAATGGGTATGGGAATGCATTTTGAATATAATAAAGTCAAACTCCTCAAGCTTGGTAGAGATTTTTATTTTAATTTTTTAAATTCCTTTGAATTACTTTGATATATTTTTAAAGTTAATTACACACACACACACACACACACACACATATAGGATTTGTATGCTTTTGAATTTTTTGTGTACCATCCCAATGATCTAATCTCATTCAATGAGTAATATGCAAGGGGCTCATAATAAAATATTAGACCAAGTGAATATGATTATTTCTTTAAATTTTATGAATTATATCCCAATAACCTAATCCCATACAACTATAAAGATGTAAGGGCTCATCACTAAGGATTAAATTGGGTGAATAAAGATTTTTTTTTTTTTTTGTTGAATAGTAGGATTCTTTCAATTTATATTTATTCGGGTGAGGAATTTATAGGGAATATTTATTCATTGGTGATCTTATATGATTCATAACCAAGTTTTAGATGTTGAGAAAAATAGTCTTGAAAATAGTGTTCATGGACCTAATATTCCATATTATTCGCAACATATGGGTACAAGGAAAAGAAGTATGGATAATGAGTGATATGAATATGGAGATATCAAATATCCAATATTCACATGATTATAATTGGAAACAAAGTATGGTAAGTTTTGAGATATGAATGGGATATTTGTTATAGATAATGGATAGAAATTGTGAAGGAAGAATATTTATAAGACTAAATTGGTCAAATTATCAAAAAAAATTAGTGAATAAATAGAGGATGTCACTATTGGAATAAATAATGCATAGTCTTGGATCTTTAATGGACTTGAATAAAATATGAAAATGGGTGGGGTCAAACAATAGTTAAAGTGTAGTGAGTAAAAAAATATGTTTCCTCTATTTCACCATTCATTCTTGGCATGCAAGGTGACTTATATGAAGACCATTTGGATATATCACTTGTTTCTTCAATAAAAATGTCAAGATGGGTAGAACTTCAATAATATTTAGAAGTTTATTTTAGTAAAAAAAAATTATAGTGGGTAAAAGTACAAACCCATGTCACAATTTTATAAACTATTTAGCCAACACAAAAAACTTTTCAACTTTGGCCACATAAAATAGGTCTTTATGTTTTTTAACTTTAAAATGACGTAAACTAATGGAATGCAAAAATATTGATGAAGTTTATTCTTGTAATTTTTTATTTTTCTTAAAAAATGTTTTTATACTTTTTATAAATTTAAGAGAAAATTTTGAATTACTAAAAATTTCTTGAAAAGGTGACATTGAGTTGACATCACAAAAAATAATAGAGAAAACAAATTATTTTTCCATTATTTCTTTCCCAAATAGATAACTTTAATATCCACAACATGGAAAAAAAAATGTATATTTTCCTCATAATCATGTTTTAAAGTCAAACTTACCAAAATTTGATAGTTTTCATTTGGCATCAAATTTTGTCTAATTTTTTTATCATTTAAAAAAAAAAATCTATAAGGTTTTGGAGAGGATTCTCTCCTCTAGTGCATTATATATTTTATATTTTTTTAAAATTTCTAATTAGCCTCAACTTTTTTTTTATAACAATCTGCTTGTGATATATAAAAAATATTACAACTATTCAAAATATATATAAAAAATGGAATATGGACTTTGAGATCTAGAAAAGGTTCTTTTTAGTTATTTAAAATCCACTATGATTGAAGAAATATTTAATTCAATTGGAAAGTTTCCAAAAGCTATAAAAGATGATAAGGGGGTTGCTAAGAAGCATGACACATAGATGGTTTCAGCCAAAACATTTTTTGTTTGAAATACTTCCAATCAAAAAGGTTTTGACTAAAACCTTACATTTAAATTGATGCACAAATGAAATTTAGAAAGGAAATTTTTTTATTTTAGAGTTTCAAGAAAAGGTGTTTTTCACTTGAAAATATATTTTCCATGTATAGGTCACAAGGTTTTGAACGAAACTATTGCACCCAAAATAGTTTAGGGAAAAACTATTTCGCTCAGAACTATTTAGTTGGCCAAAACTAAGGCACATGATTGTGCTTTTACCCTAGGTTAGTCATAACTATTGCATATCTAAGTCATAAAACCAATCTATATTATTATTAAGTTTCTAAAGGATATGTATCATTAGGAGAAATTTATATATAACCATCATCAATAAGATACTTAATTTTATTTCTTAAGGCTTGAAATTGGCTTCTAGAATGACCTAATATGAAATGATAGGAACATGAGAGAGATTAAATTACTTTATTTAGGATATTTTTAAAATTATTTATGTGGGATAGTGATCAATTTATTGTCCAAGAGGAGGGGAAAGAGTTGATCATCAAAAGAGGAAATTGGTGTACCATTTATTTCCTTTAGTTTATCTAAAAATATAGAAGTATCCTCTATATAAATTTTACAAGTGGAATCTATAAGAGGATGAAATGAGGTGGTGCTCTTGATATTTTTAACTTATTTATCAACATCAATTATCTTCATAGTCAAACTAGAGAGAGATGTATGATGAGCTTAGGTTAGCTTCTCTTAGATATAAGGTAGGATATTTTGAAGAGATATAGGTTGAAGTCCATAATAGATTTTATGAAATTGAAAATGGAATAGTAATTAGTAGAATCAAGAGTGTAGTCTCAAATAGTTTTGATGGGATATAGTTTATAATTTTATAATTATGTAGGGGAAACCTTGGGTTCTATACTAAATTATAAGTGAAGAGTGACTTGGAGTGAGAAAAATATACAAAATTATGTGTTAAAATAGGTGGTAAAATGTATAACCAATCTAATTCATCCTTAGATAATTCTCTAGGAAAGTGTGGCTAAAATATTATCATTAGAAGTGATGGTTAAAAATATTATATAAAATTTTTGCACATATAAAATAGGATCTTCATTGCCATTATATTTATCAAAATATAATGAGCCCATGTCACTAGGAGATGAGAATTTAATCAATGATTGTGAAAGTAGTGATAGTATCCATGAAGAAGTTGAATCTAAAGAAGGGTACATATGAAGCTCTCTAGTTCCACTTATCTCTTTAAATTTCATATATATATATATATATATATATATATATATATATATATATATATATATATATATATATATATATATATATATATACATATATATATCCAATAAGGAGTAGAAGAAACATATTGAGGATAATGTACAAAATTAAAAAGAGAAGGATAGCTTGCGCCATAGTTGTAACGATGAGAAAACTAAGGAAGTGTTTCATAATGAGTGGAAAGAAAGGGATCTTGTGAGAGTGAAATTTTAAGATTCCAAGTGGAGCGAGGTGGTGTAATATGGAAAGGGTTGTAAATTTATAACTAATGGATGTGAGTGGGCACAAGGTGTGTGATAGTAGTAATGGAAGGAGGTTGAGGGTGAATAGTAAACTAACTAAGAATATTGTAATTTAAAGGATATATAAAAGAAGACAAGAGGCTAGGTTCCTCACAAAAAAAATCATTTACATGCACTCTATATTATTTTTATTAAATGATATAGAAAGGGAATAAGACACATCATGTGAAGCATAATTATCATTATAAGAAATAAACACCTTCAATTATTCATTAGTCCATGCATCTAATTTCATATCTATGAAAGTATCAATATTTTTCTTATCACTTGTGCTAAATTCCCAATTCTTAGTCAAAATGTGTGGTAAATGGTAGGATGTAGGTGATAAATTGTGGGATGGAGTAAGCAAGAGATCACTTGGTTGAGGGAGTGGGATATGTAAAGATATTGCATTTATTAGATGCGATGGAAAATATTATGGATTATAGAAAATTGAATTCACAATGGATGCAAGGATTGGAAAGTGACATGGAGATAAGTTTAAGACATCAAGAGTGGTGGAATGACAAGGCTATAATAAAATAAATTGTGCAAGAGAAGAATATAATAGGTAATATGCTATAAATATTTGATAAATCGTAAGAATAATCTAGACTAGTTAAAGAGTTAAAACCTCCAAAACTATCCAAGAATAACATAATTTATAATATGGATATGATAAACTAACTATTGATGTACCTATATATCCAATACTTATGCACATGATTCCACCTAAACTAAATAACTACCTATAAAAAACTATATTAATCATTGTATTAATTTATTAAGAGTTAAGGTATCCAAAAACTAACTACTCACAACCCTATTTATTGATGTGAACATGGTATATTACCTAACTAATTTCTTATTAGGTCATATTCACACCTATATAGGATTAATTAGGTCATTTTTTTTTGTTGGGTACAAGTACAAAGTTGTCACACTTTCGGCCAACTTATTAGCACAAGTGAATTTTAGTATTTATAACTAAAAATTAATTTTGGTCAACCATATGATCTATCAAGATTCATTAAAGATAATTTAAATATGTCCATGACTTTTCCAACTAGAGTTGTTGGCTAAATGCATATGTAGCACCACTTTCAGGCTAATTTACTAAAAATTTGAAATTATTTGAAAAAGTTAACGTTTCAACAAATCATACTCATATAAATAATATATTTTTTTAAATGTAAAATTACCATTTTGTAGATCCATAATTGTACTTTTCAAAATATATTTATTTTAATAGCTCAATTATTATTTTTATTTTTTACTAAAAGTAGGTTATCAACAAGAAAATATTAGATTGATTACCATGTCAAAAAAATACTAAAACATATTTTAAAAGAAAAATATGATGCTCTAAATAAAAGAATCTAGACTAAGATAGTATAATTTGTTTTCTATTTTAGATAAATATTTAATATAAAAGTTGACTTCAAGTGGAAACAATCATGTTTTAATACACACACATTTAAACATTTATTTAAAAATATATATTGATGAAAATTGCAAAAAAAAAATATCCATGCCCTAAAGTTTCAAGCTATAAATATACAAAAAAAATTGAAGGAAAAAAAAAATTACTATATAAAGCTTGACATCTCATGCAATGTCATTTTTCAATATTTTATCAGCAACTAAATTATAGTGTTAATTTATAAAAAAATATATTCAAATACTTTTTTAATTTGTTAAAAAAAAAACGTAAAATATACTAAAAATACACATTTTATTAGTTTACATCATTTCAAAATTCAAAACATATATGCCACTTTCTAGTGATTCAATTTTAAAAGTTACATCAGTCTTGGTCATTTCCTTTATAAAAATGTAACACTTATGATGATATTATTATTTGATAGGATTTCATCTATGGTTTCATCCTTGTCTTTATAAAAATTATTTCTTCATTGTATATTGTGCCAATTACATTTTACATCGAATGAATTACCTATATTCATAGCATTTATATTGCTTCTCTCTTGTGTGAAATGATTTTTTGTTATAGGTCATAATTGGGCTATTGTGGGCTTGATCTAGAAAACTCTTACACAATGCATACCAAAGATTAAGTGTTTAGTAAAGATGGTGACTCATATGAAGTAAGGATCAACAAAAAGGTGGTAATATTAGCTATAAATAATGATGGTTCTAAGAAGGGATGGAGTGGATCTATATCAAAATGGAAAGGATTTAATGATGGAAGGAAATGATAATGATATGTAAATGTAATTATGTATCTGATTAGAAAAACTTGTGGTGAAGAGGTCATATAAGGTAACTAATGTATTATTGGAAAGTCATCTATGAAGTTATATTAGACACAAGAATGGTACAAGATATGAAAAAAAATGGTGGATATTTTTCATCATATAGATTATCATTAGAGGGATCATGGGCTATATCCTCACTAATAAAACCTCTAAAAGTATCAAATGAGAAGTCATCAAGGGATTTATAATATCCTTTGAGTGAGTGAGTGGGACATGAAACAATAATAGTTATTATTTTAGGATTATTATTAGATAATGTGTTTGTGAAGGGTATAATAGGTTTGAGTGAATATGAAAGATACAATGGATAATAATAGAAATCTTAGAAATAAGAGGTCAAGGAGATTAAGTGGAAACTATGTTTTCATCTAGGTCATGGTGTGGAGTGCCACAAAAATGAACATGAAAGGACACAAGGGTGTCTAAGGTTTTAGGATATAAATATAAAAAATTGTGAGGTTAAGAGGATTGAAAAGGCATGTGATATGAATAAATTGGAAAATGGGAACAAATATATCTTAATGAATCTAAGTAGGTCCCCTAAAATAAAAGGATGGTTTGAGATGAATTATGATTCAAGAAGTTCACCTCAAGGAAGGATACATTAAGGGAAGCAAGTAGAATAGGATAAGACATAGGGGAGAAGAAATAAAATTAATGCAATTTCAAACTACAAAAATAGAAATTCAAAGTAAAAATGTATGTCAAATAGTTCACTATAAATGAAAGAGTCAAAAGACAACCTTTCATCAATTAGGTTCATTATTTAGGGTGGTTTTGTGTGCATATATTATAAAAATCAATGTTATTGTTATCTCTAACTAGCCCATAAATAATTCAAAACCACAATAGCTAACTAAAAATCGACTAATTGCTAGATAAACTATGCAAAACTTGATCAATTAGGCTTCAAAATCAATAATCAAATAATTTGATTGTGTAAGCAAGTGGAGTAGGATGAATTAAGGGAAGAAAGTGCAATAGGATTAGACATATAGGAGAACAAAGAAAATTAATGCAATTTGGAACTACAAAAATAGAAATTCAAATTAAAAATGTAAGTCGAATAGGTTCACCAAATGAAAGAGTCAAAAGGCAACCTTTCATCAATTAGGTTCATTGTTTAAGGTCATTGTGTGTGAATATATTCTAGAAATACTATTGTTATTGTTATCACTAAATAGCCTATAAATAATTCAAAACCACAATAGCTAAGAGTAAAAATTCACTCATTGCTAGAGAAACTATGCAAAACTTGATCAATTAGGCTTCAAAACCAATAATGAATTTTTTTTATTGTGTAAATTAGAGGTCAATTTAAAGTGGCTCTAGATGTACTTATTCTTGATGAAGTGGTCCAAGTGAAAATTTCTCAAAATTAGCTACAAATACTACTTGTGCAATTTTGAGGCCTTGGGATCCAAAGGTCAAGGCCAATCAAAGGTAAAAAAATCACTATAATAGCATTATCTATGGTACAACCTTCTCTAGAGAGTGTGTGAAGCTCCAAAACCTATTAAGAGAACTATTAGTAGTGGTTCCAATCTCCTTAGAAGTGTATACCTATCAATGAATAGAAGTAAATATGTAATTGCATAAAAATTTAAGAGGTTTTAATACACATGATTGGAAACAATAATGTAAGTTGGAATATAATAAAATAGTTTCACCTAGAAAATGATGTGAAATGGTCTTGAAATTTAATAGCACTATTGTTAACAATATATAGGAGAATTCATAAAGATTAGTAGAATAAATAATATAATTTTGAATGGTGCAATGGTTTCACCTAGTAAAAGATGTGAAATGATCATAAAACTGAGTAGATATGTTGTTAACTATGTATAAGAGTGTCCATAGAGATTCCACCTCTTGACCTATAAAGGAAGTTCCTAACCCAACAAGATAATTTTTATTATTGGATCATGGAAAATAGAAAAATTAAGGTAAATGGACCTCTTTCACCTGATAAATAACTAACTTTTGATCATATATCGAGTTTTTATGTTGGTATTGATTTGTGAAAAAAAATTGAACCCAAAATAAAAACTTGTTGGGAAACCTGTACCTTCCCAACTAGCCTATAAGGCCACATTGAAATTATTGAGAATCATATAAAGCAACCTCAGTATAGGAGGGTGGTTTGGTTTAATGTCTTAGGATATTATAAAATTTTGTAAGGATCTTTCATTCATGATTAGGATCACTTATTATAATTGATTACTTTCTTGAACCTTGATATATTTTCTTATATTCTACCTTAAAGATCATAAAATATGTAATAAATATTGTTTGAAAAGGTTAAGTGGGAATTTATCTTAGTTAGTCCTCCTGTGGACTTTTAAACATAAATCTACATTACAAAGATGATAAATAATAGGTCATTAATCTTATCTATGAGAATAAATAAGTCTAAATCAAAGCATAACCATTAAAACATCTAACAATTTTGAAAATGAAAAATGGAAACAACAACAAAACTGGATAATAGTTTTTGATGTTGGGATGGTGTGATATTTAATTATAATCATAATATTATAAATTTATGCATCTTCATTAACCTTGACATTGGAAACCCATGTTATATATATATATATATATATATATATATATGTAATGGCCTGAATTTGTACCCCTAGGAAAATTCTAGATTTGCATTACCCTCTACCTTAAAGAATTACATTTGATGATGCAATACATACACCCACCACCTTACCATGTCCACTTGGCAACTCATTTGTGTGTTAGCGGGGAAATTTATGTCAGGGATGTCCACATGATGTGCTTTCATCCTAATAGAATTATTGCCCTTGAAATTTGTAGAAGCATTACACTCCTCCATTGGACATAAGTGTAATGTTTGTAGCTCCCTTGACTAACTTCAAATGGGATTTTATCTCCTTTTTCCTTCAAAATGCTAAAAGAATCATTCTACTTAGCTTTTTGGATCAATTCACTCTTGGATTCAATCTACACACTCACCTTCAGCTCCTTCAAGTTGCATCACCATCTCCATTGTAGCTGTAAGTTCATTGTTTTATTGCTCCCTCCTCTCTATTATTGCAACAGTAATGGATTTGGAGAGCTTGGAAGCTCACTCCTTCCTCCATTTTCCTTGAGAGTATGTAGTTGGGAAGGTGATATCCACCATTTTCATTCACCTTTGCATTATCGTATTTATATTGCAACATTTGAGTATCACTTGGTGTTTCCCTTTTTGCACTCTCTTTATCATATTTCTATACGATTGTTACTATCTAGCTATCCATGGAGGTGGAAACACCAAAGCAAGGGATTGACTAAGGTAGTGTTTGTTTCTATTCAGCTGATAGTTTCTTTAGTTGTGTTTGATACTATGCTATTTTATTTTCAGTTATGACTCCGACATTATGTTGGTTTTATACTATGTTGATCATCTAATCACATTTGTGTGGTGACAATAGGAAGAAAATTATGTGTATTATGATTATGTATTTGATGTTATTTATGATGCAGTACTATTTGTTAGTCTTGGTGAAGGAAATAGAGTAGCATTACTCACTTGTGAGTACCCTGCTATGATGCGACTCTTCTTCATGGTGTGTTTGTTGATTTATGTAGATATGTTTGATAGTGTTATTTGATAAAATTTGCAGGTACCGGGTATTGGCTTCACCTCCTTTGTCTAGTTTGAGCATGCCCTAACCCAATGGAAATATGTTGTTCAAAGATAATGTAAAGTTGTCATTCTTAGCTATCGTTCTTGATAGAATGAGTACCCATCTATTACTCGTTTATGTTTGTCATCCATTCTGTCATGTTGTTTGTAGTTTTGTCATGTTGGAAATTGAATTATTTTAATTAGTTAAATGGTTGGATTTATGAGTATTTGGCTTTAATTGCTATGATCGATTAAAATGATTATGCTTTGATTTATTAAATAAAATTAAATAAGATATTTATTTAAGTGCAATTATTGAAATAAATGTGCAAACTTAATTTATGTGAAAAGTAGACATTTTGAAAGGTTTCCGTTCAATAGTTTGTAAATAAATATCTAGAATTTTGATTTAGAGTTTGAAAATGTTATCTTGAGTAATCAAATAATTAGAATTGATTGATTAATTTTGATCACATGACTCACGATCAATTAAGTCTTGTGAATTTGACTTAATTGAAAATGCATTAAAAGCTTTTGGGTGTGCAATATCTTGGACGATAATTGATTTTGAAATGCTAAGAAGAACACATTCACGATAGAAGATTGGAAAAACTTTTGTGCGAAAGTTTTTTTGGAAAAGATTTTATGTCTATTTTTGGTTGTGAAAATATTTTGGGTTGGATAATTTGGATTTCTTCATAAAATTTCTAGTGTTACAAGTGGAATTAATAGTAGCTTCAATTTTCAATTCAACTCAGCTATCAAGATTTAATAGGTTTTCTTCTTTTATTTTGCAAATACTTGAGTAAAATATCTAAAACATAATATTTGTATATTGTTTTCTCTGGAAAGGATTACCTTGCCAAACCTACACAATAAAAAAGAAACAATTAGGAAGAGTTTTCAAAACTAGGAAGAAAAGCAAGCAAAATAATGATAAAGGAAATTCAAAGAAATAATATTACAATCTGCAATTTACTATATGAATTATAGTTTATATGAACTATTCTAATTTTCAAATTTGAAGAATCTGTTAGTTTAGGAAATTTCTTTGAATTCATTTGTGTTTGGAAGTACTCTTTTCTCTTGTTTTTCTTTGGCATAGTAATGAAGAACATGTAAAGTTCAAACTCAACAGTACGAATCGTCCTTTATCTTTGACGGGTATGCCACTCAAAGTTATCAATCTGGTGATTATTATTTACTCTGAGTAATTTGTTTGATATTAAATCTCCTCGTTATAATCTTGTTGGCTTCATGTATATAGCGTACGCCCTATTTTCGCATTGTTTTATTTAGCATCACTAAACCCTCCACTATAACAACGTCCCTATTTGGAGTTGATGAGATTGGAATGCATTTCTTAGGACAATTTATCTTGTTTTAAAAGCCAGGGCCAAGAACATTTTAAATAATTCGTATGTTAAGAATCCCCATTCATCTAGTTAGTTTGGAACACCCTTGATGGTGACTGCATGAAATGACAGTGATGCTGATATGCACTGTATTTTTGTCGTATCATCATTCTTTCCCCATGGAAGCTTCTACTTGCTAATGTCAACACGACTCTTCTTTTGTCATCTTTTCATTTACAAATCGTAGGTTGCCTTGTAGACGTCTGTTCTCCTTCACTTACCTCAACCTTTAAATTTGTTTTCTATTTAGCCTTTTTGTTGCTGGAATATCCTTGTATTTTGACCGGCGGCATATACCATGTAATTGGCTAAAATATTTGATGCTTTAAGATTCCCAATTCCATTCTTGAGTTGGCACTGAATAACTATAGTTTTCATTACATGCTTGCTGTTGAGTTTATGTTTAAAAATGTATGTTGGAATTCAATAATACTGCTGTTTACTTGCACTATCATCTATCCCTAATATTATCTTCGAAAACGAAGGAAAATGGCTTCTTTTTATTTACAATCATAACCATCACAACTTTGAGTAAGCTTGACTCACTTGTCTTCCTTGATGCCATCATTTAGCAATTTGGTCGAGTGAAGAAGTTAGGGACCAACGAGCCGGTTATTTAATCCCCTTAATTTACTCAACATATCTAATTCTTGCTAATTTTCTCCATTCGGTCAAGTTGAATCCTCTAACTCTTTCGCATGCAACATGATAAGAAATTTAGGTTGTATTCAATGCATTTGATCTCTGTTTTTTAAGTGTTAGTTTGATCTCCCTTTACTGATTCCGAAATTAATTGAAATCTACATGATATTGATTCTATTCCCTTGCATCGACTAATTTGTCTATCAGTACATATGTAATATTATTGTGGTAAATTTCTTTGTTGATAATTAACAAGGTTGATCATAAAAGAAATAAAAAGAATGTTTATTTCATTTGAATTTAGAATTTATATGAAGAATGATTATAGTTTTATGAAATTAAGTATGACAATAAGTTTGATTTTATAATTTTTGTTTATATAACCTTAAAAGGATATTGTGAAATTTCTTAATTTAGGAATTGCAATTTATTTGTTTTTAAGAGTTGAATTGAATAAATGATTCTAATATATATATATATATATATATATATATATGGCTTTTATTTGTTTAACTAGTAAATGTGGAGAAATTTCAATTGCATTGTCTTTTTCGAACTATAAATTCTCAATGAATTGAAGAATAATTATGTTGAGAACTATGTGTATGTTTTTAATTGATTTTATAATGCACTATTGGTATATTATGTTTTAATATCTTCTAGAGGCTAGGGAATGCATTTGCATAGTAAAGCGTATAATGCTTGTATTTTTGTTGTTCAGTTGCAATGACTTGATTTGGGACTTAGCCATGCATGCTATGTTTTCACCTTGGAGGAATTTGTACATTTTATGGTTTTGTCATGATTGTGATGGGTATATTCATTATTTTGCTTTATATGCATGATGGCTATCCTATGTTGCTGTCAGTAAGTTATGTTATTGTATGTAGGAAGAGTGGCTTTCGATAGAGGCTGGAACCCAAAGTGGTAGCCAGGGTAACCTATCAGAACTTATTAATTTAGTGAAAACCTTAATAAATGTACTTGGGGTTCATTAAGTAATTCAGATAATTGGAATTCTTCGCCTAAAGCCTTAATGCTTGTATAGATTAAGGGTAGGTTGAGATGGCCTAGAATGTTATAGTCGTTCACTTTGTCCTCTCGAAAAATGTTTCGATTCCACATGAGTTCATTTAGGGGCTGGGAATCGATAGAGATTGCCAAGGTAACTCAAGATGAGGGCCGGTAATCTAGGAATATTCACCAAGGTAACCTTGATCTAGGAAGATTCACCAAGGTAACCTTGAACAACTGTGTGATGACACTCTTATCCTTATACATGTTTTGTGGTCTCTTGTGTAGAGTCACCTTTAGTATTGTTGTTGCCTCTAGGAGCTTGTTAGTGATCATGTGATTTATATATTGTCATTTCATTATGTGATTGCGAGCCATGTGATGTTATGTTATATTCTCTTGTATGTTTGATTGTCTTTGTGGAACTGACATTATCTCCTACAATGGAGGAGTGGACTTTCTAGTACCACGTGGTTGGGAGGAACGCACTTTATCCTTCATTGGGTCAAGACATGATTGTTTATGACAGGTTCCTGGATTCACTTTGTTCATGGAGTTGAACGTTGGGCGTGCTCATGAATGAGATTGATGACTGTACATGATCATCGTTCATTTTGTATTCCATCATGATAGTTATATAAAGCTTTATTGTGTTATGATTTTGATGTTACAAGATTTATCATAATCTCGCTTCATGTGTTTTGAATGTAACTTGATTCCATCATGATTTGTAATTGTATCATTCATTTGGAATATAGTTTATCTTTGTGTTTTATGTTAATGGTTTAGAAATGTGATGATTGTACTTAAAATTGTTTAGTACCTTTGTCATGTAATCCTAAGAACATATGTGTAGATGTTTCTTTAGTACTTAAGTTGTAATCAAATGACTTTAAAAAAAAAAATTGTTTGGTTATTTTGTTACTTTTTGAACTATACTGCAAATTCCCTGGCAGGGCATGACAGACTGGTATTAGCCCAAGGTTTTAATACTGGGTACTCTAGATATTTGTGAGCCTATTATATTGTCCTAGGTGTTAGATTCTATAGTTGTGTTTTCCTATTTGTTATTTTTTTCTCATAACTAAAAACTATCTTCGATTTGTGTAGGACCATGCCTATACATCAAGGTCTAGAGGTTGTGGTCAAGGTTGAGGTGGTGGCCGTATGGATAACCACCAAGATACTCCATCTCAGAGCTCTCATGAGAGCTCTCATGTAGAATAACAAGGTCCTCAAGTAGATCAACTAAGTAGGGAACAAAATTTGAGACAACCAGAGGTTGAGGGAGTACAGTTGTGACCTTTATTGGAGGAGGTTCTTTCCCAAATTGGTCCTAGATAGGAGGCTGAATAGGAAGTGGCTAGAGAATGAGATAGATCACTTGGGAGAGTTGTTGATACTGTGGAGTAGGATGCCATTATTGTAGGGCTTATGTCAGACTTATTGAGGGCATGCCCTCCCACATTCAATGGTATTGGTGGAGGTCTAGAAGCAGAAACTTGGCTAATAGACTTGGAACGATGTTTTTCTATGCATCTATATGTTAGCAACACTAGAGCTAGATGCACCATTATGCATCTTAGAGGGTTTTCCTCAACATGGTGGTGATTGGAGAAACAAAAACTTCATCTGGAGATTGGCTCAGTTTTGTAGGATATGTTTTCAGAGAGATTCAGAGTGTGTTTCCTATTAGAGCACTAGAGACAGCAATGTGCAGATGAGTTCCATGATTTGTGTCAAATGGCTATGTCTATTGATCACTTGATTGTAGGTTCTATGAGCTCAAACAGTATGCCAAAATTGTGGATGATGAGGCTAGAGGAGTCTGAGTCTTCGAGTTGAAGACTATGGAGGAGAATCTAACTATGGCTTTGGGTGGACATACTAGTGTCTAGATAGATAGTGCACCTACTCCAGGTTTTGGTCCATGAGGCCGTCAGTCTCAGACAAGAGGTTCCTTTCAGAACCAATAGACACCTGGTAAAGGTGGACAACAGCAACAACAATGTAACCCACCAAATAATAAGAATTCTCAAGCTCAACAGGGTAGTAGTTCTCAGTCTACGATTAGTAGAGGTAATTTTCCATGATCTAGTGCACCTCCAAGTGATAGAGGATTTAGTAAGGGTATAGATTGTTTGGCTTGTGGTCAACAGGGCCAAATTGCTTGACAGTGTCCTCAGAAGGAAACTTCTGGATTCAATCAAGGATCAGTGGCATCAGAGCCAATAGTAGGTGATGTTAGTAGAGGACAAGCATCATTCTTTAAAAATCATGCACATCCTGCAATGTCAAGAGTGGGCCCTCAAGGGTTGAGATGTTAATCAAGTGTGGGTCTAGTGGGATCCTACTGACGAGGCATTAGCTACTTGGAAGGATGCGACATGTAGACTTCCAGGAGTAAGCCTAATCTTAGGGGGGAAGGATGTAGTGTCCCTCTAATTACAACACCTTGTTTAGTTTGTTTATGTTCAATTGATAGTAGCTTTAGTTGTGTTTGATACTATGTTGTTTTATTCTTAGTTATGACTCTAACATTATGCTGGTTTTATACTATTTTGATGATACATTTGGGATATTTTTGATCGTCTGATCACGCTTGTGTGGTGACAAAAGAGGGAACATTATGTGTGTCATGATGTTGTATTTGATGTTATTTATGATGCAGTACTATTTGTTAGTCTTGGTGAAGGAGATAAAGTAGCATTACTCACTCGTAAGTACCCTGCTACGCTATGACTCTCTTTCATGGTGTGTTTGTCGATTTATGAAGATATGTTTGGCAGTGTTATTTGATGCAGTTTGTAGGTACCGAGTATCAGCTTTGCCTTCTTTGTCAAGTCTGAGAGTGCCTTGACCCAATGGAAATATGTTGTTCAGAGATAGTGTTAGGTCCTCATTCTTAGCCATTGTTCTTCATATAATGAGTACCAATTTTTTACTTGTTTATGTTTGTCGTTCATTCCTTCATGTCATTTGTAGTTTTGTCATGTTGGCAATTTAATTGTTTTAATTAGTTAAATGGTTAGATTTATGAGCATTTGGCATTAATTTCTATCATAGATTAAAATGATTATGCTTTGATTTATTAAATTAAATTATATAAGTTATTTAATTAAGTGCAATTATTAAATTAAATGCTCAAACTTAATTTATGTGAAAAGTAGATATTTTGAAAGGTTTGCTTTCAACAGTTTGTAAGCAAATATCTAGAATTTTGATTTGGAGTTTGAAAATGTTATCTCGAGTAATCATATAATTATAACTGATTGATTAATTTTTGATTCCATGATTGACGATTAGTTAAGTTTTGTGACTTTGAGTTAATTGAAAATGCATTAAAAGCTTTTGGTTGTGCAATATCTTGGATGACAATTGATTTTGAAATGCTAAGAAGAAAAAATTCATGAAAAAAGATTTGAAAAAAATTTTGCACGAAAGTTTTTTCTGGAAAAGCTTTTATCTCAGTTTTTGGTTGTAAAAATATTTTGGGTTTGATAGTTTGGATTTCTTCATCAAATTTCTAGTGTTACAAGTGGGATTAACGGTAGCTTCAGTTTTCAATTCAACTCAACTATCAAGCTTTAACAGGTTTTCTTCTTTTGTTTTCCAAATTCTTGAGTAAAATTTATAAAAGATAATGTTTGTATTTTGTTTGCTCTGGAAAGGATTACCTTGACAAACCTGCACAATCACCAAGAAACAATTAGGAAGAGTTTTCAAAACTAGGAAGAAAAGAAAGCAAAAAAATGTTATAGGAAATTCAGAGAAATAATCTTACAATCTGCAATTTACTATATCAATTATAGTTTATAAGAACTATTCTAATTTTCAAATCTGAAATATTTGTTAGTTTAGGAAATTTCTTTGAATTCATTTGTAGTTTGGAAGTATTCTTTTCTCTGGCTTTTCTTTGGCGTAGTAATGAAGAACATGTAATGTTCAAACTCAATAGTTCGAATCATCCTTTATCTTTGAGGGGTATGCCAATCAAAGTTATCAATCTGGGGACTATTATTTACTCTGAGTAATTTGTTTGATATTGAATCTCCTCATTATAATCTTGTTGGCTTCATGTATATAGTGTACGCCCTATTTTCAGATTATTTTATTTAGCATCACCAAACCCTCCACTATAAAAGTGTCCCTTTTTTGAGACGATGAGAATGGAACACATTTCTCAAAACAATTTCTCTTGTTTTAATAGCCAACGTCAGGAACATTTTAAACCATTCATATGTTAAGAATCCCCATTCATCTGGTTAGTTTGGAACACAGTCGATGGCGGCTACATGAAATGGCAGCGATGCTGATATGCCTTATATTTTTTCAATATCACCATTCTTTCCCCATGCAACCTTCTGCTTGGTAATCTCGACTGAACTCTTCTTTTGCCATATTTTGGTTTACAAATCATGGGTTTCCTTGGAGACGTCTGTTCTCCTTAACTTACCTCAGCCTTTAATTTTTTTTTCTATTCAGCCTTTTTGCTACTGGGATATCCTTGTATTTTGATCGACGACATATACCATGTAATTGGCTAAATTATTTGATGCTTGAAGATTCCCAATTCCATTCTTGAGTTGGCACTGAATAACTATAGTTTCCATTACATGCTTGCTGTTGAGTTTATGTTTAAAAATGTATGTTGGAATTCAATAATACTGCTGTTTACTTGCACTATCATCTATCCCTAATATTATCTTTGAAATCGTAAGAAAATGGCTTCTTTTAATTTACAACCGTAACCATCACAACTTTGAGTAAGCTTGACTCATGTGTCTTCCCTGATGTCGTCATTTAGTAGTTTGTTCGAGTGAAGAAGTTGGGGACCAACGAGCTGGTTATTTAATCCCCTTAATTTACTCAACATATCTAATTCTTGCTAATTTTCTCTTTTTGGTCAGGCTGAATCCTCTAACTCTTTCGCATGCAACGTGATAAGAAATTTAGGTTTTATTCAATGCATTTGATCTATGTTTGTTAAGCGCTATTTTGATCTTCCTAAACATATTCCGAAATTAATTGAAATCTGCATGATATTGATTCTATTCCCTTGCATCGACTAATTTTTCTATCAGTACATATGTAATATTATTGTGGTAAATTTCTTTGTTGATAATTAATAAGGTTGATCATATAAGAAATAAAAATAATGTTTATTTCATTTGAATTTAGAATTTATATGAAGAATGATTATAGTTTTATTAAATTAAGTATGATACTAAGTTTGATTTTATAATTTTTGTTTATATAATCTTAAAAGGATATTGTGAAATTCCTTAATTTAGGAATTGTAATTTATTTGTTTTTAAGAGTTGAACTGAATAAATGATTCTAATATATATATAATTGAATGGATTTTATTTGTTTAATTAGTAAATGCGTAGAAGTTGCGTTATTTTATTAAAGTAAGATCATAGTTATACTTTGTAAAAAGAATAAGATAATTGATTATGTCAATTGCATTGTCTTTTTTGAACTATAAATTCTTGATGAATTGAAGAATAATTATGTTGAAAACTATGTGTATGTTCATCATTGATTCTATAGTGCACTATTGGTATATTATATTTTAATATCTTCTAGAGGCTAGGGAATGAATTTTCATAGTAAAGTGTACAATTCTTGTATTTTGTTGTATAGTTGCAATGACTTGATTTGGGGCTTAGCCATGCATGTTATGTTTTCACATTGTAGGAATTTGTACATTTTATGGTCTTGTCATGATTGTGATGGGTTTATTCATGATTTTTCTTTATGTGCATGATGGCTATCCTATGTTGTTGTTAGTGAGTTATGCTATTGTATGTAGGAAGAGTGGCTTTCAATAGGGTTCAATGCCCAAAGTGATAGCTAGGGTAACCTATCGAAAGTTATTAATTCAGTGAAAACCTTAATAAATGTACTTGGGGTTCATTAAGTAATTTAGATAATTGGAATGCCTCACCTAGTGCCTTAATTCTTGTATAGATTACGGGTAGGTTGAGATGGCCTGGAATGGCATAGTCGTTCAGTTTGTCCTCTCAAAAAGTGTTTTGGTTCCACATGAGTTTGTTTAGGGGACAAGAATTGGTAGAGATTGCTAGGGCAACTTAGGACGAGGGTTGGTAATCTAGGAAGATTCACCAAGGTAATCTAAAACAACTATGTGATGACACTCTTACCCTTATACATGCTTTGCAGTCTCTTAGGTAGAGTCACCTTTGGTATTGTAGTTGCCTCTGGGAGCTTGTTAGTGATCATGTGATTTAGATATTGTCTCATTGTTATGTGATTGTCAGCCATGTGATGTTATGTTCTATTTTCTTGTATGTTTTATTGTCTTTGTGGACCTAACATTATCTCCTAGCACAGGGGAGTGGACTTTTGAGTACCATGTGGTTGGGAGGAACATGCTCTATTCTCCATTGTGTCCCCTTGCAGGTTATATATCTCGAGACATGATTGTTCATGATAGGTTCCTGAATTCACTTTGTTCATGAAGTTGAATGTTGAGCATGCTCGTGAATGAGATTGACAACTGTACATGATTGTTGTTCATTTTGTATACCACCTTGATAGTTATATAAGGCTTTATTGTATTATGATTTTGATGTTACGAGATTTATGATAATATTGCTTGATGTATTTTGAATGTAACTTGATTACATTATGATTTGTAATTGTATCATTCATTTGGAATATAGTTTATCTTTATGTTTTATGTTAATGGTTTAGTGATGTGATGATCGTACTTAAAATTGTTTAGTAACGTTGCCATGGAATCCTAATAACATATGTGTAGATGTTTCTTAACTACTTAAGTTGTAATCAAATGACTTTTTTTAGGAAAAAATGTTTGGTTATTTTGTTACTTTTTGTACTTTACTTTGGATTCCCTGGTGGGGTGTTATAGATTGGTATCAAAGCAAGGTTTTAATACTAGGTACTCTGGATATTTGTGAGGCCATTATGTTATCCTAGGTGTTAGACTTTATAGTTATGTTTTCCTGTTTGTTATTGTTTGTCTCATAAGTGATACTTGTCCTTGATTTTTGTAGGACCATTCCTAGATGTCGAGGTAGAGGTTTTGGTCAAGGCCGAGGTGGTGGGCATATGGCTAACCACCAAGATACTCCTTCTTGGAGCTTTCTTAAGAATGAGCATGCAAAACAATAGGGTCCTCAAGTGGATCAAGAAAGTAGGGAACAAAATCCAAGACAACTAGAGGTTGAGGGAGCATAGTTGCGACTCTTATTGGAGGAGGTTCTTGCCTGACTTGGTCCTAGACAAGAGACTGAACAGGAAGTGGCTAGAGAATGAGACAGATCACCTAGGAGAGTTGTTGACATTGTGGAGCAGGATGCCATTGTTGGAGGGTATATGAGAGACTTATTGAGGGCATGCCCTCCCACATTCGATGGTACTAGTGGAGGTATAGAAGCAGAAACTTGGTTGATAGACTTCAAATGGTGTTTTGCTATGCATCCATATGGTAGCAACACTAGAGCTAGATGTCCCATTATGCATCTTAGAGGCTTTTGCTCAACATGGTGGTGATTAGAGGAAAAAAAATTCATATGGAGATTGGCTCAGTTTCATGGGATATGTTTTTTGAAAGATTCAGAGCATGTTTCCTGTCAGAGCACTGGAGATAGTGATGTGCAGATGAGATCCATGATCTACATCAAATGGCTATGTTTGTTGAGCAGTTTGAGCGTAGGTTCTATGAGCTCAAACAATATGCCAAAATTATGGATGATGAGGCTATGTTGGTTCAACACTTCATCAAGGGCTTGAATGCCCATATTAGTGGAGGATTTTGAGTCTACGAGCAGAAGACTATGGAGGTAGCCATGGAGAAGGAACGTATTGTGGAGGAGAATCTAACTATGGCTTTGGATGGACATACTAGTGTCCAGATAGGTAGTGCACCTACTCTAGGTTTTGATCCATGAGGCAGTCAATATCAGATAGGAGGTTCCTTTCAGAACCAATAGACACCCGTTAAAGGTGGACAACAACAATAGCAACATAACCCACCAAAGAAAAAGAATTCTCAAGCTCAACAAGGTAACAGTTCTTAGTCTGTGATTAGTGGAGGTAATTTTTCATGGTCTAGTGCACCTCTAAGTGATAGAGGATTCAATAAGGGTATATGATTTTTTGCTTGTGGTCAACAAGGCAACATTGCTGAATATTGTCCTCAGAAGGGCACTTCTGGATTCAATCAGAGATCAGCAGCTTTAGAGCCAATAGTAGGTGATGCTGGTAGAGGACAAACATCGTTCTTTGAAAATCGTGCACATCTTGCAACATCAAGAGTTGGCCCTGAGGGGTTGAGACATTAATCAGGTGTGGGCCCAGTGGGATCCTAGTGATGAGGCACTAGTTACTTGGGATGATGTGACATGTAGGCTTCGAGGAGTAAGCCTAATCCTAGGGGGCGAGGATGTAGTGTCCCTCCAGTTATGAAAACTTGTTTAGTTTGTTTCTATTCAATTGGCAATTGCTTTAGTTGCGTTTAGTACTATGTTGTTTTATTTTTAGTTATGACTCTAACATTATGCTAGTTTTATACTATGTTGACGATACATTTGGGATATTGTTGATTGTCTGATCACATTTATGTGGCGACAATAGGAAGAACACTATGTATGTTATGATGATGTATTTGATGTTATTTATGATGTAGTATTATTTGATAGTCTTCGTGAAGGAGACAAAGTAGCATTACTCACTCGTGAGTACCTTGCTACGCTGCGACTCTCCTTCATGGTGTGTTTTCGATTTATGTAGATATGTTTGATAGTGTCATTTGATGTAGTTTACAAGTACCGGGTATTGGCTTCACCTGATTTGTCAAGTTTGAGTGTGCCCTAACCCAATGGAAATATGTTTTTTGGAGATAGTGTCAGGTCTTCATTCTTAGTCGTCATTCTTGATAGAACGAGTACCCCTTTATTACCTGTTTATGTTTGTCATTTGTAGTTTTGTCATGTTGGAAATTTAATTGTTTTAATTAGTTAAATGGTTGGATTTATGAGTATTTGGCTTTAATTTCTATGATAGATTAAAATGATTATGCTTTGATTTATTAAATTAAGTTAAATAATATATTTATTTAAGTTCAATTGTTGAATTAAATGTGAAAATTAATTTATGTGAAAAGTAGATATTTTGAAAGGATTTTTTTCAATAGTTTGTAAATAAATATCTAGAATTTTGATTTGGAGTTTGAAAATGTTATCTTGAGTAATCATATAATTAGAACTGATTGATTAAGTTTGACTACATGGCTGACGATTAGTTAAGTCTTGTGACTTTGAGTTAATTGAAAATGCATTAAAAGCTTTTGATTGTGTAATATCTTGGATGGCAATTGATTTTGAAATGTTAAGAAGAAAACATTCATGGCAAAAGATTTGGAAAAAAATTTACACGAAAGTTTCTCTGGAAAAGCTTTTATCTCAATTTTTTGTTGTAAAAATATTTTGGGTTTGATATTTTGTATTTCTTCATCAAATGTCTAGTGTTATGAGCAAGATTAACGATAGCTTTAGTTTTTGATTCAGCTCAACTATCAAGCTTTAACAAGTTTTCTTCTTTTGTTTTGCAAATTCTTGAGTAAAATTTCTAAAACATAATGTTTGTATTTTGTTTTCTTTGGAAAGGATTACCTCACCAAACCTACACAATCAACAAAAAAATAATTAGGAAGAGTTTTCAGAGCTAGGAAGAAAAGTAAGCAAAACAATGATAAAGGAAATTCAGAGAAATCATCTTAAAATCTGCAATTTACTATATGAATTATAGTTTATATGAACTATTCCAATGTTCAAATCTAAAGTATTTGTTAGTTTAGGAAATTTATTTTTTTTCATTTCTAGTTTGGAAGTATTATTTTGTTTGGTTTTTCTTTGGCGTAGTAATGAAGAACATGTAATGTTCAAACTCAACGGTATGAATCATCCTTTATCTTTGAGGGATATGCCAATCAAAATTGGGTGATCCCACAAAGTTGATTTACAATTTCTAGGAGATTTTGATTTTTTCTAAAATCACATATTTTTAAAAAATATAATGATTTAATCTGACTTAAAAGCTTCATTTAACGCATTCCAATTGAAGAGGGTTTGATCAAACTACCTTAGATCAAAGCCCCTTGGATAGAATCCCTCTAGTTTTAAACCATACCTATAATGGAGTCTCCTTTACACCTATCAAAATGCTGATAAAAATCCACTTTTTATTTAACTTTTGAGGAATAAAATGAGTTCATTTAAAATTTATTTTTGGTATGTATGTAGTCCTTATTATAAGCTTCCCAAAAAATATAATTTTAAATAAATTTAATTTAATTATTATATTTATTTTTTATTTCTTGTGAATGTCAGTTTTTCATCGAAAATGAAGCTCTTTGTTCTGCACATGTGGAAAAATAGCAGATTATCAAGAAAACAATTGAAAAACATGAGTGCCCCAGATATTGAATTCCTTGATACAACAAAAAAAGTTGAATTTCGATACATACAAAAAATTGTTACACATTATATAGTCGCACTATGTTTGAATTGTAATTTGTTTTACTTCGAAATTTGATTAAAGAAAAAATATTCAACAAAAAAAATCTAACCAAGTGAAAGCACTAGATATCAAAGTCAAAAATCTAAATTCGAAAGAATTAGAATTTTATCCTTCATGGAAAAAAAATTATGTGTTATACAGTGAGCGTCACTTTTTAAAAATGTTGTTTTTTGAAAAAAACCTAGTTTTCGAGGGAGATGGAAAAATATGTGCAATCTGATTCTAAAAATTCTAAAAAATATATATTTATAATCTAAACAAAAAAAAATTCACGAAACTCTAGTTTGCACCATCTTCAAATTCCTCACGGTCTAGCTGCTATAGGTGCCCGAAAGTGAAGATTTAGTTAAAAAAAATTATTTCAGTGTGCAGTTTGGCCAAAAATTGTAAACCACTATTGTGGGATTATTATTTACTCTGAGTAATTTGTTTGATATTAAATCTCCTCATTATAATCTTGTTGGCTTCATGTATATAGTGTACACCCTATTTTTGCATTGTTTTATTTAGCATCACTAAATCCTCCACTATAACAATGTCCCTATTTTGAGTTGATGAGATTGGAACACATTTCTCAAAACAATTTCTCTTGTTTTAAAAGCCAGCATCAAGAAAATTTTAAATCATTCATATGTTAGGAATCCCCATTAATTTGTTTAGTTTGGAACACCCTCGATGGTGGTTGCATGAAATGACAGCGATGCTAATATGCCTTGTATTTTTTCCATATCATCATTCTTTCCCCATGCAAGCTTTTGCTTGTTAATGTCGACACAACTCTTCTTTTGTCATATTTTCATTTACAAATCATGGGTTTCCTTGGAGACGTCTGCTCTCCTTCACTTACCTCAACCTTTAAATTTGTTTTCTATTTAGCCTTTTTCTTGTTGGGATTTTCTTGTAGTTTGATCGGTGGCATATACCATGTAATTAGCTAAAATATTTGATGCTTTAAGATTCCCAATTCCATTCCTGAGTTGGCACTGAATAACTATAGTTTCCATTACATGCTTGCTATATAGTTTATGTTTAAAAATGTATGTTGGAATTCAATAATACTATTGTTTACTTGCACTATCATCTATCCCTAATATTATCTTTGAAAACAAAGGAAAATGACTTCTTTTAATTTACAACCATAACCATCACAACTTCAAGTAAGCTTGACTCACATGTCTTCCCTGATGCCATCCTTTAGCAATTTGGTCGAGTGAAGAAGTTGGGGACCAACGAGCTAGTTATCTCATCCCTTTAATTTACTCAACATGTATAATTCTTAGTAATTTTCTCTATTTGGTCAAGATGAATCCTCTAACTCTTTCGCATGCGACTTGATAAGAAATTTAGGTTCTATTCAATGCATTTGATCTCTATTTGCTAAGCGCTACTTTGATCTCCCTTAACTGATTCTGAAATTAATTGAAATCTGCATGATATTGATTCTATTCCTTTGCATCAATTGATTTTTCTATCAGTACATATGTAATATTATTGTGGTAAATTTCTTTGTTGATAATTAATAAGGTTGATCATAAAAGAAATCAAAAGAATGTCTATTTCATCTGAATTTAAAATTTATATGAAGAATGACTATAGTTTTATTAAATTAAGTATGACAATAACTTTGATTTTATAATTTTTGTTTATATAACCTTAAAAGGATATTGTGAAATTCCTTAATTTAGGAATTGTAATTTATTTGTTTTTAAGAGTTGAATTGAATAAATGATTCTAAAATAGATATATATATATATATATATATATATATATATATATATATGAATGGCTTTTATTTTTTTAACTAGTAAATGTGGAGAAATTATGTTATTTTATTAAAGTAAGATCATAGTTATACTTTGTAAAAATAATAAGACAATTGATTATGTCAATTGCATTGTCTTTTTTGAACTATAAATTCTCGATGAATTGAAGAATAATTATGTTGAAAACTATGTGTATGTTTATAATTGATTTTATAATGCACTACTGGTATATTATGTTTTAATATCTTCTAGAGGCTAGGGAATGCATTTGCATAGTAAAGCGTATGATGCTTGTATTTTTGTTGTTCAATTGCAATGACTTGATTTGGGACTTAGCCATGCATGCTATGTTTTCACCTTGGAGGAATTTGTACATTTTATGGTTTTGTCATGATTGTGATGGGTATATTCATGATTCTGCTTTATGTGCATGATGGCTATCCTATGTTGTTGTTAGTAAGTTATGTTATTGTATGTAGGAAGAGTGGCTTTCGATAGAGGCTGGTACCCAAAGTGGTAGCCAGGGTAACCTATCAGGAGTTATTAATTTAGTGAAAACCTTAATAAATGTACTTGGGGTTCATTAAGTAATCCAAATAATTGGAATGCTTTACATAAAGCCTTAATGCTTGTATAGATTAAGGGTAGGTTGAGATGGCCTAGAATGTTATAGTCATTCACTTTGTCCTCTCGAAAAATGTTTCGATTCCACATGAGTTCATTTAGGGGCTGGGAATCGGTAGAGATTGCTAAGGTAACTCAGGACAAGGGTCGGTAATCTAGGAAGATTAACCAAGGTAACCTTGGACAACTGTGTGATGACATGCTTATCCTTATACATGTTTTGTGGTCTCTTGTGTAGAGTCACCTTTAGTATTGTTTTTGCCTCTAGGAGCTTGTTAGTGATCATGTGGTTTATATATTGTCATTTCATTATGTGATTTCTAGCCATGTGATGTTATGTTATATTCTCTTGTATATTTGATTCTCTTTTTGGACCTGACATTATCTCCTAGCATGGGGGAGTGGAATTTCTAGTACCACGTGGTTGGGAGGAATGCACTCTATCCTCCATTGGGTCAAGACATGATTGTTCATGACAGGTTCCTGGATTCACTTTGTTCATGGAGTTGAACGTTGGGCGTGCTCATGAATGAGATTGATGACTGTTCATGATCATCATTCATTTTGTATTCAATCGTGATAGTTATATAAGGATTTATTGTGTTATGATTTTTATGTTATGGGATTTATCATAATCTCACTTCATGTGTTTTGAATGTAACTTGATTCCATCATGATTTGTAATTGTATCATTCATTTGGAATATAGTTTATCTTTTTGTTTTATGTTAATGGTTTAGTGATGTGATGATTGTACTTAAAAATTGTTTAGTAGCATTATCATGGAATCCTAAGAACATATGTGTAGATGTTTCTTAATTACTTATGTTGTAATCGAATGACTTTTTAAAAAAAAATTGTTTAATTTTGTTACTTTTTGTACTATACTCTAGATTCCCTAGCGGGGCGTTACACATTACACTCCTCCATTGGACATGAAGTGTAATGTTTTTTGTTCCCTTGACTGGCTTCAAATGGGCTTTTATCTCCTTTTTCCTTCAAAATGCTAAAAAAATATTATACTCAGCTTTTTGGATCAATTCACTCTTGGCTTCAATCTACACACTCACCTTCAACCCCTTCAAGTTGCATCACCATCTCCATTGTAGCTAAAATTTGTTGTTTTATTGGCTCCTCCTCTCTATTGTTGCAACAGTGTTGGATTTGGAGAGATTGCAAGCTCGCTTCTTCCTCCATTTGCCTTGAGAGCATGTGGTTGAGATAGTGATATCCACCATTTTCATTCACCTTTGCATTATCGTATTTATATTGCAACATTTGAGTATCACTTGGTATTTCCATTTTTGCACTCTCTTTATAATCTTTCTATACAATTGTTGGTATCTAGCTATCCATGGAGGTGGAAACACCAAACTAGGGGATTGACTAAGGTAGTCTTCTCAACATAGCCCCAACATTTTATCATTCTTTTGTGTGTAAGTACCTCTTATTTGGAGCTATTTAAAGAATCAAGTTGCACAAATTTTGGTATTTCTTCTTTATCCTTGTTTTTCTATTCAAAGATAGACTAGTTAAAGTATTCTTCTTGTTGTACTATGTTATTTCACTTTCTTTACATTATGTTATAGCATAAAATCCATTAGTCAATCTGTTAGTTTAATTTTCACTGTTTATTTTTCTTAGAAGTCATTTTTCTATACAGATGCTAGCACCCCACTAAGTCTCTAGCACATCACATCGGAGTGGTGTCCTGCATAATCATCCTTAGTTAGTGAGTTGTCTGAGTTGCAAATTGAACTCTGAGAATCAGCTCGTTTCACCCCCTAAAACATCCAAGTTAGCAAGAGGATTATAGCAACTTGATTTCCCTTCCTTTTCAATCCTAAATTTTTAACCTTTCCAATCACTTAGCAAAGATTGAGGTAGATTAGGTCAGCCTATTGCTTATGACCATCCCGTGACATGGGGTCTTAGACCAACTAGTCACCCTCCTCTACATTTTGGTGAACCATACATGAACTATTTTGGTTTTTTTTTTGTAGTGTTGAAGGAACCTTCTCTTGTATTCTAGGTATGTTTTAGGTTTGTGTTTTTTCAGAGCACATATCCTTGCGAGCCAACCTACAACCCCTAGCAGCATAGTTAGAAGGATC
>VDFB02252616.1:187555471-187606762 GCA_007258455.2 Sequoia sempervirens | reverse complement strand
TTAATTTACTCAACATATCTAATTCTTGCTAATTTTCTCTTTTTGGTCAAGTTGAATCCTCTTAACTCTTTCGCATGCAACGTGATAAGAAATTTAGGTTTTATTCAATGCATTTGATCTATGTTTGTTAAGCGCTATTTTGATCTTCCTGAACAGATTCCGAAATTAATTGAAATCTGCATGATATTGATTCTATTCCCTTGTATCGACTAATTTTTCTATCAGTACATATGTAATATTATTGTGGTAAATTTCTTTGTTGATAATTAATAAGGTTGATCATATAAGAAATAAAAATAATGTTTATTTCGTTTGACTTTAGAATTTATATGAAGAATGATTATAGTTTTATTTAATTAAGTATGACACTAAGTTTGATTTTATAATTTTTGTTTATATAACCTTAAAAGGATATTGTGAAATTCCTTAATTTAGGAATTGTAATTTATTTGTTTTTAAGAGTTGAACTGAATAAATGATATATATATATATAATTGAATGGATTTTATTTGTTTAATTAGTAAATGCGTAGAAGTTACGTTATTTTATTAAAGTAAGATCATAGTTATACTTTGTAAAAAGAGTAAGATAATTGATTATGTCAATTGCATTGTCTTTTTTGAACTATAAATTCTTGATGAATTGAAGAATAATTATGTTGAAAACTATGTGTATGTTTATCGTTAATTTTATAGTGCACTATTGGTATATTATATTTTAATATCTTCTAGAGGCTAGGGAATGAATTTTCATAGTAAAGCGTATAATTCTTGTATTTTGTTGTATAGTTGCAATGACTTGATTTGGGGCTTAGCCATGCATGTTATGTTTTCACATTGTAGGAATTTGTACATTTTATGGTCTTGTCATGATTGTGATGGGTTTATTCATGATTTTGCTTTATGTGCATGATGGCTATCCTATGTTGTTGTTAGTAAGTTATGTTATTGTATGTAGGAAGAGTGGCTTTCAATAGGCTTCAATGCCCAAAGTGGTAGCTAGGGTAACCTATCGAAAGTTATTAATTCAGTGAAAACCTTCATAAATGTACTTGGGGTTCATTAAGTAATTTAGATAATTGGAATGCCTCACCTAGTGCCTTAATTCTTGTATAGATTACAGGTAGGTTGAGATGGCCTCGAATGGCATAGTCGTTAAGTTTGTCCTCTCAAAAAGTGTTTTGGTTCCACATGAGTTTGTTTAGGGGACAAGAATTGTTAGAGATTGCTAGGGTAACTTAGGATGAGGGTTGGTAATCTATGAAGATACACCAAGGTAATCTAAAACAACTATGTGATGACACTCTTACCCTTATACATGCTTTTTAGTCTCTTAGGTAGAGTCACCTTTGGTATTGTAGTTGCCTCTGGGAGCTTGCTAGTGATCATGTGATTTAGATATTGTTAGGACTGTTGTTATGTGATTGTCAGCCATGTGATGTTATGTTCTATTATCTTGTATGTTTTATTTTCTTTGTGGACCTAACATTATCTCTTAGTATAGGGGAGTGGAATTTCGAGTACCACGTGGTTGGGAGGAACGTGCTCTATTCTCCATTGTGTCCCCTTGCAGGTTATATATCTCGAGACATGATTGTTCATGATAGGTTCCTGAATTCACTTTGTTCATGAAGTTGAATGTTGAGCATGCTCATGAATGAGATTGACAACTGTACATGATTGTTGTTCATTTTGTATACCACCTTGATAATTATATAAGGCTTTATTGTATTATGATTTTGATGTTACGAGATTTATGATAATATCGCTTGATGTATTTTGAATGTAACTTGATTACATTATGATTTGTAATTGTATCATTCATTTGGAATATAGTTTATCTTTATGTTTTATGTTAATGGTTTAGTGATGTGATGATCGTACTTAAAATTGTTTAGTAACATTGTCATGGAATCCTAATAACATATGTGTAGATGTTTCTTAACTACTTAATCGAATGACTTTTTTTAGGAAAAAATGTTTGGTTATTTTGTTACTTTTTGTACCTTACTTTGGATTCCCTAGCGAGTTACATTACACTCTCCTCCATTGGACATGAAGTGTAATGTTTGTTGCTCCCTTGACCGACTGCAAATAGGATTTTTGCCTCCTTTTTCCTTCAAATTGCTAAAACATTGATTCTACTCAGCTTTTGGGATCAATTCACTCTTGGCTTCAATCTACACACTCACTTTCAACTCCTTCAAGTTGCACCACCATCTCCATTGTAGCTGCAAGTTGTTGTTTTGTTGGCTCCTCTTCTTCGTTGTTGCAACAACGTTGGCTTTGGAGAGCTTGCAAGCTCGCTCCTCCCTCCATTTTCCTTGAGAGCATGTGGTTGAGAAGGTGATATCCACTATTTTAATTCACCTTTGCATTATCGTATTTATATTGTAGCATATTGTTGTTTGAGTATTGCTTGGTATTTCCATTTCTATACTCTTTTTATCATCTTTCTATACAATCGTTGCTATCTAGTTGTTCATGGAGGTGGAAACACCAAAGCAGGGGATGACTAAGGTAGTCTTCTCAACATAGCCCCAACATTTTATCATTCTTTTTTTGTGTGTAAATTACCTCTTGTTGGAGCTATTCAAAGAATCAAGTTGCACGAAATTTGGTATCACTTTCTTATCCTTATTTGTCAATTCAAAGATAGACTAGTTAAGGTATTTTTATTGTTGTACTTCATTCTTTTACTTTCTTTACATTATGTTATAGCATAAAATCCATTAGTCAATCTGTTAGTTTAATTTTCCTTTGTTTATTTTTCTTAGAAGTCATTTTTCTATACAGATGCTAGCACCCCACTAAGTCTCTAGCACATCACATTGGAGTGGTGTCCTACATAATCCTCCTTAGGTAGTGAGTTGTCTGAGTTGCAAATTGAACTCTGAGAATCAGCTCGTTTCACCCCCTAAAACATCCAAGTTAGCAAGAGGATTATAGCAACTTGATTTCCCTTCCTTTTCAATCCTAAATTTTTAACCTTTCCAATCACTTAGCAAAGATTGAAATTGGGATGGAATCACCTATTGCTTATGACCATCGTGACATGGGGTGTAGACCAACTAGTCACCCTCCTCACCACATTTTGGTGAGCCATACATGAACTATTTTGGTTTTGTTTTGTAGTGTTGAAGGAACCTTCTCTTGTATTCTAGGTATGTTTTAGGTTTGTGTTTTTTCAGAGCACATATCCTTGCGAGCCAACCTACAACCCCTAGCAGCATAGTTAGAAGGATCCCTAGGCATTGTGAAGCGAAATATAGACAAGTCACTATTTGATTGTTGAACCTTTGGGAAAACCTAAGGAATTCCTCTCGAAGTACATAAACATGGACTCTTTTATGCATCTCCCCATTCCTCCCTCATGGAGTTTCCTGTGTGTCTCAGCCTTTATGGCCTTCTACTACTCCTAGCCCTTAGACAGTGAATGGGAAGAGGTTTGACGTTGAGACGCCTGAGTCTACTTCTCCAATTGTTGCAATTTTTTCTCTTGCACTTCTTGCTCTTGCTCTATCTAGGAGATTGGCCTTCCACCAGTAACGATTGTGAAGGACATTCCTATGGCAGAACAAGATCCTCTTACAACTCAAGTAGTGAGTTCTAGTTCTTGGAACTAACATAATCAACTTGTGTGTAAGCATAAGCACCAGAGGAAGTCTTTGGATGCTAAGCAAGCTACCTCATAGAAGGTAGAAGAGGAGCTAACAACTCCTATTTTAGTAGCTCCTATTGTTCCTCCCTCTTTTGTTCCTTCCGCTTCAATTCCCATTGCCTCAGTTTTGCTTCAGGCTCCTCTCGTGAGCATTGGTGATCCTCACCCCAAAATGGTGTAGATTTTCATCACTCCCTTGGTGGATCCTCCCCTTCTAATGTCCCTTCTGGGCATCCCTCCATTTTCTCAACCTTTGGACATGCTAAACACCATGGTGGTGTCCATTGTATCCTTTTCCTCTTCCTCCTATCCTTTCACTTCCTTTATGGCAATTCCACATCCTCCGATGAAGCCTAAGTTGGAGGATGAACTCACTTCCAATTGAGGTTGGAATAAGGGATCACCTTCATCAGGAGAGGGTTCCACTATGGCTTGCATTGTCTTTATGACAAAGGTAACCCCTGTGTTTCCTAAGTTTTTCATCGTCTCTTTTGATGAGGTTGATGGTGGATCTCAAGTGCCTCCTTCATCTCCCACTCAGTTAACACATGACACTCCTATTAAGTGAATGTTTAACTTGGTTGATGATGTCCCAACTTTTTCATAACTATTTACAAGATTGATGACTTTTACCTCATATGAGTTGAGTGAAGAAGACCTTGAGGGGCCTTCTTCCTTAGCTCTTGTCATAGAACAGTTGAAGGGTGCTCCCCTTGCTATCCTACCCTTGCAGGCTCATCCACCCTCCCCTTATAATGAACTAGATTGGGAGAATGTCACCCTCTTGGTTGATGAGGACTAGGAGAGTACCTCTTCTTTATCTATACATTAGATTTGTGTGTGTGTTGTGTTTTCCCTGTGCTTGTTTTTATGGGTTTCTGGAGGACCCTTGTCACCATTGTAGGTGCTTGGATATAGGAGTGAAATTGTGTCATAAAATTTCTCTATGTGTTGCATCATTCTTCTATATGTTGTATCTTGATTTTTGACAATTGGGGATGATGCAAAGTGTTGGGGAAATTTAGGCTTCCTTTCCATGTTGACCCATTTTTTTAATTTTTTTTGGTCTTCATGTGCCTTTCTTCAGATCTAGGAATTCTTGGGATTGATGATATTTCACTCCTACACTGCGTGTTACCTATTTTGATGAGCTAATCTTACCCCATATTCCTATATCCCTATGTACTTTTTTTTTTTTTCTTTATCTTGATCTCTTGGTCTCTATTTATCTTTCTCTCTTCTTTGCTTGCTTCTTGGTGTTGTGGTGCTTATGTGTTGTCCCTCACATATGCGACAACATTTCCACATCTACATCTTGTCATGTATCATGGGATGTGACATCTTTGCATGTTCTCTCTTTCCTTAGGATGCCATGTGGTCCTTCAGTTCGCTTGCACCATCCTAACGGGGGGCTCCTACCTCTCCTATTTTCAAGAAGTCATGTTTGGTGGCTAGCGAATCCCTTGCTGATTTTTTTTGCATTTTTCAAACAATAGCATCCTTCAATAAGGATCTCCTTAGAAATATTTTCTTTTGAAATTGAATTCATAGCAAAAAGAAATGAAATTCAGCCTTTAAGAAGGCCATTCTTTTTATTGGATTCCTTGATGAAAGAGAATATTTCAAAAGGATACCTTGCTGACAAGATCATTTGCAAAGATGCCATCGCTCTTCAAACATAGTGTCCCTTTGCGTCAACCCCCCATCTTGAAGGGTTCTCAAAGAACCCCTTTGAAAACTTCTCCTTCAATTGCTTGTTTTTTGGTTTGACTATTTGTCTGTCTGTGCGACTTTTTGTTGCCTAACATGTTTTTTCTATGGATTAACTTGTCACTTTGTAGGACCGAGCACCTATGAAGTTGCTTTCACAATTAATCTTGGAGGATCAAGCACCTCATCGAGCTTTCCTTATAGGACCGAGCACTTGTAAGGATCAGTTAGACTCTGTGGGGCTTTTCATTTTTGGCCCCCCAAGACCAAGCACCTGTGAAGCATTATCATTTTGTAGGACCAAGCACATGTAGAACCTTTGTTCACCTTATGCAGGACTGAGCACCTATGGAGCAAATTTTGTAGTATTGAGAACCTGTAGATCTCTTGTTCACCTTTCATAGAACTGAGTACCTTTGGAGCCATCTCTCTCTCTTGTACATTTAAGCATCTCAAATTGCAGTTTGCTTCCTCGATAATTCAAGTATATTCTTTTCAAATTTTTCTCTACTTTACCTCGTATTTACTAATGCATATGCTTGCTAAAGTGGAACAAAAAATGTAATGGCATGAATTTGAGCCCCTAGGAAAATTCCACATTTACATTACCCTATACCTTAGAGAATTAAATCTAATGATGCAATCCATACACCCACCACTTTACCCTATCCACTTGGAAAATCATTTGTGTGTCAGTGGGGGAATTTTTGTTAGGGATCCTAGTGCAATGCACAGACATCCACATAGTGTGCTTCCATCCTAATAGGATTTCTACCTCTAGAATTTGTAAAGGAATTACACTCCTCCATTGGACGTGAAGTGTAATATTTTATGCTCCCTTGGCCAACTTCAAACAAGATTTTTTCCTCCTTTTTCCTTCAAATTGCTAAAACATTCATTCTACTTGGCTTCTAGGATCAATTCACTCTTGGCTTCAATATACACACTTACTTTCAGCTCCTTCAAGTTGCATCACCATCTCCATTGTAGTTGCAAGTTGATTTTTTTTGGCTCCTCCTCTTCATTATTGCGACAACATTGGCTTTGGAGAGCTTCAAAGCTGACTCCTTCCTCCATTTCCCTTGAAAGCACATGGTTGAGAAGGTGATATCCACCATTTTCATTCACCTTTTTGTTATTGTATTTATATTTCAGCATATTTTAGTTTGATTATTGCTTGGTATTTCCTTTTTTGTACTCTCTTTATCATATTTCTACAAAATCATTGCTATCTGGTTATCCATGGAGGTGGAAACACCAAAGCAAGGGATTGACTGAGGTAGTCTTCTAAACACATCCCCAACATTTTATCATTCTTTTATGTGTAGGTACCTCTCATCTGGATCTATTTGAAGAATCAAGTTGCATTTAGTTTGGTATCGCTTCCTTATCCTTCTTTGTTAATTCAAAGATAGAGTAGTTAAAGTATTCTTCTTGTTTTACTCTATTGTTGTACTTTCTTTACATTCTGTTATAGAGTAAAATCCATTAGTCAATCTATTAGTTTGATTTTCATTGTTTTTATATGTTTCAAAATTCCTTTGTTCGTATGGATGCTAGCATACCACACTGGAGTCCATGTCCTGTGCTATCATCCCCAGGTAGTGAGTTGTCTGAATTTTAGATTGAACTCTAGGAATCAACTTGTTCAACCTCTTGAAACATCTAGGTTAGTAGGAGGATAGTAGTAACCAAGTTACTCTTCCTTTTTGACCCTAAATGCTTAACCTTTCTAATCACTTAGCAAAGCTTGAGGTAGATTAGGGCAACCTATTACTTAGGACCCTCTCTTGACTTAGGGTTTTGGAGTAGCGGGTTCCTCTCCTCTATGATATGTGTGTGTTTGTGTGTGTGTGTGTGTATATACATACATACATACATACATACATGCATACATACATACATACATACATACATACATACATATGTATGTATGTATGTATGTATGTATGTATGTATGTATGTATGTATGTATGTATGACCTCGAGAAGGAGATGGAGTTGGTAGAGATAATTACAATGTTATTTTTAGCATATTCCTCAACTTGGGCATATGTATGTATGTATGTATTTATGTATGTATGTATTTATGTATGACCTGGAGAAGGAGATGGAGTTGGTAGAGATAATTACAATGTTATTTTTAGCATATTCCTCAACTTGGGCATAATAATTGAGTAGTGGACCATCTTTCATATTATCAAGGGGTACCATATAATTTGGGTGTTGAATTTGCATTCCCACCTTGGGATATAGGCCAATATGGAGGATTTGCAAGTCAAGATGTCATTTATTATTAGTATAAAGATTATTTTTTCTATTTGTGGCTCATTGGAAGTTACTTTTACTATTCTTAAATGTGCCTCTTCATTTTGGAAGTGGTAATTTTTTCATTTTACCATGGTTTGATGGTGTGTTATCTCAAAATACTATTTTTGGTATTCTTATCCCTTTTCTCTATAAATTGGAAGCATATGATAAAAATTTTATATGATATTATCTCATAGGTACACAACTGCTAGTAGAATGATGTAATATTGAAGGGACTTAGAATGGTACATATCTATTATATATTTTAAGATTTGTACATTCTTAAGCCTCATTTTGATGGTGAAGTTTATTCTTGAAATAAATTTTCCATGTACATATGATATTACATTTTTCAACTTATTTTTTGTTGATTTTCTTATTACTAATTTTAAACACTCACATGATCTTTTATAGATAATCTATTATTACATAGATAAAAGTTAGATTTGCATAGTCATTTAAAAATATATCATAAACTCTCTTCAATTTTTTAACAATATTTGGTATGAGATCTTGGTTCTATACAAAGACATACACATTTTTCGGACGTGTTGAAGGATTTTTTCTATAGTGGGTTCTTTTATTTTGAAGTGGCTTCATTTACTTGTGAAGGATTGAAAATCATACCCTCTTCCTATTGTTTGGATATTGAGAAACTTAATGGCTCTAGGTGTGAGATGTGTAAGCTAAATATAGATAATCTTTTGGAAGAAAGAGATTAGTGGGTGTTGGTCATAAATAAAAACAAGCCATATACAATTTCTAATGAATATTGGATAAATTTGGATGAGAAGGAATGAGGAACCATACAATTGTGTCTTGTGGATTATGTCCATGTGAATGTCTCCAAGGAACCACCACATACAAGTCACAGAAGATGAAATGAGATATTTATAAAATTAAAAGTCTAACCAATAAATTCTATATCTAAAGATGGTTATACTCTTTTAAAATGAAATATGGTGATTCAATAATATATCATTAAAAAATATATATATTTTATTTTAAGTTAGCTAGCTTTTGTTGATGTTAAGAAGGAATAGTAAGATACATATATCTTATTACTTTGTTCTTAGCTCAAATATTAGGAATTGTTAGCAATAATTTAGTTATATGTTGTTGGCTACATCATTTCAATGATCAAATAGAACATAAATCATACCTAGCCAAACACAAAGGGCTTAAGATACTGTAGAAGGCCACCATGATTGTAAACTATGAGATCAACCAAAGCACAAAGATATTAAAAATGAAATAGGGTGACAAGGAAATGAAGACAAGGGCATGGGTTAATGACAAAGGCACAAAAAAATATAATAAAGGGTGGAATTGGGGCTTGTACATTAACCATTAATTTATTTTTCACCCTTTGTTTATATAAAAGGACTATAAAAAAATAATTGAAAAAATAAGCATAATCTAAGTGTTTGATTAATGTCAATTAAAGCGTACATATTTTTTAAAGCCCTTGGAATTACAATAATTGAATAACTTGCCAACTAATATTTTTCAATATTTGGACAACCACTTCTCTTGTTTTCCAAGTCAAGGTGTGGGATCACCTTCTATCAATACAATCTACCAAGTTATCTTTTAGGATTGAGAAGTTAAATATTCCCCACTTGAGCATTGGTAATAAGCATTATGAATGTGAGCTTCCTAATTTGAGATAGAGAAGAACCACAAATACTATATTTGAAAGACTATCTATTAAATAACTATTTTTAGGTAAGTGTCATTCAAGACAAGAATTTTCACTTTTAACATAAAATTAATTGATGACAGCTTACATATTTAAAAATAGATAGTTTTAATATGATCATGCATACTAGACCTAATTATAAAATTATAATGTCAATAATTATAATCAAAATTTAATATAACTACTATTTCCAACAATTAATTTAGTGGTAATTCTCAACATACACCCCTATAATTTAGTGTCTCACACAACACTAAACACTAATCTGAAAATGCCACTACAAACTATTACTAAAACTGTAGTCAAGCATGTTATCCAATCTCTGAGCAAATTTAAGGCATTGCCGTTTCCATTACTATTTTTTAATTGGATTAAATATTACAAATAACAGTTACAAATTTACTGGCAAGACGAGCGATCACAATCAATCAAGCCATAAACAGACCCAGCTGTTGACAGCAAAATAGACAAGACCGAACACAGCAGAACAGTACTAACACATTTCAATTTAGCTTGGTTATTAGAAAAGAGAATGATAGTGGGCTGCTGCAGAGATTGAGACATCCCGCAGTCAATCAGAAAATACTTGTCACAGACACCATATCATACTTTAACCATTGAATCTGTACGCTTTACATCAATCCTTTTCCCCAGTATTGCCAATGAATGATGTAAGAAAATGCTCTTCTCTGCATCGATTCACTGCATTAGTACGTTTACATCCAGGGAACTTTATTTCTTATTTCTTTGCATTATTGATGTAAAATACAGAAGGTTGTAGGCTGGTGGGGGCACACATCTGAAGTGAGCAAGACCTGCATTTAAATTGGGATTCCCTGTCATTTTAACTTGTACCATTTAAACACTGTTTATATCTTCATTCTGGATTCCATTGCTCAGCTGGTAGGCCACTCGCAGGAGAGAGGAAACATTTGGATAGACAGGGACATTCTTTTCTGAAAAAGAAGAAAACAAACTTCACGGATTGCTTTTGGATTGCAAACAAATTCATTTCATCACCTCTTCACGCAAGGAATACCTAATATACTAGTCAGGACATTTTTTTGTGTGTGGGAATCCAACGTTGCAGCTGGCATGTGACGTACTACTAACTGGGGTACGGTCACTTTGAAAGGTATTTCTGATATCCAGGGAGAAATTTTGCTGAAAATGATGAAAACGATCTTCGGATTGTTTCTGAATTGCAAACAAATTCACTCCACCACCTCTTCACGCAACGAATATTATTCCAGTCGGGACAATTTGTCCTTCTAGAGTCCTACGTAGAGCTTAGCATGTGACGTACTACAAAGGTGGGCCCGCCCTTGTGGTCATGCATCACAACTTCTTTTTTTCGTTGGATTGATTTGTTTGACATTATCTTGGGGTAATTAAAGAGAAGTTTAATAAATAGATATGTTATATATGTTTTGTATATTTAGGATAACATTATATAAATGTTAATTATTTAAATTAGCATGCACATTTAAACATGTAGAATGTGAATGTTTCTCGAATCAATGTCTATAATGTCATCATAATTACCATCATCCACACATGAATAAAATTAAAAAATAAAAGCCTCAAAAATCAAATTACTTAGAAAAAATCTAATCATAACTTTTATCTGTATAAATAGTTTTCTCCTACATATCAAACTATTTTTTTTAATTTCAAGTATGTCCTCAAAATGAGCTGGATCTTGATTTTTGTCAAGTTTATTTAAATATTGTAGCTCTTTGACTTCCACATATGTATATAAATTTCAAGTAAGAAACTCAAGCCTAGGTGTAACTATGTCATCTCTAGTAAAAGAAACATCAACTTCATCAAATTAGAAAGCTATATAATTGCTTGGACACTCCCCAAGCTCTTAAATAGCTTAAAACCAACATGCATCTTTATCACAAATAGTGTCTTTCTAGTTCAAACTTTTATCACTTGCATGATTCAAGCCATTATTTAAATGATCATAACATTAATTAAGCTCTTGATACACACTATGTGAAGAACAAAGTTCTTCTATTTGCCTCTTTTTGTATACTCTTTAATGTAATTTGTTGAATAGTAATGTCTATTAAAAGCAAGTTAGTTGCTAGTTTCACATGAAAAATAACTAGACCATGTTGAACAGGGATAATCAATCACACTTTGAATTCTATTGTGACATCTTTTGTATCACAATATAGATGAAATGGTAAGTATAAAAACCTAAAATTGAAAGCATCCTAATAGCACATCTAAAATCACCAATTTCACCTATTTCAACATCATACTAGGCCAATCATAAACAAACTAACATCATCTCAACACTAATTAATTAGATATATTGTATTTATTTAATCAATTGGGACTTAACTTCTAGCATTCTCTCCATCATCAATTAATTAAATAAATTATATTTATTGAAGCCAGCATCCTACATCCATCTCCACTAGTTAATTAAATAATCTAATTATTTGATTCTTGATAACAAAACCCAAAATCTTAATCAAATCTCCCATTAGTGGGAAAATTATGCCTTATCCACAATAAAATAAAAATAAAAAACATATAAATCAACAAATCTAAACAAATCCCAACATTCAATCCTAGCCATCAAATCAATAAAACTATTCCTAGCCAGCCATCTCCAACTAGCTTCAATCTAAATTCAAAATAACTTTTAATTTCAACCATTCATCTAATGAAGTTAGTCATAGCTTTCCATCCATCAACCCTCTACATTTAATTCTCTCATCTCTCTTAAATTCAAATTCAAATCCAAAATCTTTCTCATGCAATCTTAACCATCCATTCCAAAAAATATAAAACCCTTTATTTATGTTTAGTAAATATATAAATACACCCTTCCTCAAGCCATTTTCAAGTACTAACAACTAGAGCCATTTTCCTTTTATTTTTCAATATTCACCAAAAATTTCTACAAAATTTTATTGATGTAAAAAAATTGCCAATTAAATTAATTTTTAAAAAAAAAGGAAATATTCACTAATAGAAATTAATATTTTTTTTAAAAATGAAAGGTTTGCTAGGATTTTATATCTTTTTTTAGAGGGGGTTTCTTAAAGTTGTCACCGATTATATAGTCTTCTTTGACAATATCATTATAAATAAGATACAAAGTGAAAATTCCTGAATCAATAAAGGACTTATGGAATTATTCACAAGGGACTAAAACTCCGATGACAAACCCAAGTTATTCAAAATAATTAAGAACATTGTTATTGACAAAATAAAATATTCTAAGAAAATTTATGCCATGGAAAAGCACTCTAGTGTTACCATACCTCAAGGGGTCAACAAAAATACGAAATCAAAAAATGCCAATATACCCATTGGGAAAGCCTATGAAATGTTTCACAAATTTATTAAGGAATATATAATCACCTTTCCGCTAACCAAGATATTTGATGAAAGTATAGCTAAGCCCACTTGGTATAAGTCATTGGTGCTAAACTTTACAGATCCTAAATTTGTTTGGTCCATGCCCTTTTGTGAATTTGGACTCATTGTGCTCATCATTAATTACCTATCTAAGTAAACTTTAAATGGGTATCCCTTGGCCAAATATTCATGTAATTGTTCCTAATGATCCTCCATATCCTTATAATATGTAAAAAATACAAAAAACCAATAAATTTTTAATTTGAGCTATTTTATGGTCATTTTCTTCTAATTTTTTACAGTTGCATACTTTGGCTGACTAGCAAAGATATTCTACTCATTAGGTATCTAGTTTTTACATTCATTCTTGCACATAATCTCAACCATATCTATTACGTTCTTATTTCCCCCATCTCCCTATGTTTCTTATGTCTTCTGGGATGTCAACATGCATCCCAACCTCCCTTCCCTTCAAGCATACCCAAAACCTTCTATTTTTTCTACTTTGTGGAATTATGGAGTTTACTTAGATATTTGGACCTCCATTAGTTCTATATCCATTCCCCCCTTCAATTTCACATTTTTTTCATGCATCCAATTCCATACCCTTATGTAAAATTATTTCCTACATCTTTAAGAAATCTAGACCCCATTCCAATATCTACTTCCACAATGAATTCCAACAAATTCCCACCATTCCTTTAATATTTCATTTCTTCTTATGTGAAGTTAATCTTGAATTTTATAGATCCATATTTCCTACTTAGACATCTCATCTTGATGTCTAGTTCAACATACCTTTACCATATTTTCTCCTATGCATTTCATCCACTTACTTTCATCCATTTTGTAGGATTTTAAGTTGCTTATGGACTTCCACCAAATGTCTATTTTATATGTCTTATTATACAAGGAAATCTTGTATCTCCCTTTCTCACCTATAGTTCCTCATCATATTTTCCTATTTCTTCTAGATGGTTCCTTGCACTCACTAGATTTTCTTAAAGTGTCGTGTTAATGCCCAAGTTGACTTCTCTAATTAATTCAAGAGAATTTTCTCACTCATAATCTATTGTTCATCCTACGGGTATATATCACATGTATTTTTCACTATGAAGGATGAGGGAGACCATGCTTCCATTATTGTAGTTATTGAGATCTAGATGTTTATGGTCCTCACACTTGATCTAAAAATTGGGGATGGATAAATGAGCATGCTTAGTTATTTGATATGAATATTTGTTGTGTATGTATAAAAATAGCTCATATTATTTGTGGTTTTAATATGATTTTTGTCATATTATGTTGTCACTTTGTAACCTAATAAATCAAGAACTAGTCCTAGAAGTAATGTTCCACCATTTATTTAAAATGAAAAAAATACCTTTCACTAGCAAACTTGGAGAATGATATTAGTTTGTATGTATCTCATGATTAATTGATTCCTTTTGAATGTCTCCAAGGATACCACCACATACAATTTTATCAAGCTAAAAGTATAACCAATAAATTGTATATCAAAAGATGGTTATATTCTTAAAAAATGAAAGATGGTGATTTGATTGAAAATCATTTAAATGCATTTAATTTTATTTTAAGTTAGCTAGCCTTTGTTGATGTTAAGATGGAACAATAAGATAAATATATCTTATCAGTTTATTCTTTACTCAAATCGTAGGAAAATTAGTAACACGTCATCTTATATGCAATTAGCTACATCATTTGAATGATCAATTAGAACATAAATCATGTCTAGGAAATAACAAAGGCCTGAGGATAACATAGAAGGCCACCATGATTTCAAACTATGAGATCAACCAAAGCACAAGAATATTAAAAATAATGTAAGGTAAGAAGGAGATGAACACAAGGGAATGGGTTAGTTACAAAGGCACAAAAAAAATAAAAAATTAAGGATTTATTAGAGCACATACATTAACCATTAATTTTATTTCCACCCTTTATTTTTTATTGCATCTATGAATATTCCTAATTTTCAATATAACCTTCATTCTTTTCCACATATTAATATACCCTAATTAAAGAATATTTATATTGTGCTCAATATATAATTATTTATATAAAAAGGATTTACAGCAATAATTGACAAAATAAGCATAACCTACTAACTATTTGCTTATTGTCAATTAAAGTACGCAAATTTAGTTAAAATTTTTGAATTATACTAATTCAATAACTTTCCAACTAATATTTTTGAGTATTTGAACATTCTATCAATTCAATCTAGAAATGAAATATCTTCTTCTACATAATGGATTTGTCTTCACAGTTGAGAAGTTAAATATTCTTCTCTTGAGCTCATGTAAAAAGCATTATAGTTAGGAACTTCCTAACTTGAAATGGAGAAGAAATACAAATAAAAAGACTTCTTATTGAACAACTGTTTTTAAGTCAGTGTCATTCAAGATGAGACAATTTACTTGAAACATAAGATAAATTAATGAAAGCTTCCACATTTAAATAAGTAGTTTTAATATGATTATACATACAAGATCTATATGAAAATAATCGCAGAATCATTTTTATGTATAAATACTATTTCCAATAACTAAATTTGAATGCCATGATTTCAGTGGTTATTCTCAACATCCACCCCTATAACATACTGTTTCACACAACAGTAAAACACTAAACTGAAAATGCAACTACAAACTACTCCTAAAAATGTTAGTCAAGCGTGTTATCCAATCTCTGAGCACATAGATAAGACATTGACGTTTCAATTATTATTTTTTAATTGGATTAAAGCTTACAAGTAACAGTCACAAGTTTACTGGCAAGACGAGCAAGCACAGTGAAACAGCCATAACCAAACCCAGTTGTTGACAGCAAAATAGACAAAACTTAACACAGCTGAACAGTACTTACACATTTCAGTTTATCTTACACATTTTGATTTCCCTGCTTGGCCAGCGGTACAAGGCGAAATATCTTGATTATTACAAAAGAAAATGATCGTGGGCTGCTGCAGACACCGAGACACCCCGCAGTCAATCAGAAAATACTTGTCACAGACACCATATCATACTTTAACCATTAAAACTGTACACTTTAAATCTATCATTTCCCCAGCATTGCCGATGAATAATGTAAGAAAATGCTCTTGTCTGCATCAATTCACTTCATAAGTACTTTTGCATCTAGGAAGCTTTATTTCTTATTTCTTTGCGTAATTGATATACATACAGAATGTTGTACGCTGGTGGGGGCACACATCTGAAGTCTCAGCAAAACCTGCAGCAGATCGATTGTCTGTCATTTTAACGTGCAGCATTTAAACACGGTTCGTATCAAAGAAGAAAACAAACTTCACGGATTGCTTTTGGATTGCAAACAAATTCCTTGTATCACCTCTTCGCCCATCGAATACGTAATATACCAGAGCGGACAATTTTGTGCATGTGGGAGTCCAACGTTGCAGTTGGCATGTGACGTACTACTGAAAATATACTTCAACTTCTTCGATTTCTTTGCTGGCATAAATTTCTTTTGTACTTGAGTCGTCCTTAACTCCCCAATTATCTAACCAAATAGGCCACGCAAATTTTATCTGCCACACCTCTTAAAAACCCTTTGTTGCATATAACTCTGAGTTATCGCACCAAAGCCAACAAGAATTAACTATGTATACATGCCTTTTATTTTTGCTCATATTTGCAAGATAGCCCCAAAAATAGGGTGATTGGTATGGCTCCAAGGAATTCATAATGTTCAAAAATTAGCAAACAAAATCACTAAGGTTTCCTATTATTTGACGAGCATAATTATATTATTAGAGGTTACAAAAGCATCTCTATGGATTGCATTTCCAACGTCTTCCTCTCATTGACTAGGATGGTCCTTCACATGACATAAAAAACACTAAAATGTGTTTGCTAATAAAAGACAAAATTTCTCTTATAGTGCATACCATATAGATGGACCCACCAATTTATATGGCATCTTGAATGAACTATTACATGATGATAATTGAAGAACCCTTGTGTCTACCTAAGCAACCACACATTCGAAAGACAAGGTAAACATGGAACTTACAACACCGCAAACTTAAAAACATATTGTAAGTTAGAAATAATATAACTATTGGGTTACCTATGGATAGGACACAGATGATAAGTTTGAGAAATATGACACAATAAATAATACATACAAAAATAAATTTAATCAGAGTATCATGATTAACATAAAATTTGAATAAGGGGAAAGCTAAACATAGAATAGAAGTAAAGTTACATCTGTTGCAAGTCAATACATCATAATAGAATTTATGACATGAAAAAACACTATATAGAACTACACACTATCTAAATATAACTTAGATATAAAGTGGATTCAATAAAAAAAAATGTTACTATCTTGTATTCCACCATTTAAATGTAACTTAGATACAAAATAGTAGTTGCATGCACAGGCATGCAACAATTAGTTGATAGGGGTCGACCGCAAATGGCTATTCAGTGAGAAGCAAGAAGTAAACTTTTTTTTGGAATGCAATGTGAAATATAAACAAATAATAATATTTGCAATTGTTTGATTGAGTCGAGAAAGTGAAAGTGTGTTAATAAGCAAATATGAAATAACGTGAGGTTAGTTCATATCTCACAGGCTATGGATGTGAGATTACGAACCATTTGCACAAAATGAGAAATCGATCTTTGTTTTTCCACATAGAAAATTATTAGTTGAAAATTGATTATGAAAATGTAAAATAAAACCATAGGTCATGTTGAACAAATCTTATTAGTTACAATGTATCCATTAATTTTAATTTTAAGCAAGCATCAATAACTTCTTTTTTATTAATATGTAATATTTAATAATTTTATTTACAATGGTTATTTAAAATTTATTTTAATTAATAATCTTAGGAATATAGTAAATTAATTCTCAACAAATACAATTTTTTAATAAATTTATGCTTAAAAACTAACAATTGAAAAATTAAATAAAATATAAATTTTTAAATAATTTTTTTTTTAACAATAATTTCTCTCCAAAATTTAAGATATGAGATAATTTTATCTCTATTTTAGTTTTATATTTATTAGACCTAGATGCACATCTATATTTGATCTTTTAGTCTAGGTTAATCAATCAATTGATTGATTATTATTTAATTATGTTAAGATACATATGCATACAAATACATGGCAGAGTTGAAGTTGTGGATTAAATAATATTTATGAAAAGTATGGAACATTAAAGGATTCTTCTTTTTTAAAGAGTTAATACACATGCCTTTAATTAGTAATATGCAATAAAAAAGTATTCTTTAAAAAATTTAGTTGATAACTTTGGGCATGGCATATTTTTTTAAAAAGAAAGATGTTTAATATTCAATACTTTTTATAATTAGTATTTAGTCCATACTTTTGGAAATAAAAGCATTAGTATGCATGTGATTTATGGATTACTAGTAGTAAAATAAAATGGAGACAAGTAGAAAGGATTCAAAAGTAGTCAATTACAAGGAAATTGAAAATAAAAATATTAGTTTTTATGAATTGCTTCATAGTGCTATTAAAGACTGAATCACACCATCTTTGATCCAAAACAAATAAACAAACCTCACGAAAAGAAGAATGTGATGACACAATACACATATTTTGCATTGTTAGAATAAATGAATAAAAGATATGCCTTGTTTTGAGGTGACGTGACCAAAGTCTCAAGTGCTTCCCCACCACTTGCTATGACATGAGAAATGTGTTATTATAGGCTATGTTTCTGGAAACCAAGTGTATATAAGGATTTTTGTACACATGTATCTATGTAACAAGAAATATATGATGTTAAAATCAAAAGCACAAAACCCACGCTCATTATCCTCCCTACCATTTTGTCATCATGGACCTCATGGACTCGAGCTAAACCCTCAAGCAAGAAAAGTATGAAACATCCACAAGAAATTTCATGGAGTTCCATCATACATCACACAATAACAAAGTTGGGGAAAATATGGTGTTTTCATATATGATTCTTCATATTGTAGTGTTTTCTCTAATGTGGTAACTTTGTAAAAAATAGGTATTATGATTTTTACTACTTTTGCATGCTTTAGCCTAGTTCGTGCAAATAGAAGATAGGGGTATGTTAGTGGATAGGCAAGAAAAATAAAAAAGGAAGCATAAAATTTGACTAAGTATATGAGTAAAATCAATATAGACAATCTGAAACTAAAAATAATCAATAATATTTACAATTGCTTCACAGAATCTATTTATTGATAATGGAAAAGTTATGTACTTACATGTACTATTGATGGTATTTAACAAGAGTGACCAGCATTGGATCGAGTTGTTGGAGCATTAAAGAGTTTGAAATAGACAATTTATAATACACTATTTTTTTGGATGTCTATTGTATCTATGCAACATTATAAAGGAAATATTATAGATCTACAATAGAAGAGGTTAGCATTATCTGTTGTAAATAGAAAGCTCGATAAAATAGAAAATTTTGAATACATGGTGGATTATATAGTAGAGTGTATAATAATTAAAAATGTGTATCTAACTTCACAAACATATATATTAGTATAGATTTTTCTTTTACAAGTGCTTATATATTTGCATTGCATGGCTAAGATGTATATGCAGAAATGTGTTTGTGAAACATGGCCACATATAACAACCAATAACCAAAAAGGAAAAAATGTAGCCATGCATGAAATGAATACCAGGCCAACCATGACATTACAAATGGTTTAGTTAAATGGAGCAACATACACCATTGTCATGTGCTTATATGGATAAATAACGTGACACAAACAAGAAATTGTTTGTCCTCTCACAAGCACATGGAAATGGTGTGTGGTTGTCCTCCACAATCACATAAACCACAATCTACAATGGCTATGAAAGGGGAAATCTTAAATGGAATTTTTTTTGTGGGAAAACAATCATACATTTGACTTCAAAAAAGATAGTCTACTCTACCCATTGCATTTTTGCATGTGTGGACAGTTATCTTTTCAACTTATTTAAAACACTATTTACATACAGTTGTTTATGAAGATGGGAATTTTCCCTAAATTTATAAAAACATTTATCTTATGAAATTCTAAATGCATTTATATAAAAAATACAATTTCAATTTAAAGAAGCATGTAGTAAGAATGGTCATTGAATTGACAAGCCAACTATTAAATAGTCTGGAAACTGTTACATAATGAATGGTTTTCTTTACATAACTGGGAAAAAGAATATCATAAAACATATTGATACAAGACAACAAATCTATGTAATAGTTGGCTTGTCAAATCAAAATTCAAGCTACATTATTTGGCACTAAATATTATAGGAAAAATAGACAAATTGTGAAAGAACTATTAGAAAAATACTTAAGAATCATAGGTAAATTGCTTGTCTTGTATCAATATGTTTCATGATATTCTCTTTTTCTCATCTATTTGAAGGTGCCTATAACAGGTTGTTCATTGTCATAGTTTACATCTTGTATTCTTCATATCCTTACCCAGGAATTTTCCACTAGGTTTTTTCACTAGCCCAGCCATGAATAGGATTTATCAGTGTCAGAATCCAATAATCACTGATGATCAGAAACAAGTTTCCTGAGGTTGTCTACGACAACGTGGATTTTTCTAATTACATGGGATGGTAGTGGTGGAGCTGGCTGAGTTGAGACGTGGAAGTAGAATGTTAAGTGATTTCTCGTGTGAGGGTTAATGCATCTTGGCATTGTTGTACGATGGCGTGAGAGGAAGTAAATACAATATTCAATGTTGCAGTGTGGGAAAGTATATTGTTTTTGGTTGAATTCTTGAACAAGCCACTGTGGTGTTGGTTTGATAGAAAAGTATTGGAAAATTCATCACCTGCATCTTTGTTTCATAATAGGTTGGAGGGTTTTAACACCGATGTGCTTTGAAATGTGCAAGAAAATATATTGATTAAGTTGCATTGTCGAAAGAGCCATTGTGGTCTTGGTTTCATAGCAAACTATACTAAAAATCATTTCCTTCGGCTTGGTTCTCATTTCGTACATGACTACATTTTTTTCCTTTCTAGTTATTGGTTGTTATATGTGCCCATGTTTCATAAACACATTTTTGCATATACATCTTAGCCATCCAATGCAAATATAAGCACTTGCAAAAAAATATATATACTAATATATATGTTCATGAGGTTAGATGCACCTTTTTAGTTGTTATACAGTCTTCTATAGTGTGTGGAATCAAGCTTTGTGGATGGGTCTCAAGTTCAAACGGATAAGAAAAAAAGAATATCATGAAACATATTGATACAAGATTCAAGCTACGTTCTTTGGTAATAAATATTGAAGACAAGTAGAGAATTTGTATAAAAGGTGTTAGAATGATTAATTTATTGTTCATGTCTTTCACTCTCTGCTTATTATTCCTATTTATATGTTTGTATCTTTGGCATTATACCCATTTTGGAGACTTCAAAGAGATTATGGCTCTATATGGATGGAGAAATTATAGTTGAATCTTCTTTCTTTCGTCAAAAAATATGGTCAGGGTTAGTTATTTTTTCTGCCTTTGTTTATTGTTTGTAGTTATCTCTGTGCATATTTGGTGTTATAGCCATTAACATAGGAAAATTGCAAATTAACATAGGAGTAATTGCGTATATATACGCAAAGGGTTAGTATGAAAGCATAAATAGTTTGGAGATAAAATTAGTTTAGTGGTTATTAAATGTTATTCTAATAGCTCTTTTACAATTTCTCTATTTTTCTATAATATTTTGTGCCAAGTAATGTAGCTCAAATTTTCAATTAAGTCTATGGCATTATACCCATTTTGTATAGGATATTGCTACCCATTGGCTTTACGAGTTCTATTTAATGTGGGTTTACTGCCAAAAAATGTAGCTCAAATTTTCAATTGACAAGTCAACTCTTACATAGATTGCCTGTCTTGTATCAATAAGTTTAATGTGGGTTTTTGATCATCTTTCATTTACCTATGATTCTTAAGTGTTTTTGTAATAGTTCTTTTACAATTTCTCTATTTTGTCTATAACATTCAGTGCCAAATAATGTAGCTTGAATTTTGAATTAACAAGCCAACTGTTACATAGATTGCTTGTGTTGTATTAATATCCACTTCCCCATAACAAATTGTTCATTATTGTAGTTCACGTCTTCTACTCTCCATGTTCTTAAGTTCTATTTAATGTGGGTTTCTGATCATCAATCCTTTTCTTGTGATTATTAAGTGTCTTTCTAATTGTATAAGAGGTATTAGAATGACACATATTTGCTACTAAATATTATATACAAAAATCACATTAAATAGAATGTTAAAATATGGAGTATAGAAGAGGAAAACTACAACAATGAACAGTTTGTTATGGGGAACTGAAAAAAGAATGTACCATGAAGAATAGTTTGTTATTGAGAACTTCAAACAGATGAGGGAAAATAAATATCATGAAACATATTGATAGAAGACATATAACATGTTCCATCCAAACAAAATAACCACGACATCTAACAGTTTGTGATAAGGAACTTCAAATAGATGAGGAAAAAAGAGTATCATGAAACATATTGGTACAAGACAAGCAGTATATGTAGCAGTTGCAAGAGGTATTAGAATAACACTTTAGAATCACATGTAAATGACAGATGAACGGAAACCTTTGGCTTGCTTTCAATTTTTTTGGTCTATGTATGTTTTTCTAGCTCTCTTAAAGTTCTATTTAATGTGGGTTTTCGATCATCTATCATTTACCTATGATTATTAAGTGTTTTTCTAACAACTCTTTTACAATTTCTCAAATGGTAGATGATCTAAAGCACATTTTAAATAGAACTTTAACATATGGAGAATAGAAGGTGTAAACCATAGCTATGAATAGTATCTTATACAGAGCTTCTATTGTACAAAATGTCTATAGCAGTGTCAAAGATGGATAGAGATAACAAGAAACAATAACCAAAGGCCAAAAACTATACACGGGCCAAAAAAAGAAACCAGTCGAAAGGTACAGGTCAATGTTATGTTTGATGAAGAATACAAGAGCTAAACTATGAAAATGAACAACTTGTTACAGGAAGCTTCAAAGAGATGAGGAAAAGAGAATATCATGAAAAATATTGATACAAGACAAGCAATCTATGTAACAGTTGGCATTTACCTATCGGCTATTTGTTTGAAATTTCCACTAGGGTTTTCGTCAACCCAGCCGTGAATAGAATTTCTCAACGCCTCTAGATAATTTTTTCCATAAGCTGAAAAGGTAATTGTAGAAACATGGACAAATGTAATGTGTACAATAGAATATGTTTATTGTAGTCAAGTGCATGTAAGAATTTGTGCATGCATGTATATATATATAGCAACAAATATATGGAGCCTATCTAGCCATGCAAGAAGAAAAGGGTTGAATGTATAACTTAGAAAAATATAAATTTATAAAACAAACCTTGTTTATGCTTATAGCTATGGTCATCTTTCAGGTACCAATTTTCCCACAAATGGGATTCATATCTCCTTGTCCATCTATGATTGCATTGATCCCAACATTATATTACTGCAAAGCAATATTTTATTTGAATATATCAAAATATGTGTCTGGTTAGATGTGTATGGAACGGAAAAAATACATTGCAAAATAACTTACAACAATAAAAGGAGGCCAACCGTTGTAGATTGCAAAGCGCAACAGTTGTAAAAATGTCCAATCTAGTATCTAATAGAGGTGGATGGCAAGTTTTTTCAATAGTCTACTATCAAAACAACACCACGGTGCCTCATTTCACAATGGAAGAAAAAAAAATACATCCTCATACAACAACAGTGATTATTGCATTTACTCACTTCTGTGCCATAATGCAACAATTCCAAGATGCATCAACCCTCATGTGAGAAAATACTTACCATTCTATTTTCGTTGATCAAGGCAACCAGCTCCACCACCACTAACCCACACAGTCAAAAAACTCCACCATCATTATAAATAGGCCCAGGCAACCTATCGCAAATTACATGGATTTTTATCATATATTAGACAAAAAATGTAATGTAGACAATATTATATATTTTTTAATGCAATATACAGGAAGAGTGAAATAGTGAAATGCTCAAAAGAGAATTTTGTCGATCAATAGTTGCCAGCTATTTGAATCAAAAAAACTAATTGAAAAGCATACAAGAACACATAAGAATATGTGGAACTAAAGCATGAAGAACAAATGACAAAACTCAAGGTATATACACACAGAAAATGGAAAATAGAACATAGTTGTAGAATTTTAAACTTATTAGTCAAATGGAACACATTTTTTTTGAAAATATTTCTAGAGTATGTGCATATATAGTCTAATATACTGGAATGTTCAAAACATGTTACTTGACTTATAGAAATTTTGGCCTCTACTTATTGTTGGTTGGTATCTATGTGCATCTTTGACACTTAATGTTGTTTGTATGTGCATATGTATCAATTTGTAACAGTTGCAACTGTATGTTTAGAGTATTGCATGTTAAAATTAGTTGAAAGAGAATTGTAGGTATCCTAATAAAGAATTGACATAATGGAATTTAAAAATACTTGGACAAAAATGGATAGGTGGAATATACAATAGAGTGTATTCCTCTAAATGTGAATATACAAAAAGTATGTAATAGCGAAATGTTGAAAGGAGAAGTGGGCAGATTAATATTTATGGGTGCATATTTGCATAGTGAATTTAACAAAAATTGTATTGCTAAAGGTATAGAAGATAGTAAACAAGAAGAAAAATATCTTTAATGTGCAAGGCTGAAGAGGATGGAAAGCATTGAATAAACATGGGAAATTTAATGTGGCAGTAAAACATAGAGTATATAGGCACAAAAAATGGAAAAAAAAAGCATAGGTGCATAATTTAAAACTAATGAGTCAAATACAACACAATATTCTTGAAAATGTTTCCAGAATAGTTGAATATATATTTTAATAGACTGGAATGATCAAAACATGCCACTAACTTGTACAATTTTTTCCCTCTACTTATTGTTGCCTGGTATCTCTATGCATCTTTGGCATTATACCCATTTTGCACAGGTTATTACTTGGTATGTTTCTATAAAATTTAACTTAAAATCCTTCAAAAGAGGATGGTATACGGTGTGGAGCTAATGTGAGAATAAATACTTTGGAGCCTTTTTCACAATTTAGAACACGAAACAGGGAGGGAAGCATTTGGTGGGGGCTAGAGCTATTCCAAGCGTGCCTCTTTGCTGCAACGTCGAGAAATTTATTTTTTATTGTTTAGTCTGGAGTATCTCTCAAATGAGAATGTTGGATCAATGTGGAGTCTTTCAATTGATTTAACACGGGAGATAGTTGTAAAAGTCAACCCCTTCCTTTCTTTGTTGCCTATGTTTATCGTTGCTTTGTCTAATGTTAAGTCTTGTGCTTTATGTATTGTGATTTCCCATGCCATGGTGAGTGGAATTTTTGTTCGTCTACCTTGGGTTATAGCTGGGATGGGGCTGTCTCTTGGGTTTTGTGGGTCCCATGGTGGGACAATGTAATTTTAGAAGCAGACAACATAGTTGGGAGGATTTGGTAGTTTGCAATGTGCATTGTACACAATAGATGTAACAAGACCAAGGGATCCATTAACTAGGCGAGCTTGAATCCACAAATTTGTTGTTAGCATCACCTATTCACTAACACAAAGCAACAGTTCTAGGAGAAGCTGGTCATCATCTCCATAATCAGATGCCTTTTATTGTGCTACTCAAGCAGTGCTAATGGCTATGAGAAATTTTAACTGTTTGATGATGCTTTTTTTGATGTGGAATGTGACTAAGTCATTTGTGGAAAATAAATGTGTTGCAACATCAAATTATTCTCTTTCTGTGGCTGAGAGCATTTTATTTTTTTGTTTCATAAGCTCTTCCTAGTCATCGTGGAGAGCCTCACCATTTCTTATATGGAGAAGGATTTCCTAAAACTTTTGTTGGGCAGGACTATCTCCTTGTTGGCAGGAAATAGTGTCCAATGTTACTGAGACTGTGAAAGTATGCCATAAGGCTACAACTAATGAGCATGAAGCATAAATAGGAGTATCCATGACTAGCGACAACTAGGCAAGATCACCAACAAGGATGATAGAAACACCACTGAATGGTTGCCTTTGGTTATTAGGGAATGCTTGGTGCAACTAGCTATCTATTTTGAGCAGCAACTTCTGGCCTAGAAAACTCATTTCATCTATCAAAATGTATTGAATATATTTAAATTGTTCTTGAAATATTGTCAATGGCTATCCTTGCAAAGGATTCATATCCTTTATGAGAATGTGGAGGCCTGTATGGATTATGGATGCATATATGTTGTAGGCAACAACACCTGTAGGGGCCAATGTGAGCAACAGGCTATTGCACCTAGTAGTAGAGGAATTTATTTTTTGTCTTATACAATTTATCAAAAAGGATTTGTGAGTACCAATTGTTCCTTGAATGATCATGCAGAGAGGGCCTTTGGGGGAAGGTTGCATGTGATGGGATTGGATGATTTGAAGAGCTAGTTGTTGTTTTGGTGAAAGTTGATGGGCTAATGTATTTAGAGGCAAGAATTGTATCGTATCTTGCTCATGTTGTTCCTTGGCCAATGGCATGAACTAAAAAGAAATATTATGAAGTTGTTCAAGCACAAGGTTTGTATTCCATGAATGGTTCATATCAAAGTCTTTCTTACCCAATAGTTGGAGTTGATTTATACTAAAGTTAGTAGTAGCACAAAGCCGAGAGAAAACTTGCCATTCATATTCATCCATAGCAGGTTGATGGTTCAAATCATCACTATCACTGCCATGGTGTTCTTCAATCATGGATGTAGCTGGAATTCTATTAACATGCCAAGGATGATAACCAATTGTTTTAAAAAATTTCCAATTTGGTATTATGTCTTGTTTGGAAAGACCTAGATCTGTCTGTATGTTTTGGAAAGGATTGTATAACATAAGTTCAGTCCAACAAAATGTCTCAAATATTTATGTATCTTCAAGGGGAAAAGTCTTGAACAATGAGTAGACAAGGACAGTGGCAGGCTAGTGTCTTGATTTCCATTTATCCTTTCTCCATTGCTCTGAATGTGTATATAAGCAGACCGGGTCAATTAGGGATACAACACCCAGCTCTGGAGGCCTTTGCATATAGCAATGAATATATTTTTTTAGTAGGCCTTCATCAACATCATATTTATTTATATGGAACCATGCCTTTTTTCCAACATTCAAGCAAACATATTGTCGACTTGAAGTGACAAGGGGAAATTTTTGTAACATATGGCACGTCTCCTATGCAGAGATTTCACGCTCCACAAGAATGTTCATGTAATTCCCTGCCATGAAACCCTAGAGGAAATCGCAATTTACTACTCAAACATTTTTTTTTTTGGTTTAAGTATAAAGAACATGCAAGATCACTATCCATTTCCAACAACCTCTAAGGTTACGAGACTGAGATTACTTAAAACCCAAACAAGAAACAAGAATTTAAATCCACCACATTTAATTTACTTAACAATTAAGTTCACATACATTCCATACATAATAATTTACATCAAGGAATAATAAATGCCACATGATTCTAGTAATATAGTTTACAACATAATTACAACACTCATTCCCCGAATGAGATAAATCCAATAATCAAGATTACATATTACAAATTCCACCTCTATAAAAAATGAGGGTAATAATATACAAGATCAACTGAAAGAATAAAGCAAGGAAAGGAACTGGATCTCACGAGCTCTCCAACTGGAAATCTCATCCACACGAACAAGAGCCAACCCAACATATTAAGGTGCACATTCCACCCAACCATGTAATACCCAAAGGCTCACCCCTCGTGCTAGGAGATAGTAACAAGGAATTCCTAGGCAAGACCAACCACCACTAGACACAGGATAACTAACACTAACACAACCAATCACCTGAACCATACAACCATAAGAATAACAAAAGTACAACTCCAACAATCACTGACGCAGGTCACATTGCTTCCAGAAATAAAGAAAATTGAGTATGATAAGAAGACCATACACATAAAATCAAATACCAACTGTTGTCATAGAAAGAGTGTCATCACACAACTCGTCATGGGATATCCATCTGGGAATCTTCCTAGGCTCTGGCCCCCACTATGGGTTGTCCCGGTGGCCTCTACCGAATCTCGGCACCCATACTCACTCATGTGGAATCAAATACCTCTCATAAGGACGAGATAGACGATCTTTCCATTCCAGGCCTTCCCGACTCATCCCAAGTCTGTACAAGCCCTTGGGTCCATGAGTGAGGCTCAATTATCTGAATTAGTGTGAAAAACTAGCCTACTTCTAAGTACATTAATTTAGTTATCACTTGATTAAACCACTTCTGAAGGTTTCCCAGTTTACCTCTTTGGGCTCTGGCCCCTAACAGAAGCCACTCTTCTACTTGACAACATACTAAACAAAACCACAAGCCACTGGGCAACTAGATAAGATGACCTTTCCAAACCAAGGAGGAAACAAAGGTCAAAACCCTCTCCAAACATTGGAGGAAACAAAGGTCAAACCCTCTCCAAACATTGGAGGAAACAAAAGTACAAAACCCACTCCAAACACTGGAGGAAACCAAAAGTACAAAACCCACTCCAAACACTAGAGGAAACCAAAATACAAAACTCACTCCTTCCAAAGGAGGCACAAATTACATAACCCTCTCCTAATCTCAAGGAGGCACACACCATCCCCATTCTTGAAAATTGGGTGGAACAACAGGGTGTAACTATACGCACTTTCCACGACACAACAAAAGTTGACTAACATAACAACCCATACCAATAAACGAACCTCTATCTGGAAGACTTCCAAAACATTTACTCTAGTTCCACAATATCGAGGATGAACATTATATCACTACAAGCATTTCAGATAGTTAAATAAGCTAATGTTTAGATTTCCTAAATCCAGTCAATCACAGTTTTCATTTCTTGCAAGTATTCAAATCCAATGCACCAATTTCATTTCATGACACGAAAATTTAAAAACCAATCATTTTACTCTAAGGCTCACAATTAAATTCAAAATCAAAGCATCATGATGATTAAAGTCATTTTGACTAAAATAAATCATTCATTAACTCTAAATTTCACAATTATATTCATAATCAAAACACTTTAATAAATGCAGTCATCTGATTAAAATTAAAATCAATCGTTCTCTCTAAGTTTCACGATCATATACTATAAATAAAACCACTTGTTTAATAAATCATCTAGATTAATTAATAAGTTCATCATCTACTCTCAGTTCCACAATCATATTCTATAATTAAACATCTTGAAAAATAGACATTTAGATCAAATCAATTTGTCTTTATTTCAATTTAGCATTAAATAAATCAACTAATTCTTATCTCTACTTGAATACCATTATATTCCAAAACAAATATACTTAATAGTATATATTTAATTATCTAAAACACCTTGTCGACATTAAAGAATTTAAACCAATAATTAAATCTACTTGCTCAAACTACAATTAATCAATTTCAATATTTTAATTAAGAAACGTTTGTTTATTCATCAGTTTCCCTTCCGCTTATACAAATGAGATAATCATTTCAAATTCCTATTTTAAATATTAAAACATCATTTAAATATATGCCTCTAACACATTATTTAATATTCTAAAGTTTACTAATTATTCATGATAATTTGGAAATGAAATCTCTAAGGATATTTGTTTATAAAATCAACTCTTTCAATAATCATTAAATTATCTAATATTCACCTGGCACCATTGAGGAATTCAAATTTAATATTTTAATTCTATTTGCTCAATTATGGATAAGGATTAAAATAATCTTTTAAAATAAACCCATTTAATCAACTTGTAAATAGTCGTTTGATTACAAAACCAACTTTTAATTAAAACATTTGATTATAATTTTTTCCTTTACATATACATCATACATTAATTTATACTCGAATTTAACTATATAATACATATACATGTAAAAGTATATATATATACATAATGTATATATATATATATATATGCAATTTATAAAATGTATCTGTTTAACTATATAATTATTTAAACATATTTTAAATCAGCTAATTAAAGTTTTCCATATTACAAATTATTTATTATAATATCAATTTCCTTCACTATAATAGTCACATAATCATTTTAAAATTCCTATTTAATATTTAACATTATTTAAATATGTCAAATAAAATATTATCATTATTTGTATATAAATAAATTATTTAAATATAAATTTAAACACCCATTTAAAAATTCCTTATAACAAATTATTCTAACTGAAATTACATTATATAAATATTTTATATAAAACATATTATATTATATGTATACGTATAATATATATATATATTGTATATATAATATAAAACTATTATATATAATTATATATATATTATATTATATATATAATATAATAAAAACAAAATTTAAAAAAATTAATAAAAATTAATAAAAATTTAAAAATTAAAAGATGGGACAACAGTCCCAAAGCTGTTGCCCAAACCCCAACATGGGACGCACCCCTATGGTGGCTGCTTGCAGCCTCCCCAACCATGGGGAGCGTTGCACAGTCAACGCCCCCATGGATGGGGGGTGGCTGTGGGCAGCCCCCACACAAAAACAAAAATAAATTTTATTTTTACTTACATAATTTCGTTTTACAATGAAAAACGAAAATCAAAACCCCCAGAACGAATTTCACACAGCAAAATTTTGAAAAGAAAACTTCCAGCTTGCATAGATTTTATCTGTAAAATATAAGTGGATAAATATATATGAATATATCATTTCACAGCCCAAATTGGGCAAATTTTCATGAGGAAAAGACTAAGAAGAAAGATTTAAAGCACAATAATATGATGAATTTTTCTGGGTTTTCCCCAATTTGACAAATAAGTTAAATCTTTTCATTTGAATCCCTTCCAAGCTCTATTGCTAATTTTGAAACAAATTTTCATGGGTTTTCATTAAGTTTAAACTTCCTTTCAAGGATTTCCAAACAGCATATTAAGGATTTAAACTATTTTCAAAATGAACAAAGCAAGAACAAGAGGAACCTGATTTTTCTCCAAAGCTTGAAGATTCCAATGGAGCTTTCAAACCCTCTTCAAATTCCAGCCCAAGCAAACCTTCAATCTCCTTCATAAATCCAAATCAAGCCACCACCAAGAGAATTTTTCCCCAACTTGACCAATTGAAACTTAGATGAGATTGCATTATTAAAAATAGGGTTTTTCCCCAAATTGGTCAAAAACCCTAAAAATCCCACTCACCAAATATATTTTAAAAACATTTGGGGAATATTTCTAATTTTTAATTTTAAAACAAATTTCTAATTTTTAATTCAAACTTCATGCATTTTTCCAAATTCATTAAAACAAAAAAATTTCAAAGGCAAGGAATTTATTTTATCTACCATTTCCAAAAGTGAAATTAAAACACATTATTATTTATTTATTTATTTATATTTAACTGTAACTATTCAAACAAGATTATTATTTTTATTTTAATTAAATCGTAATATCCACTATAATTTCCATTTCCAATTTAAATTTGAATCTAAATATATAATAATGCCAAAACAACTATTTTAATTAATATTTCACCATTAATCTAATTAATCATTAAACTCAATTTAATTTTATTAATTAATCAAATCAATCAATAACCCAAAAATTATTTTATTAATTAAATCAAACAAATCAATAAAATAATTAGTATTTCAACATTGCAACTAAATACATTTAATCATCAATTAAATTACACCTAACATTTAATAAACTTTAAAATTGAAATTAAATGAACACTCAAGGTGAAAAGGGCCAAATCAAAATAACTAAGCCGACGACACACTATGACTAGGGTGACGACTTGGCACAGAATACCTAGCTACTATCTCCCAATCAATTTCCGTTGATCAATGGGCACGCTCAAACCTAGAAACCAGGTGGAGTCGATGTCATGTACCTGCCAACTTGCAACAAAGGGTACATCGAACATGCATATATATAATATGATCAAACACACCGTGAAGAGGAAATCTCAAAATCGTAGGGCACTCGCAAGCGAGTGATACAATCACATCCCCTTCACCAATACACAATTACTAATTGACGATTCTAACATCAATGATATGATCACAAGCATAAAACATCATTAAATCAGTTATTTGCTAAATTAATCGAAAACATGCCATAAAGGTAATATCAGAGTAAAATAATCATCACATCAAAATATATCATTCACATTGTTTAACAAATAGCAGTCAAAAGCAACCAAGTTCCAAAGTCAAAGAATAATCAAACACAACCATTACAAAGAAAACACTGCCGATCAAAGAGCCAAAACAGAGGGTTGTTACAGTTCATCATGAATTTTTGTTATGTAAGCAGTGCTCTAGCCTCAACTATATTTTTATTTGAAAGTCTTTTCAACATATCAAGGTAATTTTTTGATTTCTTCTTAGATTTAGCTGCATATTTAGAGATATAATTTAATACAATTTTCCTAGAAACAACTAGCTAGTAGTCAACATTGGCACACTAGATTGCAAGCATGGATGGGAAATGAATATTTAGGCAATCATCATTTCTTGCTAACTTGTAGGATTTGTTAGACTCGGCATCAAATGTCAAAATAGAGGCAAGTTGTTGTTGCCAAGGTGCTTTATACCAGCATTGTAAATTCTTTCCTTTTTTCCTTAAACAAGAATATTCAGAGCATTTTGTGTGCCTTTGAACTGTATTTAGAAACTCTTCATAATCTATGATTGTATCACTGGAAATAATTTGGCTTGTGAAAAGTAAGCATGGATTTTCTTCAGAACAACGATACATTCTAAGCAATCTTTGTGAAGGGCAATGTGGATTCCAAGTTGAAACATATCTATCATAAAAGTCCATTGCCATGGTAACATCATGGTGATTGGACCAATCAAGAGTTTCCATGTTTAAGGCTTCTAGAAGCCATAAAAAACCATGCACATGTGTAGAGCCACGATGTTGTCATTCATATCTATACCAATAATCTTTTGCATGCAAAATGTTTTTAATCAACTCTTCACAAAAAATTGAATAACACTATCTATTAGCATCTTTGTTGAAGGCTCCATCGCCAAATGAGCTATAGAAGAGAAAACATTTTGCAGATTATGCCATTTTGTGTATGCATAACTCAAAGTGATAAAAAGGGTAGTTATCCCAAGTTGCTCAATCATTGTAGATAGTTGGGCCTGACAAGAGTTCCAAAAAGAGTGAGTCCCATGCAACGATGCACCAAAATGCATTAGTTGCTATGCTATCTAGTCATCAAGAGCAGCTTGAAGCCATTCACACAATGTAGACAAATACTTTGAGATTTTGTCTTCCAAATCCACTTTGAAGAAGACAAAAACATTTTGTTGACTATGATGTCTCATTATCAAGTTGTAGAGGAAATACCTAAACCTAACATGTTTTCCAAATCTATGGTCAAAATATCTCATTAAGTGGAGGGCATATTCATGCAAGTGAATTTGACCATTCCTTGGTTGAAGGGGAAGTGTTGCTCTAGTGGGGAACAATGTTGGGAAAGCCATTATAAATAAACTGTTAGTGTTGTATTCATTAACAAGAGAAGAGCTAATTTTAGGCCAACACAAGATATTTTGCTCCTTTTTTTAAATTTGTAATACCTATTTGATTGCTTGGAGATCTCGTGTAGCATTTGGAAAGAAAGGGGTAAATGATGAAAAGGTTGAAGATTCATTTTCATGTTTAGCAACATTTTTGAGTTGGTTGATGGCATCGGCTATTCATCAGAAACTTGCTCTATTGTATGCAAGAAATTGGAGACATCAATAGCAACATTAGGTAATATATTAAGAGCCTCAACATCAATCTCAACATCATTGTAGTATTTTTTATATTGAATTTTATATTTCAATGCATCCATGACATGATGTTTATTAACATAGCATTCATAATTTCCACATTGAATGGTGGTCTAACATACAATCACAACCTCAAGGTCTTGCAATTGGCACAACAAAAGTTTTGCAATGCTCGAGATATCTTGAGGAAATCTTATCATGTGACCATTGTATTTAAACTGCCCTCCTCTAGCATGGGACACCTGTAAAACTAGATCCACCCTAGCAATAAGCATTTCTTCAACCTGTGTTAGCCTTTTTAGCAAGAATGGTTTTGGGCCTAGGTTCATGCCATTTGTAGAGCTGAAGTGGTGGGAACCCTTTTTAGAATAACATCTAGCACACATGGTTGTTGAACCAGATACATGAGTGTGCATCCCAATGTAGCTTTCTTTGCATATCTAACAAAAAAAAATGTTCAACAATGCATCTATGTGGCACCAGAACCATTTCATCGAAGAAAGGTTGCAATAATTGAACATTTCTTTGAGGTGTTGTTGGTGCACTAGTGCAATAGGGGGATTGATATGAGATTGTATATTGAACATATCTTGTGATGTTGATATTGGTATGTTTCTTTCCAAACTACCATCCACACTTTGGCAGCTTGGGCGAAGAAGAGAATCTGGGGCAAAGGGAGTGGCATTTACCATTGCCAATGGGTGTTGCAAGGGAATATTGACAACAGGTAGACCTACAGGTGTGCTTACTATGGTTGGCCTTTGTTGCAAGCATATTGTATGGTGCTTCACACAAATTTTCTCTCTATGCTGGCTATAATACAAATGGTTTTGTTGTTGTTTTTTAGCCTTTTTTAATTTAGCAATTGATTGGATTGTTGAACTTGAATGTATTGGGACAAATTAGGAATACACATACAAGCTCAACCATATTAGCATATATGAATATACATGTATAACCATGCATATATTTAAAGTAGTAATTACACATAAACATATAACAAAATATATGTCTATCCATGTGTGTATAAATGTATATCTATGGATGATCACAAAAGGAATAGCATGGTTTGAACATTGGAATATATAAAAATATATATACAAGTATTCTATAGATTTTTGTGTTAATCATTTACACTATTTCACTGATTTATATCCCACGTTTAGAACAATACAATATTGGATGCATGCAACCAGTCCAAAGTTGTGCAACTATGTTGCACTTTCCATTTTTGATGTGCCTATATACCCTAAGTTTTCCTTACCCATCAAATTATCTTTGGCCTATCTATTCAAAGTTTCCCACCAAGATTTTTGTTAGCCTAGGCGTGCAAAATATTCCTCATCACTGGCAATGAATATTTCTAGAAGGTCGATGATGAGTTTCCCAGGGCTGTTCACCATGACGGTCCATGGAGGTGGAGTTTGTTGACCACATGGGATGGTAGTTCCTATATACCCTAAGTTTTCCTTACCCATCAAATTATCTTTGGCCTATCTATTCATAGTTTCCCACTAGGATTTTCATTAGCGTAGGCATGCAAAACATTCCTCATCACTAGCAATGAATATGTCTGGAAGGTCAGCGGCAAGTTTCCCAAGGTTGTTCACCACGATGGTCCATGGAGGTGGAATTTGTTGACCACGTGGGATGGTAGTGTTGGAGGGTTGGGCTTCCTAGATAGGAAAAAGTGGGGTGGAAAATGCTTTCTTAAGTTGTTGCACGATGGAAATGAATACAACAAGAGGAAGTATACTTTTTTATACAATTTCTCTATTTGTCTATAATATTTAGTAGCAAAGAATGTAGCTTGAATTTTGAATTGACAAAGAAGTTGTTATATACACTGCTTGTCTTGTATCAATACTTGTCAATAGGAGCAGTTTGATATATATATGCAGAGGGTCAGTATGAAAGCATAAAGATATTCAAAATAAAATTAGTGTAGTAGTTGTAAAGGTATGTTCAATTTTGTGTCTTCTATGGATGGGACATGTTATATGCTTTTTGTGAATAGTGTATTTTTTTGAATGTTATACTACATAAACATACACATACAATTTCCCCTACATATGTATATTTTTTAAATGCACATTAACATAGGAGCAATTGCATATATATATATATATATATATATATATATATATATATATATATATGCAAAGGGTTAGTATGAAAACATAAAGGTATTGAAGATAAAATTAGTGTAGTAGTTGTGAAGGTATGTTTATTTTTTCATTTTGTGTGAATAGAACATGTTATATGTTCTTTGTGAAAAATGTGTTTACAAATTATCGTAGTTCACCTCTTCTATTCTCCATATTTTAAAGTTTTGTTTAATGTGGGTTTTCCATCATTTGTCATTTTCCTGTGATTCTTAAGTGTTTTTTCTAATAGCTCTTTTACAATTTCCCAATTTGTTAATAATATTTAGTACAAAATAATGTAGCTCAAATCAAATGCAACATTGAAGTTATCTATTTTCTTTGCATCCTTCTCAACTTTACATATACATATACATACATATACATACATATACACATACACATACACATACATATACATATACATATACATATACATATACATATACATATACATATACATATACATATACATACACATACACATATACATATACATATACATAAATATACATACATATACATATGGGTAGGTGCATCAAGATGGGTAGCCAATTTGTGGACAACTTTTTTAAAAAGTTATGAAAACTCATACCGCAAGTGTGTTATAATGCGCTCGTGTTATAGCTTGGTGTGTGAAGCCTAAGGCTTGGTCACAACAAGCACATAACGCAAGCACATTATAACATGCTCGTGTTATGACATATTAAAACTAAAAAAATAGTAAAATGAATTCATTCTTGTATTTTGACTGTGTTAATTTTCTTTTGCCTGTGGCCAAAAACCCATTTTTCGTGCTCGCATTCGAGGAGGAGGTATTGTCCAAAAATCTTCATCAATGGTTGTTATTTCATCACAAGGATTTCACCACGTCAACGAGGAGGTGTGATAGGTAAGGATTGTTTGCTTTTTGTTTTGAATTTGTTAGTTTTAGGTTGAATTTGTTAGTTTTAGGTTGTATTTGATATTTAGTTTTTTTGAATTTGTAGGAGATGAAAATCAACCTAGAAATCTTCAACAATCAAAGAAACAAAATCGTCAACAACAAAATCAACCACAACAACAACCTCCTCAACCAATCCTTCAATGCCCTCCTGGCACTCAACAAAATTTAATGAGTGAAATTGAGAACAAAAAACAACTTGAGGATTTAATCAGTAGGTTGAGTGATCCAAATGGTTCAACCACAGAAAGAATGACCATGAAAACTTCATTGAAAGATATGTTAAAAAATGTAGATTCAATTAGCAAACAAATAATTGCATGGAAAGATATGAGGCAAGCGTCTAGGGCTTATTAAGTGGATAAGTAATCATATGAAGATGTAAAGGATTTAAAAATTACAAAAGGTGATTTGTGCTCCTTATTCACCAACCCACACACACATCAAAATCTTACCCTCAATCTGAAGAGATTTCCTATTCATTGGTGCCACCACCAACAGATTAGGAACCTTTTTTTTATGATAGGTGGTACATGGGTTTTAATTACCCATTGTGCAACAATTGCACGAAGTCCCACAATATTTCCTTAGGAAACTATACTGTGAGTTCATATTGAATAAAATCCCAAATTATTTTGATATGAGGGACTTCCAAGGGAGAGGTGGGGGGTCAGCTCAGGATAGGCTCGGTGCACAGCCGAATCCTACGCAGCAAGGGAGATGACCTCTTGCTAGGCCGCCTCATGAGCATGTTGTTATCCCTTTCATCGAAAAGGAGAGTGTCAATGTAGAGACATTGCAGGTGATCAACACTTTGACTTAGAGTGCCATCAAGCATGCTACCCCTATTCTACAACACCATCTAGGGGAGTCTTTGAGTGGTGGCCTTCAAACCCATGTGTTTTAATCTTGTGGTGCGACTTGTTCATATGACCCCACCAACACTTAGGAGGTTGCTATGCAGGATCCATCTGCAGCTATGGAGATGGAGAGGGCAGATGACATTTTGCATGACGCATATGGCATTGATTCTCAGCTAAAATTTAGCATGTTCATTGAATTTAATTTATTAAAATTTGATTTTGAAATGCAAAATAATTAACTAATTTAGTTTTATGATTTTAATAAAATTGTAGGGTCACAGTGTTGAGACTGGATACACCATCCCTCCACCTGCTTTTTTTTGTAGTACACCTATCAGTGGGGTATGTAACTAGTAAACAATTATAAATTTATTACATGTTAATAGCATTGTTTTATGAATGGTATTTTAATATGTGATTTTGGATGTTGAACAGGCTAATATTGGAGGTTTTGAGGGAACACCTCCCAATGCCAGTGGATTTACTCAAACCTACACGCAAGTAATAGAATGAAGAGTCTAACTAATGAATTGTATTTAATAGATTTGTATTGTTTATATTCATATTATTGATTGTGTTGCATTGCACATCATTCAAACTCAAAGCATTACTTCACATTCCATAACTAATAACTAGATGTTGAAAGATGACAAAGTTTCAACTACAATATAGTTGTTTAGAATGTCAACATAAGTAGTGATGCAATTACTTCACATAGCATAAGTAATAAGTCTAGGAATAGCTTCCAATTGCATTTGCTTGTCATGGCATTCCATGAGACCAATGTTTACTACTCAGCATCTTTTCAAATAGTTCAATGCCTTGTCTATGCTATGGATGCTTGGAAGGAATATATATGAAAGAATAATAGTAAGCAATAGCATAGACAAGGCAATGAGTTTTTTGAAAAAATTCCTCAAAGAAATGTGGTCTCATGGTGATGTCCATCACCATGAGACCCAATTTCTTTGAGGTACTTTTTCAAATAGCTCACCACCTTTTCTATGCTACCACATTTTCCATACATGTCTACTAAAGCATTTTATCAAATAGTTCATTTCCTCACTACTATGGCTAAAAGCTTAAAAAAGGTGCTTTCCAACAAACTATGGATCCTTGGAAAAAATCTATCAAAGCATAATCGTAAGCAATAGCATAGACATGGCAGTTGGTAGTTTGAAAAAATGCCTCAAAAAAATGTGGTCTCATGTTGATGGAATGCCATTTCATCACCATGAGACCACATTCCTTCGAGGCATTTCTTCAAACATCTCGCCACCTTTTCTATGGTACCACATTTTCCATACATGTGTACCAAAGCATTTTATCAAACTGCTCCCTTCCTTGCTGTTATGGCTAAAAGCCTAAAATAGGTGCTTTCCAACAAACTATGAATGCTTGGAAAAATTTATATCAAAGAATAATAGTAAGCAATAATACCATAGAGAAGGAAATGAACTGTCTGAAAAAATTCCTCAAAGAAATATAATCTTATGGTGATGGAATTCCATGACATGTATTTGTTTATAATGGCATTCCATCACCACGAGACCCCATTTCTTTGAGGCATTTTTTCAAACAATTCACTGCCTTCTCTATGCCACCACAGTTATTGTACATGTCTACGAAAGCATTTTATCAAACTGTTCACCGGCTTGCTGCTATGGGTAAAAGCCTAAAAACACATGCTTTTGAACAAGATATGGATAGGGAAAATAGTAAGCATGATAGTCAAAAATATATAGTCTAATAAGTACTCAAAATTTTGTTCATTATCTCATACATTATAAGCCATGACGTGGATCGCTATTGTATTTTTTTTTATTGAATAATTTGTTGTTTTATTTTTAGATGTTGCAAGTGGAAACACCTCTAAATGTGATGAGGGCAATGGAGATTGGTGTTTCATCTACTATAGAATCCTCGATGGCTCTAAGAGGGGAGGTATGAGGCAAATTACTAAATTTCAATTTACATTCATTGTTATAGATGTTAGTTAGTGAAAAAGCAAACCATTATTGATTTGTAGTTTAATTTTTGTTTGGATGGTTTATAAAGGGCTTGAGCACGCCTCAACATGGGTGTGTGAATATTTCCCTCATGGAGAGTGATCATGAGATGGCGGTAAGTGATTATTTTGTTAAATATATCATTTTTTATAATGTAATTTCTATATATTAATGTCTTTACTTCTTATTGTAACAATTAAAACTTCACCAAGAACTAAACACTAGGAGGAGTAGCAAGAGCACTCCTTGAGTGCAACACAAATGAGTGATAGACCTATCGCCATCCGATCGACAAGCAAAGGGAAAGAGTTTATTTTGAGAGCCTAGAGAGAAATGAATTTTGATTCCAGAGCCCTTTTTTGTATGCCTATATGGCATTTTTGTACATATTTTGTATTAGATATATTTGACATTGTATGCCTATATGGCATTCTTGTAAGCCTATATGGCTATTTTGTACCTATATTTTATACTTATATTGACATATATTGATGTATTCCTACATGGATATTTGGCTAATACAAATCTATATTATTGATGGTGTCCATATTTGCATTATAAATCCATGGTTCAATAGATATGAGTTACATGTTTTCAAGTGTATGCTTTACAACTTACGTGTATACTTTGTGACTTACATGTATTCCAATGTATACTTTGTGACTTATGTGTTTTCATGAGTATATCTTGTATTCATGCATATACTTTGTATTAATTTGTGTATACTATGTATTCCTGTGTATACTTCAAGGCTTACATGTTTATGAGTACTTATGCTTCCCTTATTCACATGTACATGCTTGAATTATTCACATGTATACTTATTAATTGGTTAGCCCTAGCATTGATCATTGTTGTCCTTCATGGTTTGTCTTGAATATTAATTGATTAATGCTAAACAACTTTATCTAAAAGCAAAAACACGCTTTCAATTGGTATTCCATGAAATGATTTATAAAAAGATTCTAATATATTTAATCCTTTGATTGTAACAAATCAATTAAGCAAAGCATACATAATCTTCACAACACTTGCAAAACATTATATTCAGAGTAGATGAAGTAGTTAACTTCTTGACACGTTATCATACAAACATTTATCTTGATTAGTCTTTAAACATTTTCACAGCATAATATTGATAGTGCAAAATGAATTGTTATGTTCTTGATCCGTCATCATATAGACATGTCGAAAGATTTATATGTCAAATTTTTGCAATATTATTTCTTGTATAGGAAATGGACTCTGGACTCGGGAGAAAGCAAATTATAATTTATGATACAAATAAGAAATGGACTCAACATTGTCCTAGACCCCCAAATAGGTCTATTTAACAAAGCAACACCCTCTCAATCACTATTCCAATTGCAAAAAACCATTGGGCAGCATTTACTAGTCTGCCAATCCACAAAATCCATAATTTTTAGGGTGTGACTGGCCCTCTAACCCCACTATCCTCTAAGCCCTCAATTTTCTCAAATTTGACTAGGGTTTATTGAAAAACCCATATCCAAACCTCATACAACCTCAAAACCTCTTCCAACACTCTTCATTCTACCTACACAAACTTAATTAACCACCAAATTATGGTGCCCCCTGACTTTACCCATTTTTACTCCCTTAAACTTCTCTTTTTCATTCAAAACCCCTCTTTTCCCAACTAGGGCATCATTCCATAACATACTTTTGACCTCCCTTGTCCTTGTAGACCTTTTGAACACGTCAAACTCCACAACCTCACCCTATTTACAACCTATTCTAACTTAAGGAATTTCTTCTTTTCACATCATCTAGTCTTGCTTTTAACGCCTAAATTTTCAAGAGAGGTAGTATTAGTAATCTCTTCCAATACCTTTACCAGTGCTATTTTCTTATTTGTACTCCCTATCATACTTACATAATTGACTCAAATGACCCCACACTTACTCAAAACTAAAAGAAAGATTACCAAATGGCCTATCATGGCCTTATTTGACATTATCATGACTAAAACCACTAAAATAAACCTTCTTCATCAAATGGAGGAACAAGGTACTCTACACCAATGATCATAAGCTTTTTGTGTGGAAAACTCAAAATTCTCAACTGTCGTTGTATGTTTCTCTTTTCGATTGTTTTGCATACCATCATAAGGGATCAAGCCAGTTGAACATAGCTCGGATCAATTCCATGTGTTTGGGTGTGAAAGATGACCATGCCTAGTGTAAACCTACCTATTGAGACATGTTGGAGTAGTTTTCTAGTCACATGAATTGCAAAATGAAAGTTACACCATTTTGCAACTTCACATTGCTTACATTTGACACTTTTTCCATCAACTGAAAATTAGACACCACAAGAAAATGACTCTGAGAAAACAAAAATCAAAAGAGGTTATTATAGAGGGGCCAACGTGATCTCATAGGATCAGATAGATATTTCGTAAGTGTCATGATTTCCAAGTAATATCACATCAAAGTTTGCTTCCGTTTTGCACTTTGGACCTAAAGGGATCAAGTTGGTTGAATGTAGCTCAAAGTGAATCCGCATGTTTAGGTGCAAAATAATACCATTCCTAGCATAAACATACCCATTTGGATGCGTTCGAACAATCTGTAAGGTCATACGAGTTGCAGAACGAAAGTTGTACCACTTTGCAACTTTCAACTACTTGTATTTGACAACTTTTCTCCAAGTGAAAATTTCCCACCAATGGAAAATTCCTCCAAGATAGCAAAAAATGAGAGAAGTTATTGTAGAGGGGCCAAACATGATCCTATAAGATAAGATGATAAGTTTCTAAGTGTCACGGTATCTGAGTAACAGCATGTTGAAGTTTGTACCATTTTACACTTTGAACTCTTAAGGGATCAATCTGGTTGAATGTAGCTCAGAGTGATTCCGCATATTTGGGTGTTAAAGAGGACCATTATTAGTGTAAACATACCTATTCTAATTCATTGAAACAACCTGTGTCATCACATGAGTTGTAGAATGAAAGTTGCACCACTTTGCAACTTTGCACTACTTGCATTTAACACTTTTTCCATCAGGTGAAAATCTGCCACCACAGGAAAACCACTCTAAGATAGCAAAAACCAAGAGAGGATTTTGTAGAGGGGACCAACACAATCCCATAGGATTAGATGAGAAGTTTCTAAGTGTCACAGTATCCAACTAACAGCATGTTGAAGTTTGCATCCATTTTGCACTTTGGACTCTTAAGGGATCAATCTGGTTGAACGTAGCTTAGAGTGATTTTGCATATCTAGGTGTGAAAGAGAACCATTCCTAGTGTAAAAATACATATTTAGACGTGTTGGAACAATCCGTGTGGTCACACAAGTTGCAGAATAAAAGTTGTACCACTTTGCAACTTTGCACTACTTGCATTTGACACTTTTTCCATTAGGCAAAAATCTGCCACCACGGGAAAACCACTCCAAGATAGCAAAAAATGAGAGAGGCTTTTGTAGAGGGGCCCAACATGATCCCATAAGATTAGATGATAAGTTTCTAAGCATCATAGTATATGAGTAACATGTTGAAGTTTGTAGCCATTTTATACTTTAAACTCTTAAGGGATCGATTTGGTTGAACGTAGATTGGAGTAATTCCACATATTTGGGTGCAAAAGAGGACCATACCTAGCATAAAAATACCTATTTAGATGTGTTGGAACAATCTATACAATCACACAAGTTGTAGAATGAAAGTTTTACGACTTTGCAACTTTGCATTGCTTGCATTTGACACTTTTTCTATCAGGTGAAAATCCACCACCATGGGAAAACCACTCTAAGATAGAAAAAAATAATAGAATTTTTTATAGAGGGGCCCAACATGATCCCATAGGATCAGACAAGAATTTTCTAAGCATCACGGTATCTGAGTAACAACATGCTAAAGTTTGCAACCATTTTGCACTTTGGACTCTTAAGGAATTGATCTGGTTGAATGTAACTTGGAGCAATTCTACATGTTTGGGTGTGAAAGAGGACCATGCCTAGTGTAAACATACCTATTCAGATGCATTGGAATAGTTTGTGTCATCACACGAGTTGCAGAACAAAAGTTGCACCACTTTGAAACTTTGCACTGCTTGCATTTGACACTTTTTCCATCAAGTGAAAATCCACCACCACAAGAAAACCACTCCTAGATAGAGAAAATTGAGAGAGGTTTTTGTAGAGGATCCCAACACGATTCCATATGATTAGACGATAATTTTCTAAGCATCATAGTATCTGAGTAACAACATGCTAAAGTTTGCAACCATTTTGCACTTTGGACTCTTAAGGGATCGATCCAGTTGAACGTAGCTTGGAGCGTTTCCATGTGTTTAGGTGTGAAAGAGGACCATTCATAGCATAAAAATACCTATTTAGACTTGTTAGAACAGTCTATGTGGTCACACGAGTTGCAGAACAAAAGTTGCACCATTTTGCAACTTTGCACTACTTGCATTTGACACTTTTTCCATCAAGTGAAAATCCACCACCAAGGGAAAACCACTTTGAGATAGCAAAAACCAAAAAAAAAAATTTAGATGGGCCCAATAGGATTTCATAGGATTAGATGATAATTTTCTAAGCATCATGGCATCCGAGTAACAGCATGCTGAAATTTGCAGCCATTTTACACTTTGGACTCTTAAGGGATCGATCCAGTTGAATGTAGCTTGGAGCAATTTCGCGTGTTTGAGTGAAAAAGAGGACCATTCCTAGCATAAACATACCTATTCATATGCATTAGAATAGTCTGTGTGGTCACTTGAGTTGCAGAATGAAAGTTGCACCACTTTGCAACTTTACAAGTTACTTGCATTTGACACTTTTTCTATCAAGTGAAAATCCACCACCATGGGAAAACCACTCTGAGATAGTGAAAACCAAGAAATTTTTTTGTAGAGGGGCTCAATAGGATCCCATAGGATTAGACAAGAAGTTTCTAATCATCACGGTATCTGAGTTGCTAGCCTTGTAGATTTTGATGGAAAAGGGCATGAAAAATGAGGTTCCACCCTAAGGTTTGATAAAATATTGCATGTAGAGGTTGGGTGATTGTCTTTTGAGTTTGTGCATGTGATTTTAAGAAGGTCTAAGGTAGTGGCATGTTTTGGTAAGGTGTGGAACCATTCCTTTCAATAAACTCTCCTCATACTAGTATAAAATAAGGGTTTTGTGGTTTGGCATTGAGGATTGAGTTTCTCTTGAGACAAATTGCAGATTTGAGGGTTTGGATACATGAGAATTTCTGCCCCAAAAAGTTCAGGGGGTTTTTGAATGTTTAAAGGTATGTTCCTTTGTAAATTAAGCCTAGTTGGTGTAATTAAGACAACGAAGGTCATTTTTGATGCACATGTTCCAATATTATTGATTTTGAAGTATGTGTTGTAACTCAATAATGGGTATCTAGATCAGTCATTTTTTGTGAACTAATTTGAGAAGTTATGATAAAATTGTTCTTATTTCCTCAAATCTGAGTTAAAAGACTTCAAAATACTTTCAAAAGCTACCTAACTCCTTGCTCTAAAGAAAACTAATCAACAATCAAAGTATAAGGTGTTGTACAATCCGCACAAGCTCGAAACAAAAAGGAAAAGTGTTGCAAATACAAAAATGTCATCTTTTATTTACTAATTCTGCAAATGTGCAAGTAATGCACGTTTTGCATTTTTACACCAAATGACAACTTTTGTCCAATATCACTTCTCAAATCACCTAATGACCTATTTGAGACTTTGAATACATTACATATGACCTTCACATGACCTTTTTCACATTATTTACATTTGAAAATTCAAATTTTGAAAATTTGCCTATTGAAGGCATTTAGAGAACAAGGTGCTACTGCACCAAACATGAACTTCAAAATTTCAATATTTGAGTAAATCTAATTACAATTCCTTAGGTACTCTGTTCTCATAGATCTTTTACAATGTCACTCATACATTCAAGATTCTCTTTAAATGTCTACATCATAGGTGCTCATGAGCATGTTAACTTCAATTGAGTAACTTGAGATTCCCTCGCTAATCTTCACAAACTCTTTTATAATGGTTTCAAATCATAATTGAGATTTCTCAAGATCATCAAAATAAGGATGTTGCATTGCTTTTTTGGTTGAGATTCTCTTTGATGGCTCATAAATCAGCATTTTCTACAATGAGAGGCCAATCAATTTTTTAGTAGTTTACTTACAAATATGCAAAGTAAAAGAAGAAAAAGAAAGAGCATAGAAAATGGAAATGAAATGAAAATAGATAGAAGGCACTTATAGATAGGTATGCTAGTCTCTCAACTTACTAACTCCTAGTCATACATCTTCACTGGGAGTTCCAAGATACCTATTGCACACAACACCTCTCTTGAATATAATAACTTGAAATTCGTGATGCTCTTATAATGTCTACATCATAGGTGCTCATGATAAGGTTAACTTAAAATAAATAACTTTAAATTCCCTCACCAAGCTTCACGCTCACTTTTGTAATAGCTTAAAATCATAATTGAGATTTGTCAACATCATCAAAAAATTTATGGCTGAGATTCTCTTTGATGGCTCATAAATCTGCATTTTTTTTAAGGGGACACCAATCAATTTTTAGTAGGTTACTTGCAAATAGGAAAATTAAAAGAAGATGTTAGCATTGGCATCAAACAAATTAATGTGCATACAAGTATAAATTAATATGAACCGATGTGCATACTTACAAATTAATCCAATGAACCATCTGGGTCTGCTCTACTCTTTATTGTGTCAAGTATTGCCTCATGGTCAGACTCACGGACCTTCCACAAGGTCTTGTTCAAAGGTCTACCACCATATTTGGTCAAAGAAATATTGGATGCCATGACAAGGTTTGAGTAATGAAGAATCTTACGATACGTGTTAAAGTCCTAAAACATCTAGTGTTTAACACTCTTATGTGGGTACCATCTAAGCCACGTTCTAGTAACAACTAATCCTATAGGGTATTCAATGTTTTCTCCATCTATAATTGGGGCCTCCAATTTCTTTTTGGCCTCAACACAATGACACAAGTAATAGTCTATTCCCTCCTTGTTGTCTTCATCTACAATAACTGCCTAAACATGCCCTGCATTGATATGTGCAGCAAATCTCTTGAAATTAGTCAACATTACGAATACAATACAATGTAAGATAACAATATGGAATTTCAAAAACTAAGCAAGCAGATATATTACCTAGTTGAACTAAATCTGATACGTGGTCAAAGTCAACTGATGATTCCATCTGTGTTAGCTCCAATGTCGTCGAAGGGCGATACGTGTGAAGTGGGCTAAGATAACTTGTCAACCCACTCCCCTGATTCATAATTATTCCAGGCTTGCATTGTACATGAAGAACAAAAGCATGCCATCTTCCATGTATCGATTCTCCATGAACTTGCATTTGAGATAAGGAAAGAGTGTACCTCACTCGATCATGTTAGTGTACAACAATCCTCATATGGTGCAATGTTAGTATCATCCAACAAACAAAAAAATATATGAACTAAAGACGTACCTTCATTACCTAGACCCATCGAAGCATTACACCACTTGACGATTGATCTTACATCTGTCAACTTTGCACTGTATTTATACTTTAACTCTTCTCATGCTAATGCTCGTTTCATGCATGCTCCTACACCATCATGCTCCCCCTTTCCATGCCCGATGACCTCATGAAAGTTCCACATATGTTGTACACCTGTAATGACATGCATCCTACTCAACCAGTAGAACATGCACGAGTTTTTGAACTATGTTGCACAATTATCTGACTATATTATATGCATACTGTATGTTATGCCTCTTTGAACCAAATCACTATAGAACATATAGAAGCAACCTTGCACAAACTCTGGAGAATGTGTGCGATCATCACTAATATGAAAGTGATACTCCCTCAATACCTTCCTTTAGTCCTCTATACTATCAGTTGCATGAATGAATACTATGTGCACAATTATTGAAACCTATGTGGAGTTGTAATACTATAACTGCACCTCACGTTGTAGTTGTAGAGTGTAGTTCTCTACAAAGTCAACCACAAATACTATGCTACCAACTAGAAAGGTGTCCCTGAATATCTTGAATTGTGTGTCCATCCATCAAGCTCTATTATAGTGTATGCCACTATTTTATACTTCTTGAACTCTACTAGTTTTTGTTCCACCTCATATGTGATTTCCATATGTTGACATACTGGCATACACTGCAATCCACCGCAATGTTGGCATGAAACATCCAAGCATGTTGTTCTGTAGAATATTTGGCCATCCTCTATTTCACATAAAAAAAATTATAAGAACTCTCTTGAATATTTTGGTGGGGCTTCTATGTCGCGCAATCCTGCAAAACATCATTAGTATGCAAATCCAAACATATAGAATGATAAACATCATAATGGTTAGAGAATTCAATATGTATTCTATAGTAACAAGTAGTGCGTGTGTAATTTATCTTGACATAAAAAGGTTTAAGAATTTCAAAAAATCTTTGACAAATACTAATTTGAGGATAATCCTTTTGAAATTTATGAAAATATTGGGTTTGAGTCATATCCAAAAAATGCTTTGGATGTGGCTCACGATTCCGAGTATCGATTCTTCTTCTTACCACATCCCTTTGATTTGGAGATGGCCTTGTGTTATTCTTCCAATACTCTTCAATTAGTGTTCTCAATGCTTCAACAACTTTTTTATCTTTTTGTGGCAGTCTCCCTGAGAATGCCCATAATTCATTTGAATTGGTGCCCTCAATTCTTTGTGATCTTTGAATGGTTTTTGATAAAGTTTTTCTACTAATTCTGATTTGTTCACTCATCTTTCTAATGAGACAAGCTCTCTTTGTTTGACTACTTACCAAAGTCCATGTAATGACACGCCGGGTGACATTACTATCCTTTGAGCATGAGGTCTTACCCACACTCTTGTAAGCATCCATTAGATTCTTCACAATAGTGTTTTCACTTGATGCATTCGATGTTCTCAACCCAAGAGTCTTCATGATGTTTCTATACTTTATACCCCACATCATTTCAACAAATAGTTGACATCTTGCGGTCCCATTTAGCCTTTCAAAGAAGAAATTTCAAATCTTATCAGCATATATTCTACAAGAGCATATTAAAATCTTACCTTCCATGTGCTGCAAAATATCCTCATCAATATTAATCAAATACTTTGGCTTTCTACGCAAAATTTTAGGTGGTTTTCTCCTAGGTACATACATCTCAACATTAGGAATTTCATCAATATTTAATTGAGGTGGGATAGATTGCGTACCTTCGATCGAGGGTGGAGTAGAAGACATACCTTTAGGTTCACATGGGGATAATGGCATACCTTCTTTGTCAAATTTGAGTGATGATGTACTCTCAACTTGAGATGCAGTGGATGGTGTCCAACCATATTCACTTGTGGTAAATGGTGTCCCTCCATGTTCACTTGTAGTAGATGGTGTCCCTCCATATTCACTTGTGGTAGATGGTGTCCCTCCATATTCACTTTTGCTTAATGGTGTCCCTTCGTATTCACTTGTGGTAGATGGAGTGTCTCCAACTATGATATCGGATTTTTCCTACCACGACTCTTTCGCATGTGTGCCCTTTGTGCTACCAATGCCTATTCTCTTTTTGATGGTTGAGGTTCCTCTTCAATTGGCTTGTTTTCTTCAATCATATCCAATTTCTTCTTTTCACGATATGCTGCCACCCATTCTTTCTCCTTTTCTTTGAAGGTTTTATACTCTTCTTCTATTATTTTTTTCCTTGTTCATTTCTTCAGCATGGTAGATAATTTTACCTGTAGCATGGTAATGAGACAAACATTAGCTCCTAAAAAATGTATAGACATTCAAAGAAATGAAATATATGTCATTCAAAGCTTCATAAAAAATACTAACAATCATCATGTACAATATTATTTCTAGCATAGACAAAGGTGGTACAGGGGCATGCCATGATTACAAGATAGGCTCAAAATGGAAGCATGGACGAGGCATGTGAATTCAAATTCCTTGAAAATCTAGTGGAGTGAGCTAGCTTTCCAACACTCCACTAGCTTGCAATGTGGTAGGGTTGAGAAGGTAGGGGCAATGTATGCCTCATAGAAATGGAGTCTCATGGTGATGTATGAGACACCATTTCTATGAGGCATATGTTTCCCCTACCTTCTCAACCCTATAGCATTGGCAAGCTAGTGCACTCCAACCTAAACATAGTTTTAAGGTTTGAAAGTCATTTAAAATGGTGTATTGACCCATTCCTCTCACTATGGCCACTGTAACTCAAGGAATGGGTCTGCAACATCACTAAAAAGGTGTGGGGGTGTTGAGTAAGTATAGGGGAGGTCAAGAGTTGAGTTGGGCATGAAGCCTTGTAGTGAAATTTGGTGTTTTCCATGTGAATTTGAGAGGTTTTTACATGCTAAAGCGAGTATTGTGTTAGGGCAGAATTGTTTCTTGTAGAATTGAGTTTTTCCAGGCCATTTTAGACCTATTTGAGGTGGTGGCATGTTGTGATAAGGTTGGGAAGTTTGTTTTGATTGCAATATAGGTTGTAGCTTTCCCCATGTTGCTAACATAGCCTTGAATAAAGAGTCTTGTAACAGTGGAGAAAAAGGTTAGAATCCTTGTAGGTAGACTAATCAAGGAAACATTTAAAATATATCACAACTAAAAGTGATGAGGTAGGTTTAGTGATGAGGTAAATTTAGAAATAAAGATGAAAACCAAAATAGTTTCTAAGATCTATCAATGTGGGAGTATATTCCAATTTTTTAGAGACATGTATAAAAAATTTGGCAGCATAGACAAGGCAATCAGCTCGATGAAAGCTTCGGAGAGTGGTATGTGCATCCATAATAAAGAATTGAGAAATGATGTTTTATTTTACTTCCTTAAAATGTATGTCATATATATGTGTATACAAAATGTGGAAGCATACACAAGGTAAGTCAATTGTTAAATAAAAAAATGCCTCAAAGAGATGTGATTTAAAAATGTAATTGGCAAGTGTACAGAATTGTGTAATTTAAAATGTGCATTGACAACCTAAGGTTATAATGACAAACAAACAATGATCAACATGGGATATGCAAACTAACAAAAATGAAAGAAAGCCATAATATAATGAATGAAAATGTGTAAAGACTTCACATACCTAAAAAACTAGAGTTTCAAATGGAGGAGTTCAACCCAATTATGTAGCCTTAGCTTCTTCTTTCTTCAAACCCCTCAACAATTCAACTTTTTCAAAAGCTTGTTCCCCTTCAAACTTCAATTGTATATCAATTTTCAATGGAATTCAAACTTGAATTGATATTATATGTCTTTCAATGTGAAAACTCTGCTATTTCATGCAAAGGTGGTAGAAAGATCATGAAAAAGGTGGTGGAATGTGAAAAAAATGCATGCACACTTCACAACATCATCAAAAAGCTATTTTTTGTCGAAGCATGCGTAGAACCAAGGGAATATGCATAATGTGGTCCTTGATATCATGAGTATATTGATTACTTTTACCATTTTTAGTTCAACACAAAATGTGCTCGCATTATAACATGAGTGTGTTATTTCTTCCTAAAACGGCCATATCTCTACTTCAAAATGTGTTCGCGTTATGAGAAAGTTGGTTTTTTAATAGATTTC